>JAACJK010000067.1:0-335157 GCA_013368325.1 Ephemerocybe angulata
TGTACCGAGCTGAAATATCCTCCAGAACTCGCGAAGCGACCTATTTTCCAGCATGTCCTTGTAGGATGTGAGGAGAAATTTGGTATGCCCTTCCCAGATGTCCCTCGGAGGCCGGCGGCTAACCACTGCAGTGCTAAGAAACACAGTTCCTATGAGGTATGGAATGGCATTTGTCGCTCGTTTAACACACCTTAAATCACTCGCCGGTTTCGATGTTTGCTACTACTGCCTTCATTCTTTGGGGCAGATTCCTTCTAGAAATGTACACCCATTTTGAGAGCGCATCCATGTATACAATCAATGAAGTACGCACCGCTGATATGACCGATTGCTTTTCTGACGATTGTCGTACTTGCGCTCCTCGTCAGATTTAACAACTTTTACTTTCTCATGCTTCGAAGGATCGTTACGCCTTTTGGCTGCATATTTCTGCTTCCTGGAAATGGAGATGTTCTCCCGGAATCTGCAATAAAGTCAGTTGGACGGCGTAAGTGGTACAAGGATGCCGGGCCCTAACCGTTCATAGTACTTCCTGCTTCGTTCGCATGCAGCGGCCTTTTTCTCCTCCTCCGTTTTATAGAGAACAGGGCGCCCCTTTCAGCTATACTAGAATTTACTATACCAGCTGTAGTGAGTGCGCAGTCTGGACGACCCGTACTCGATGGGGTGGGGTGAGCTTGATGGTTGTTGCTAAAGTCGAAACCGGTAAGGATTCACAGTTCCGCGTCTGACTTGCGCGTTTCGGTCTCACGTTACTCCACCATCAAGACTGTTCATGCTCTCCAGGCTCGCTCAATACATTTAAAGTAAAAGTATGTACGTAGAATAATAAATGAATAGCACACAGTACATGCTATGAAAAAATCTAGACATATATAAACATATATCATACTAAACCAAGTGACAAAGGAAGGGCGTCAAGTCGCACCTTGCCAGCTCGGATTTAGCAACAGTAGAATGAGGTACGCACCCTTTCACTGTCAGACACTGCTCGTTAAACTTCTTGCAGATCAATCTTACTGAACTGTAGAATACTGGCGGAAAATGAGTGCTCGTACGTCGCATATGAACGCACATTGTACTTCGCGCACAAGGGGGCGCGCACTGGCTGCCTGATGTCCCTGCTGTCACAAAAGGAAGGTGTGAGCCTAGCTTTAGACTACCCTGCGAGTCTCACTGAATTTATAGTGGCGTGGAAGGTGTCAAGAGATGAAAGTACTTTGTACGTCGCTTCACGCACGTACTCACTGCCTAATGTACTCGCTATCGCTAGAGGATGGCGCGAGGCTTACTGGAGAATTATCTGAGTATAGTTTTTGCTGGTCTAAATCACTGAGATACATAATATCTTCGAAATCCTACAAAGGGCTGTGTGTGATAGGCGGGAACGTCAAGAGGCGCTCACAATATCGCAGAGGCGCGCAACAAAGCTCCGTAACGGCATATGCCATGACGGATCACAAACCTCCGGCGGAATCTGATCTATCATGCATTCTCCCCGTGACCTTGCACACTCTTTCATCGACACCACCATCGACAATACCATGAGCAACCCCACATCAGCAGATGCATCCCAGGTTTTGCCATCTCGAGAGCTTCCTCTCCTCCCTGTGTAAGTCTTCCAAGTATCACAGCAGCTACTCCTAATAATGCGAATAGTGCTGTAGGTCAGCGCAAAAACGTAAAGCTCAGGGGGACCACGTAGGCCGCAGGCCCAAGAAGATGTCGGAGCAGTATAAGGAGTAAGTCACTGCACTGCGAGAAGGACTGTAGCCTGATTTTTCCCGCATCCTGTGTAGATCTGTGGCTCGGGGGAAGGAGCTAAGGATGCAGGCTTAGAGGAAGACCTCGTTATCATCAAGAGTCCGTCAGGGAGACACACGCTTGGCCGTCGTTACGTGCCCATCGGTACAGTTCCAGCTTATCCCTCGTTGGGTGATAGATCTTCGCCCAGGAAGAGCAACACGTCTGCAGTAGCCAAGTGCGTATTCCCTTTTCTTTCTCGATATATGTGCCTGCCTGATACGTTTCATGTTAGAGCCAGTCAAGCTGGAAGGTCTGGGAAGGTCGCAGTACTTTATCTGCTGATGACGAGTACGTGTATCTACTGTTCGTTATTTACCACCACCTCATCACACTCCCCACACAGTCCTTTTGGTGTGGCGGCTTTTGGAATAGATGGAAGGTCTGGACTTCATCTGCTGTTGACGAGTACGTGTATCTACTGTTCGTTATTTACCACCACCTCATCACACTCCCCACACAGTCCTTTTGGTCTGGCGGCTTTTGGAATAGATCCTGATTTAAATGACCCATTCCCAGAGGCATTAGATTCGTCAGAGGATGAGTATGATAGCGATGGCAGTAGTGAAACGGGGTTAGCGTGCTGGGACGGATCTCAAGCCAAGCGAACGAGGAGAGTGTCGGCCTGGAGGCCAAAATTAGCGAAGACGAGCACGAGGCTGAGGCCACTGAGTTTCAGGAGTAGATTAAGAATAGCATCGAGTTCCCATATACATACCGCGCACTCATGGACATGGTTTCGATGGGGGTTTTGGGGCCCAAATACCTGGGTTCTGGAACGGTGGCCTTGACCCCGAGAATCGCTCAATGCTCAGGGTTGGGCCTGGTTGGGCATATGATTTTTTCAAGTCTGTTACCATATGATCTTTTTTATTTTTTAACCCCAAGCGCGGAGCAGTTGGCGCCCGTCCATAATGATACACAGGGATCAACTTCGCGAAGATCACTGATGAGAATCTACACGGTCATGTGGTGGTAAAATGAACCGCGACGCGACGGCATCAGGCTGCCCTATCTGAATCATCTATGTCGAAGTGAAAGGCCAAGTTCAACCCACTTGGATTCGTCTCATGCCACAAGGTACACAGCCAGTATATCTCTCTTCTATTTCCGTTGTACAGAGCATTAAAGGCCTACCACAGCGTTTTTACAGTCGATGAGCAAGATGGGTCGTATCAACCACAGCCATCGGACGCGCATACAATCGTCAAGATGTCTACTTAGCTTAAGATTGCATGCGTGTCGCGAGCATGCATGTCTCCTCCGGGCTCCTGGTATCAGCTGGTATCAACGACCGCCATCGGACGCGCATCCAATCGTCAAGATGTCTTGTTCGCCTCATGAATGGACGCGTGTTGCGCGCACTCGTGTCTCCTCCCTTCCATATGCTCTCATCGGCCGGCCGTGCCCCTTGGACTTTTCACGGATAGTAAACGACCCCAAATGGACGTTCCTGCCCCCATCCTTTGTCTACACTCCCACTCAGACGTGAAACCGACTCTCTGAAAGCATTGAATACCCAGAATGTCCGCTCAACCAACGTCCGCTCAAGGTGTGTGCTTTCGAGGTGTATTCAGGGTCCGATACTTACAGCGCGTACAGCTGTCATGGACGCCTTCCTAGAGAGCAATCGGCTCCTCCCCTACTCTGAAAAATTGGTGTGTAGGGCACTCGCGACGACGCGCATGTAACTAAATGGTCTTGACAGCGTCCCTTGAAGCAGCGTTCAAGTTCTCCACGGGAGAACTTGAAGACTTGGAAAAAAGGAGGGACTTCGCTCGATCGCAGAAGTTGACCTATTCGCACATTTCGAGGAAGGTCAACATCATGAAACAACGGTTGGCTGGTATTGAAGGCGCCATGGCGCAAGTGAGGTCTGAGGAGAGAGGTTCATCTCTATCTCCTGTGCCAGAGGACTCCGAGTCCGCGGCTCCTTCCTCGCTCAACCAAGCCGCTGCGCCCCCTCAAGCCGGAGGAGTCAGCTCCACTCCTCCCCCCGTCAACACTGACCGCCACCCGGACAACGAGGCGACTGCGACTTCTGAGGTCGTCAGTTCCGCCTCTCCCCCCTCGCTCAACCAAGCCACTGCGCTCCCTGAAGCCGGAGGCGTCGGCTCTACTCCTCCCCCCGTCAACGAGACCTCTGCGGCTCTCCCTCCGGTCAGCGAGCCCACTGCACCTCCTGGAGCCGTCAACACTGCAGTTCCGCCGGTCGAAGAGGCCACCGCCACCCCTCCGGTCAACGAGGTCACTGCGCCCTCTCGAGTGGTGGATCCCGCTTCTCCTCCAGTCAACGAGGTCACTGCTCCCTCTGAGGTCGTCGATCCCGCTTCTCCTCCAGTCAACGAGGTCACTGCTCCCTCTGAAGTCGTCGATCCCGCTTCTCCTCCAGTCATCAACGCGGTCGTTCCTCCGGTCCCTGTGCCCGCTAACGTTGTAGAGGCCGTCATCCCGCCGACCGCTCCGACCGCTGCGCCTGTTGGAGTAGTTGATGCGGCGCTTCCCCCTGTCACCGAGACCTCCGCACCTCTTACTCCAAATGTCGTTCCCACCACAACTGGTGTCATCAAGCCTGAGGCACAGGAGGTTGTACTTCCTCCTGCATCTTCCTTTGTTCCCCCAGTCGGTCAAGGTTCGTGTGATACCCGTTCATGACTACAATATGAGCTAACGTACATTCAAGCTCCTTTGACTCGTGTGAAGCCAGAGGCACAGGAGGTTGCCGTTCCTCTCCCTGAACGCCCCGTGCCCGTACGTCCAGCCCAACAAGGTATGTGTCCATCTCTCTACACACCATTTCTCTGAGTAAGAGCTGACGTTGTCCCAAGATCCTATGCAGCCTGTCAAACCCGAGGCACAGGAGGCCGCTCTTCCTCCTCCCGCGAGTGGCGCGCCGCCCATCGCTACAGCCCAGCAAGGTACGCCTCCGGATCCGTAAACACTGTTCATTCAATTGGAACTCACGATCATACAAAATTCATAGTACATATCAAGCCCAAGGTGGAGGCTGCCGATCGTCTCCCTCCTAAAGGTTCAAACAAGCGAAAGCCGGATGCTGACTTGGAGGTCATTGTGATCTCGAGTGACTCCGATACCCCAGGGCCTGTGAAGCCCACCGTAAAACGTACGTGTTCTGAAGTTATGTGCATCTCAGTTGTACCTTGACGGCTAATACGAACCTTCTTCTCTAGGCGCCAAACGAACGGGGCCCAAGGCCGGTGCAAAAGGCAAGGGAAAATCGAAAATGAAGCCAGAGGACGAGGGCATGCGGTTGATCGATGACGCCGATTTCCAATTACTTCGCGAGGGATCAGAACCTGAGTCGGTGCCTCAGATCCTTACGAAGGCGGAGCTCGCGGAGGAGGACAATAAATTTGCACGTGAGTTTGTCCGTCCACGCTTCGTCCAAAAAAAGAGTTATTGACAATGTCCTTCCTCACAGTGGCCGGCGAGAATTCTATGCACAACTTCATCACTCACAATCTCATGCTATCTGGTCGGATCCGTAGCAAGGCCCGGAAGGTCCAGGAGTACCTGCCGGAGTCTGCCACGACATCTCGCATCCTGGCCATGTCTATGTTTCTCTTGGACAACGGCACCGGTCAGACAAAGTGCGCGTATCACAGCGTCCTCGATCACCAGTGCCTCGTCAACGACCAGGACAGCAGGGAGCTGAAAGGGACGGTTAGGAAGCCTAAGTTCGACAAGAAGGTCACCGGTGTTCCCTTCAGTCCATCGCAGACAACGACCGCCCTTCCTTCGTCGGTCGCCAAGGTTCCAGGGCCAGCCAAAAGTCTTGTAATCAAGAGGCTGCCATCGCATAACGACAACCCGCACAAGGTCCCGCCAGTCGTCAGCGGCATGGGCGAAGCCGAACTGCTCACCTTCTTCCGCAAGATAGGTGAAGCATACTACTTGCACTGTGGGTGCGAGTTGGAGACGTGTCTCCTCGACTTCTACCTGTGGAAGAGCAGCCCCATGCTTGTCTCCCCCTCGACCGGCGCAATGGAATACTTCGGCGTTTCTCCAGACCCTAGGCACCGGGGTCACTTCAACCATATCTTCCGGGCCTTGAGGATTAGGGTCGACGACTTGTACCTGTTTGACAGGAACGGCGTCCGAAGGGATACGTCCAATGCCCCCGAAGCGCTTCTCAACTGGTACTCTTACCATGGCCTGACTCTCCCCTCCCCGCTCCTCCCACCCCTCAGCCCAAGCAACGACAGAAGCCCCAGTACGTCGAGATTGACGATCTTCCCACCCCGGGACCTTCGGGTCACAGGAGCTTTGCGGACCTATCCCTTTCGGAAGCCGAGGACGTGGACATGGGCGACGAGGAGATGGACTTGGGCTCGTAATTTATCTACCGATCTTTGTTTTCTTTCTGCGTCTCTCGAATTTTATCTGCCTTTCTTTCACTGTGCGCGACAAACACTAAGAGATCTGAGATTTGAGACAAACGTGGCGATACAAAAGAGTAGATTCGACGTATGGTACATGCTATCAACCTCTGAGTTCCTTCGGCCACTTGCCGGGCCCAACCACTGCTTGATATCAGCTTCGTGTCCACTTGACGGTAAAATATAAGTACACACCGGTTTGTATCCTTTCAGACGAACCACATGACGAAGGGACGTTTAAGTTCCACGTTATCGAAGGAATGCGAGAACCGTAGCTTCCAGCGTCGGTGAAGTGGACGGAGTACATCAGGAGGTCGGGATACGCCCTGGAGAGTGCGGGGCAGGAGGGGTTCATTGGGCAAAGGTGACGTCCAATCGCGCGCGTTGCGTTTTCGAACATGGTAAAACCGTGGCCAACGAGCCTATCAAACACGGGGATGTCGAACGTTGATGAGCCGTCTTCAGGGATGACGATGGTGAAAAGCCCCTTGCGAGCCTCGGTGAGTTCGGGATAAAGGCAAACCGCGTCGTTGGAGGTGATGAAATTCATGAGGGCGGTTGTTGGGGCTTCGGTGATTAACGCAATAGGGGGGACACGACATTGTATGAATAGAATCTCTCGGTCGAGCGTCGTATTGACCATGCGGAAGATCTTGACGATGTTGTCTCCGTATCCGTAGTGGCGGTATCCCAGCACCGTACATTTCTCATACGTGTGGAGGAGCGTGTCGACAAGGCGGTAGCCATTTCCCCGATCATCCGATGCATCGTTGTCGTCGTAAACCTGTTGGTGTGGGGCACCCAAGTCCGGGTGGGAGTCGGTGCTCGTCTGTGTATACACCTCCAGGACGCGAGGCATTGGGACTTCCTCGGCAAAGATTCGAAGAGCCGCCATGCCTCCGATCACAGCCCCGTAGTACTGCATGGACTCGAGAAAGGGAGCGGGATCGAGCCCAAAGGTCCGGAGGGTGTTGCGCACGCGTGTAGTGACCGGGGTGGCTACCAACTTCTCCATGTGAAGGCACGAGTCGTGTAGGGAGCGACGGTCAGAGAAAGGGAGCAAGGAGACGATGAAGAGGGAGAGATCGAGAGGAAGGCGAAGTATTGGTGCGTCCTTGTCAGACGCTGACAGAAGGCGGTCATGAATACGACTGAATCAGACCTATCGGGAGACTTACTATGTCGCTTGTTACAGAAGCTGCACCACTCCAGCTCCTCCCGGTACGGATAACGCTGAACGAGCCTTCGGATGCGCATCGGGGATGGGACAGGTAGGAGTGAAACGTAGGGAGTGAAGTGGGAGGGAGACGGGAAGTGTCGCGCGTACAATGGGTGCAATTCAAGGTTTCCCACGCCCCATCTGGCAGCCCCTCTCGGCGATGCTCGACGAGGCACACGACATTTGTCGGCGGGTCTCCGTGACACGGAAGGGGTCAGCACAGAACGGTACACAGACCCGTGAGCTGAAAGTCAGATAATAATAAGGATTCCAATGTCTACAGAAACATTGGACAGAACCAGCCATACAAATGCATGACTAGTTGATACAAAAGCAAGCGCCCGCCTCTTAGAGAAGCATTGCAGCAGTGGTTTGTGTAGTACGATGTCTGTAGGAACAACGGTTGTGTGGTCAGCAGTGGCACACTGTTTCGGGGCGGCCGTCCCACCTGTGGTATTAATCAATGCCTCCAGAGCAAACGCAGGCCACATTTCATCGGAAAGTTGCTTCCAGAACCTTTCGTCGGATTAACAACTCTTACAGAAGCATTGCATGGGCGGTTTGAGTGGCACAATGTCTCTAGAAACAACGGTTCACTGGCACACTGTTCTGGGGCGGCCAACCCACCTGCGGTAATTATCGATGCCTCCAGAGGAATCGCAAGTCACATTTCGTTGGTGGGTTGCTTCCAGAACGTCTCGTTGGGTAACCGCCCCTTACCGAAGCATCGCAGGATTGGTTTGGGCCGTGCACTGTCTGCTGAAGCAACGGCCAGGCGGTGTACACTGCAATCATCGACGCCTCCAGAGGAAACACATGTCGCTTTTCGTCAGCGCATTGCTTCCAGAACGTCTCGTTGGATGACCACCTTTTACTGAAGCAATGCAGAGTTGATTTGGGCGGTGCGATGTCTGTAGAAGCAATGGAAGGAGGGTCACCACTGGCGCACTGTTTCGGAGCGGCGGACCCACCTGCGACAATACCGATGCCTCCAGAACAAACGCAGGTCACATTTCGTCGGTGGGTTGCTTCCAGAACTCCTCGTCGGGTGACCGCCCCTTACCGAAGCATTGCAGGCCTGGTTTGGGCCGTGCGTTGCGGCCGGGCGGTGCTTTCAGAAGCATCGCAAGGGTGGTTTGGGTTGTACAATGTCTCTAGGAACAACGGTTAATACCGATGCCTCCAGAGGAAATGCACGTCACATTTCGCCCGTCCTTTGATTCCAGAAGCTCTCGTTGGATGACCACCGCTTACTGAAACAATGCAGAGGTGGTTTGGGCGGTGCGATGTCTGTAGAAGCAATGGAAGGAGGGTTAACACTGGCGCACTGTTTCGGGGCGGCGGACCCACCTGCGATAATACCGATGCCTCCAAAGGAAATGTAGGTCACATTTCGCCCGTTCTTCGCCTCCAGAAGCACTCGTCGGACGACCACCGCTTACTGAAGCAATGCAGAGGTGGTTTGGGCGGTGCGATGTCTGTAGAAGCAAGGGACGGGACCTTAATACCGATGCCTCCAGAGGAAATGCAGGTCACATTTCGCCCGTCCTTTGCTTCCAGAAGCACTCGTTGGATGACCATCGCTTACTGAAACAATGCAGAGGTGGTTTGGGCGGTGCGATGTCTGTAGAAGCAATGGAAGGAGGATTAACACTGGCGCACTGGTTCGGGGCGGCGGACCCACCTGCGATAATACCGATGCCTCCAGAGGAAATGTAGGTCACATTTCGCCCGTTCTTCGCCTCCAGAAGCACTCGTCGGACGACCACCGTTTACTGAAGCAATGCAGAGGTGGTTTGGGCGGTGCGATGTCTGTAGAAGCAAGGGACGTGACCTTAATACCGATGCCTCCAGAGGAAATGCAGGTCACATTTCGCCCGTCCTTTGCTTCTAGAAGCACTCGTTGGATGACCACCGCTTACTGAAGTAATGCAGAGGTGATTTGGGCGGTGCGATGTCTGTAGAAGGAAAGGACGGGACCTTAATACCGATGCCTCCAGAGGAAATGCACCTCACATTTCGCCCGTCCTTTGATTCCAGAAGCTCTCGGTGGATGACCACCTCTTACTGAAGCAATGAAGAGGTGATTTTGGTGGTGCGATGTCTGTAGAAGGAATGGATGGACGGTCAACCCTGGCGCACTGTTTCGGGGCTCCGGACCCACCTGCGATAATACCGATGCCTCCAGAGGAAATGTAGGTCACATTTCGATCGTTCTTTGCTTCCAGAAGCACTCGTTGGATGACCACCGCTTACTGAAGCATTGCAGGACTGGTTTGGGCCGTGCGTTGTCTGTAGAAGGAATGGATGGACGGTCAACACTGGCGCACTGTTTCGGGGTGGCGGACCCACCTGCGATAACACCGATGCCTCCACAGGAAATGCAAGTCAGATTTCGCGCGTACCTTGCTTCCAGAAGCACTCGTCGGATGACCACCTCCTACTGAAGCAATGCAGAGGTGATTTGGGCGGTGCGATGTCTGCCGATACAATGGTTGCTTTCGGGCAGCGGGACACCTGCAATCATCCACCAGAGCCACTCGTGATGCAGGGAACCGACTGGCGAGGTATGCGCGGTGGGAATGGCTGTAGAACCACAGGATGGATAAACACTCGTTACGCAAGAAACACATTCTGAAATCTGGGAGTAATCTCTACACAGACATTGGTGGGCGGACGCACTGCGCTCGATATCCATATTGGAAAAGAAAGGGGTGGACGTAACGGCCAGGGATAAGGAACTATAAGATCTAAAAGCCTCCTGCCCTCTTTCTCCTCCTCCTAGGCTCTGGATATCCGAGGTGCACTGAGCGGATTGGGATGTTGAAAGAGCTG
Source organism: Ephemerocybe angulata (assembly GCA_013368325.1). Lineage (NCBI taxonomy): Eukaryota > Fungi > Basidiomycota > Agaricomycetes > Agaricales > Psathyrellaceae > Ephemerocybe > Ephemerocybe angulata. Next base: position 10,258 of record JAACJK010000067.1, read on the forward strand.
TGCCACGCCGTTCAGGCGTGGCACACAGCAGGTTTGATCTAGCGTGGGCATTATTTACAGCTTACATAATCATCCTCGCGGGCGAGGATGACCATCATCCTCACGGGGGCGGTGTGTCTGGACCAACATAGCTATCAACGGATGCCCCCGAACATGATTGATTTTGGTATTGCGCCAAATGACGCAGGAAATGTTCAACTCAGCCGCCCACCATCCAATAATCTCTCTTTTTTCATCCACTGGAAGCCGGCCTTTGGCCATTTTCTCCTCCTCAATATCTCACGACGCCAATGGACTATCCTGCATATGTCTTCTTCACGATGGGAGGTCGGAACCACGGCCTGCAGCACCCGTAATCTTGCTACCCCCCTCTGCATCCCTGTCGACAACAGGGAAGATCCAAGGCACAGGAGGGCCCTCCGATTCTCAAGGATACACGCTCGATCAAACCGTGCTGCACCTGCAGTCCCCTGATCTTCGTGGAACCTACATCCAGTGCCCTCCAAGCGCACCACACGTCGCCAAAGGATCTCCGCAAGTTCAGGATGACATCAGGCTCGATGCTGCGAGAATCAACAGCAGTCCGACCAGAAGCCTCGGAATCCGGCACCCCTGGATCCACCTCCAGGTTCGGAACCTGGGGAAGGACTGGTCTTTCGAAGTCGGCCTCGTTGATACCGCCAACCGTCTGGGAATACTCAGGCTGTCCACGTTCCAGGTGCGTCTGTCGAAGTCGTTCGGTTTCTCGGATTCGTGTCGGAAGAGGTTTAACAGCATCTGGTTCCTGGCTCCCTGAGGGATCTGAAGAAGTTATATGGCACTGTTCTCCTTGGCACCCGCTCTGTGTCCTTGGGACGATTTATTAATTTTATCTGGCTTGGTAGGCAGAACCCAGGCTTAAACTCCGATCCGGAAAGCCACCCCTGCTCCATCTACCACTGGCCTTTCCAGGTGCATCGTCCCGGCCATTGACCTCGTGGACGACCATAAATCTCCATCTGCCAATCTACCTGCCACATTTCTCCTCCAGTTCATTGGCAGCTTCCGCGAATGAAGGCGAGGACGAGCGTCATCACGATCGTGGCAACGATTCGTTGCCGATTCCACAGGGGCATTACTCTCATGTGTCGTACGTTCGTGTCTACGCAACGTGCAGGCTTCGAAGGATCTGGTTCTCCGATACAGGATCGGGCCAGGCGCTTCCATGGGAGTTTGAACTATTCGCGAATGATTTGTAGGCTGGTGGCTGAAGCGGACGTGTCCAAGTCGATTCTTGTGGCATTGTGTGCGCTGAAATGTACATTTGAATCATTATAAACAATATAGGTTGGTGTAGTGGTATGGGTGATCAGACAATATGTGCAAAGGCGGAAGAGGAACTTCGTGGAATACTAGAGAAAGCAAAGCAAGGGGAGAAAGTTGGAATGGATTCAGAGAGTAGAGGGGAGGTCCTGCTCAAGCACCCACAGGAGGCAGGTAACCGCGGATTGCAGCTTTCAGACCCTTCAAGACCTCCCTCTTCCTGACAGGGTCGGCAGGAGGCTCAATGGCACCCGCTGCCAGTTTAAACAGGTACGCAAAATCGGCCTGGGCAACCACAGGCAACTTGGAAGCAGCGTCCATCGCGTGTTTGGTCTCAATTCGCGCCTTGAACTGTTTCGCAAACTCCTTGGAAATGACGTCTGCCCGTTGAACGACCTTAGTAGGAACCCCAGCCAGGTTGGCTACGTGCGTTCCGAAAGACGACTCTGCGACACCCTTGACGAGTTTGTAGAGGAAGGTGAGCTAAAATGGGAGTGTCAGCGGCTCGTTTGCGGAAGACTTGTCAATACTAGGTGACCAACCTCGTGGGCTTCGTCGTCGACTTCCGTTGCCATGAACATGCGAGAGATATTTGGATGGTAGGCATAATCGTCCGTGAGTGACCCATAATGAGTAGCGAAGAATGCCAGGGGCAACGTGTGAGTTGCAAGCTCGTGGAGAACAGCCTGTTCGACAGATTAGCACCCGATGGAGGAGATAGGTTTAACAGTCGCTTACCCCAGCGATAGCCATTCCATCCTAGGGTGCTTTGTCAGCGAGTAGGACAATGGAGGTGAAAGGGTTCCTTCCACTCACGAAGGTCGAAGTTCCTCTTCCAAGTTCATCCAAGATGACCAACGATCGAGGAGTAGCATCCCGAAGAATCTTGCAACATTCGTCCAGTTCGACCTTGAAGGTACTGGCATTCGAGAACATATTATCATATGCACCCATGCGTGTGATGATCGCGTCTATAGGGCACATTCTGTAGGAAACTATTAGGGCAAATTCTTCGGTGAGAGGGAAGGGACTCACCGGGCTCGCGATGCAGGTACAAGCATTCCCAGCTGCGCCATAATCTTAAGAATTCTGTCAATAAACCGACGACAACGATAGGAGAGAAGCCATTCACCACTCCCGTCGCAGTCATCCTCATTAACTAAAAGGCAATATCAGTGTCTCGCACCACCCTCTGAAATGGAGTACGTACCGTCGACTTTCCACTGTAGATGGCAGCACCCCAGAGGTTAGCGAGCGATAGGTATATCGTATAGTGACACTTACGCCATGTTCGGCCCTGTTAAAAGCACGATGCCAGCACTCTCCCCACCCATGCTCACATTATTGTCCACGAAACTCGTGATATTTGGGTTCAAGCACACAGTTGGGTGCCTCAGCTCCTCAAATTCCATAAAGGCCTTTTCACCCTCCACGAATTCAGGCCTGCATGACGGCGTCCCAATCGCCGTGCTGGACTTCGCCAGACTGAACAAGCAGTCGAGCTCAGAGAGCACCCGGATAGCTCGCAGCCAGACGGCGCGGTCTTTGCTGAACTCTTCAAAGAGCCGGAATTTAAAGGTTTTGATGACGCCGTTGCGTGTCTCCCGCGCCTCTTTAAGCTTGCGAACAGGTTTTTGGAGGGCTGGGACTACGAAGCGAATCTTGGCTTTGGTGGAAGACGACTTGGTCCAGGATGACGGGACGTTCTTGGCTTTGGCGGCAGTGGTTTCAATGAGGTAGATGTCCTGCGCAAACAGAATAACGTTAGTAAGTCTTTCCTTGCGTTGGAGTGACGTTCAAACCTTGTTACCGATAGCACTGTGCCACCAGTTCAGCTCGAGTCTGAAGTCAGGTCAGCAAGGCAGTCGTGTTACAAAGGAAAGAAAACGTTATACCCAGTCGACTTGCGGAAACCCTTTATCTCATTCTCCAGAAGCTTCTCTAAATCTCGAATCTCTTCTGAAACAGCGTCGTATGCCTCATCTTTCCCTTCCTTGGGAATGAGTTCGTCGCCGTCTATTGAAATGCACTCATGAGTCCATATCCTCATTTATTTGAAAGTAACGAGAACAAAACGCACCGTTTTCCTCGGGGCTTTGGAACATTGCTTCGAGGTTCTTGATATGGCCAAGCAAATCGGGGGCCCCACGAAGCAATCCAGAGATCGTCCGAGAGTCGAAACCCTCCGACTCATTCGCACATTCAGCCAGACCTTTACTCAGTGTTTTGAAAGCCTTTCTCGGAACGTTAGTGGGGAGTAACGAAGATGATGGAAAACGTACCTTAAGAACTTTGAGGAAGTCCTTGACTTTACAGCTCTTCGCGTGAATGCGCGAAACAACACGCTCAAGATCGGGGAGGCCCTTTACAAATTTGGAGAATGGAGCTTCAAAAGTCGGGTGCTCAATGATGTCCTCGACCGCGTCGAGCCTTGCGTTGATAGCAGACGCTTCTCGGAGAGGCATGCAAAGCCACATGCGGAACAAACGTTTCCCTATGTATTTCATTAGATGACTTGGATATGATTTATGACAACCTCCGACTCACCTGAAGGCGTGACACACCGTTGAAGTAGACTGAGCAGAGTCCCTTCTTCAGATCCCTCGTTGTTTACCAACAGCTCGAGATGAGCTAGGGTTTGGCCATCCAAGGTGAGGTTCTGCCCACGCTTCATGGGGTCGTATATGTTAAAGTTTCGCATGCTGATGATGTCTTTATCGATGTTTAATTGGCGGAGGTACCTAGGGGAAGGGAAACTCGCATCAGGACCAAGGAGAGGGTCACCTTTTGGGCGCTTACCAGATCATCGACCCCAGGGCTTCCATTGCAGGGCGATCATGAGCCATCTCACGAATCGACTGAGGGACAGATGGCGGTAGGATGTTGGCCGACCCTCCTTCACCTTCGCTGTCTTCCTCCATGGCGTCCTCGCCTTCAGAATTCGGAAAAAGGGTCTTCAGCTCCTTGAGGGTGGCATCGTATTTAAAACCTTCGACATCGCGAAGCGCTGTCCAGAGGCAGCTGGAAGGTAGGATCGACTTGAGAATCCTTTGGGTGTCGACAGAAAGAGAGCCCTATTATCCTGGTCAGGATGCAGGTACGAACTCCTATGATTTGCACTTGCCTTCGTGAACAGGAACTCTTTTGGACAAATCTGGCGCAGGAGAGTTTCGAGCTTGGTCCGACAGATATCATCCACGAACCCGGTCAGGTTGAACTGGGAAGTTGAACAGTCCAACACGCAGATTCCAAACTTGTTTGCTGAGTCGGAGCCATCTTCAGCCGATTCCTCGCATATGCAGACACAGTGACCAGCGTTTTCGTCTGTTAGAAGCGCAGGGTCGACCAGAGTGCCGTTTGTGTAGACTTTGTTGAGCTCTCTGGCAGAGACGAGGGGTTTAGCAGGAGACTGGAGCAATGGGGTTGGGATAATTACCGTCTGACAATTTTCTCCTTCTCTTTGTCCGCGCTGACTTTACCCTTCCCTTTATCGGCTGCCATGCGCATTTCCGCGCCAAGAGCTGTCTCCGCTTGTTCGACCCGTCCAACTTTGTATCCTTTACCCAGGAACTTTCTGCGCGCAGACACATGTTAAGCCCAGATCGGGATGGAGCAGCAAGGCACGTACGCAGCCCAGAAGTCAAACGCTATTTCAGGCACGCCAACCTGAGAATACATGGTGGGTAAGGTGTCGACTCTGTCGCAGGAAAGGAGAACCATACCATCGACATCTTCACGCGAGACGTCAATTTGAGGTCGAATTCTTGGTGTCCGATTCTAGCATCGTCTTCGTAAAGCTGGCGCATTGTTTATCAGAGAAAGGCGAAAGAAAGATGCATCGAACTCACTTCGAAGAATTTCCTGTGGCAACCGACGTTGATAAGTCAAAGGGCTTCTACAACACGAAGTAGTCATACACACCCTTTTTGGAAAAAAAGTACCTGTTGATTGCGATATCAGCGTCGCAGCATATACTGAAGCACAACTAGAACCTACAGTATCGTAATGCTTCTGCTTGATCTCCCAGAACTGCACGAACTTTAGTTTAAAGCTACTTTAAGTGAAGTGCAACGACTTACTTGCTTCTCAAACGGCGTGAACTCCTTCCACGCTTTGGATGGAATATGCAAAGTTCGTGGATCATAGCCCTCATCTCCGGGTCGACGGCCATCTATCTGTAAAGGAAGGCGTTGGTGAGATCGAATATACTGGTTATAGGGCCAAGACTCACATCACGGATGTCTTGGAGGAAAGCGAATGGGCTTTCCGCTTTCTTCTTGCCATCTTTCTTGTCCAGAGCTCGCTGCTCAGCGGCAGTCAGGAAACTTGATCCGCCTCCAGTGGAAGCTGTCTGCGTGAGTTGCTTTGGTGCACTTGACTTGGTCCCTGCCTTCTTGCTCTTCGAAGGCTTTGGTTCGTCTTCGTCTTCGTCGTCGAGGTCAAGATCCCTCGATGCGATGGAGGAACGACGGGAAGATGATGATTTGACAGACTTCGCCATCAATTCCTCTTCAGACTCATCGGATTTCGCAATGAAGTCTTCGTCGTCGCTGTTCTTCCTCGATGCAGACTCTGCAAGAAGATGAGTGGTGAGAACTAGTTCTGCCATGTACCGTACGCACTCTTCTTCTGGGGCGACTTCTTGAAACGGCCAAGGCGCTGAGTGAAAGACTTCAATGGTAAGTCTTCCTCATCCTCCTCGTCATCGCTCAGGCCTTCAGACAGCCGAGCCTTCTTCCCTGCAATCCTGTTAGAAGCAATTACTTAGGATATATGCGCCTTCTTACTGGACGCAGCTTCCGTGGGTGAGGATCCTCGGTGGCGCGACAGTCTTGACCTTCCTGCAGGCCGAATAGGCGCTTCATCGTCTTCGTCGTCCGAGTCTACGACGACAGCCTTGCGCTTGGGACGAGACTGGGAACAGCGTCAAAGCGCATACATCAAGGTGTAATTCTGGTTGCGTACCGTTGCGCGTTCCTCTTCAGGCTCTGACGACGCCATTATGTCCATGTCAACATCAATAGGGTCACTTGTCGGCGGTGTGCTGACTCCCCTCGAAGACGTCGGTGAGCTTGGTCCGACCGATGAGGTCAGTGCTTTAGCACCCAGAGACTTGATATTTGGTGTCTTTGGTTGTAGTGGAGACGATTCTGGCGCTGTTTTTCTCGGTTTCGACGCGTCCTGTTTCGTATTCGACGTGGACCCCGCGTCCTTGGCGGTGCTAGAATTCTTTGTCGCTGGTGTTTTCAACTTTGGGGTAGCCTTTGACGTCGTCGCAGGGCCCTTCGAGAAGAACGACATCAAGCTTTTCTGCTTGAGCGACTCGGCGGAGGCCTTGGGTTTTGGGGGCATTATGGGCGACGGTGGGGGCGGGATTCCTGACAGCTGTGACGGGAGCAATCCCATATGAGGGCGCGTTGTCGTCGCCTGCTTGGTCATGTATATTTGTCGCGTCAGCGCCAAGCAAGAAGCCCCTATCAATGGGCGCTAAGCAACCTCTTCGTGCTATCCTCCATTCCACCATGTCCGACTATATGGATATTCTGAGCGATGCGCTCGAGTTTCTTGGGGGAAAGCCTGTTGTCGACGACAATGAGATCAAGTACGGCCCCTTGGTCCTCTCGGTCGCCCCCAAGGTTTGCATCTTCCATCGCGTCTTGAACGAAACGAGCCGAAGATTAATATCACGCCTAGCATGGAAAGGCATGCATTTACTACTGGCTAGGGCATGGACACAAACTTACACCATGTCAAGGCCACCTCCCTCCTAGCCGACCATCTATTCTCTCCGTCGATCTTCCTTGCAGAGAGGATAGAACGGGGCCTGCTTGGATGTGAAGGAAAGACAGGTGAGTAACGGAATGAGATGAGCTTGATACACTGTCTAAATGGCGCAAAGCTCTTGAGCTCGGTGCGGGAGCAGCCCTTCCCTCCTTGCTGCTTTCCACTTTGCCCAATCCCCCGAAGCTCCTGGTGGTCACTGACCACCCCGATGAAGCCATCTACGGCAATCTGCGAAAGGTCGTCAGCAGAAACCAAGCCACGGCTCATCCCACTTGCAAGGTTATAGCTCAAGGCTACGCTTGGGGTGATGATCCGTCTTCTTTGTTGTAAGCCAGGTGTTCTCAGTTACGATCTTCGGACTGATTCCTCCTGGATCCCCTACTAGAGCTCTTCTTCCCTTCGACAACAATACCGGTTTCGAAGTCATGATACTGTCCGACCTCCTCCATTTTGACAGCTGCCACGATCTCCTGGTGTCCTCTGTTACGACGCTTTTGAAGAAGGCCCCAGAATCTGTGGCCCATGTGTCAGCGGGTGTCTACACCAAACCCGATGTGTGCAACTCCTTCATAAAGAAGATCGAAACGGCTGGGCTGCATATTGAAGAGGTCATCTCTGACCCGCAAGAACCATGGATGGGGACACTTCATGTCTCAGGATTGGATGCCAATGACCTCGCGCTTCGCAAGGCAAACTGCCGGTATTGGGTTGCCCGTTGGGCGGCGTGAACCCGTCAGAAAAGGCATGTTTCTCCCCGTACTGCTTTCCCCCGTTCATCTCTCTGCTCCACTTTTATCTTCTTTCTTGTGCACGAAGAAGCTCTGCATTTGTCTACGCATGTTCCCCAGCATGTACGTAGTTTAGAGGCCCGCATCGGCCGAACCTGAGGTCACTCTGACGGTCTATGGAGCAGTTATCACTTCGCCAACGTTTCCCCAGATTGTGATGGCAATAGTGTGGCTTCCTACGAGCCAATCTGGATCCTTCCCTGTCTCACGGGGAGCAGTATGTGAGCATTCCGGGGTAGGCTGTTGCTTTGACATGTTGTCTTTACAGCGACGGTAGGAATATGTAATGCCATACATTTCTGTTGGGGTGTCACCCGGTTCTGTGGAGGTAGAATTCTCCCCGCGAAAAACGGCTTCCATCAGGACTCCAATAGCTGTCTGTGGCTATTGAGAATGTAGAAGCAGGGGGAATTCTTGTGACATAGGGAATGACAAGGCTCCAAGGTGTCTGGGATTTCGATATGACGGCGACAGAAACGGTCGGGGGTTCGACGTATGAGGGCCTTTCTCGGGTCATGATCAGTGTCGCTTCTTGCCTTCGTAGCCCCATTGCAGCAGGATCACTACCAACTGTTATCTTCGTGCAGGGACTCAAATACGGCTGATAACATTACGGAAAACGTATATGATAGGCATAAGCCTATAGAGAACGAAGCTACTTAAGAAACACGGTTTGAGCGGATTTAGACACAGTGTACGAGTAAGGGATGGGAGTGGCATAAGAGAGAAAATGACAACGAGGAACCAATACGAGCAGCATCTATGGGGCATCAGAACAAAGCAAGCAGAGCAGAGCCGTACATAAATAGAAAGCAACTCGAAGTCAAGAAAGCAATACAGACCGAAAAACGAGGACAATAGAGATACCTAAAATATTACCGCAGATCGTTTGCACGGTCAAAATCCGCAAGTCGAAGGTGGTCGTTCATCACCATCAGGCGGAGGCCAAAAGATGAGGATGGCGAGCCGCATTGACGCCGACCCTACGAGCGTAGAGGCTGCTCACGCTGCTGGTCGCCGACGCGCCCAGACCCATCGACCTGAAGCCCAGTCCACCAATGTTTGCCCCCGCAAGACCGAGGTTGACGCCCATGCCGTGGGTTAACGACAGCGACTGGGAGGATAAAGGCATGCTCTGATGCTGTCCCATTGCCATAAAATCCATATCAAACCCACCCAACCCCATGCTTCTCACTGAGCTAGTGCTATTAGCATACTCGCCACCCATCGACAGTCCTGAGGACGAGTGGTCGTCCATGAGAGGGGGGGAGGAGTAAGAAATTGGCTCATCACTGTTGACGGTGTTTGTCATGGAATGACAGGGTATGCTGTGGCAGGGAGAAAAGGGGCAGAGGCAAGACCGCCTAGAATTAGAGACGGTGCTTGCGTTGGTCGAGGAGCTGAGGCTGGATGAGGCGGAATAGGCAGACGAATGGCTTGATGAACGCGACGGCGGTGCCCTCGCCGCTCTGGACGAAGAGTGATGGTGGTCGCGAAGGGTTACGCCGAGAGAGGGAAGGGATATCGATCCGCCGAGGGACGGAAGCAGGGAGATTCCGACTTTGGTATCAGGACCGTCATCTTTGTCACCTCCTTGCCCAGTCGGACCGTAATCGTCGAGGTCTCGGTCGCTACCATAATCTTCATCGCCTTCTTCATCGCTATCGCCTTCGTCTTCGGAAATTTCTCCGGTCGCTTCATCTACTGCCTTCAGCTTGGCTGAGTTAGTGCGCGAGGTCAGACTGGGAGGCATCCACCGCAGCTTAAAGAATGGAGCGCGCGAGAGTCGGTGCTTGGCGAGTTGCCCAGAGAGCCCATCGACGCTGTCAACCCCTCCATCACGCATACCGCTGTCCGAAGCATCAGGCCGCTCGGGTGCGATGACTGGTGGGTTGAAGCCGACGACGTAGGCAGCTTCACCGTTGCCGTTCGTCGGATTTGAGGGAGGAGGGATGATTCCATGTGTACGCAGGTGGCGCTTAGCATTCGAGCGAACGCCGAAGGTTCGCGTACAGCCTGGGAACCCACATGCGTAGGCTGTTGACGAAAAGAAGGCGGGGTAAGCAAGGATGTTATAGAAGATGCAGAAGAAATATAATGAAAAGGTCCGTACGTCGGGCGTTGTTGTGCGTATTCATATGGGTTCTCAGACCGCTGGGCCTAGATGAGACGCATTGTGTCAATACGAGGAGGAGGAGGAGGGTCTCGGTATGCTCAGGACGTACCTAGGAAATTTCTTGCTACATATTTCGCAGGTGTGCATCTTGCTTTTCTTTTTCTTCTTCGCCGGGGCTTGTTGAGAGGGCTGCAGCTCCTCCGATGCTCCCCCGTTTGCCTCGGCGGGGAGCGGCGGGGTAGAGACGGGGGTGTTGGGCCGCAGAGCCCCTGCCTTGACAGACGATGACGACGTTGGACGACCACCATCCTTCTCGCGGCGCTCGGTCAGAGACAGAGCGATGTCACCGCCTCCCCCAGACAAAGGCAGCGAAATATTGGTATTTGATTCCGATCTGGTTCCGGGATCGGCGTAAACAATATCCAAAGGAGGCCTTACAGATGTCGAACTGGATCGTCCTTTGGCCGAACCATATGGTGGTCCTTGTCGCGACAATTGAATGCTGCCGGCCGAAGCCTCGTTCGTCCGAGTCGGGGGCAATGGATATGGCATGCGCCCCACCGGATGGCCACCGAGATGAGATGAAGCCAAGGTAGGGGTGCCCGTGGTCGAAGACCGTGAAGGGGACGATGAGGAGTGGGTCAGGGAATTATACCCACCCACCAGAGGACTATGACTGATGTTCCAGCCGGCAGATGCGTTACTCATGGGAATGGAGGGGCTCGGGGAAGAAGTCCGGTCGGTGACAGGATGATAGTCATGGCTGTTACGCTCGTGCCGCGAATGGGACTGACTCTGGTTGTCATCATAGCCATAGGTCAGCTCCGAAGATGAGGTGAGCATCTCGAACCCAAGGCCGCTGTGAGAGCCCTTGGAATTGGGAGGAACCTTGGCGAATAGAGACGCTGAAGTTGTATCCGATGACGATGCTTCTGTGGTATACGATGTCATACCATGAGAGGGGGAGGCGACCGTAGGGGGATAGAGGGGGGTTGCTGTAGAAGACGATAATAATTGAGAATGAACGTGGGTAGTCGAGGAAGCTGAGCCGCTATTTGGGGTCCTCGAAAGACCTGGTGGCGACGGAGGGGAGCGATGATCAACAGCTGAGGCATCCCTGAGGGAAGTTCTTCCGTAGCGGTCAAAAATACTACCATTTACAGATGCCGTGGCGGCCAAGTGTGGAGTATCAAAATCAAAGGCAGCCTCATAGTGGTTAGAGTTGTAGTTCGAGAATGTGTCGAAACTGCCGGCATCGCATGCGGACCCCAAGGTAGCGGTGCCAATGCTTGCTGTGCGTTGTGATGACTCTGGGTATATCGTCTGAGGAAAAGCGCCCTGCGCGGCGTCATAAGGGTTGGGGGTATATCGAAGAGGCGTCGCGTACGAGTTGGAAGAAAAATGACCTGGGTTGCTGTTAGTGGCCGGAGGATATCCCGGGCCATCCGAGACGCCGAAACTTCGTCTCGTCAGCCCACCGGAAGACATGTGGATGTTAGTGGAAGGGTGCTCCTGGGATCCATACGGCGCGCTCGAAAACATTTTGCTACCCATCCTGTTATGGAAGAGACAATTGTGCAGGGTGGTGCAAAAAGCAAACTACGAGGATCGCGTGCAGCAGTCAAATCGTGAACCGATCCCTAAACTGAGCGTTTGGAAGCAAATAAGCCGCTGTGCGCCACCGTTGAAGACGTGTACTGGGTCTTACCTTCAAAGGCCCACTCACTTCAATAAAGCGGGTTCAAAGTATACAAACTGTAGGTATATCTAGAAAATGAGCTTCGTCCATGAATAAATTCACGATTCTGACTTACAGTGCACGACGTGTTGGTAGTTTGGGTGGCGCGTCGCCTCGGTTGAGTGTCTGAGCGGCGCGATGCCAAAGCTCGAGAGTGTAGTGAATGGTATAGACTCTTCGCTGCCGACAAGAGGTTAAGGTCGCCGAAAAGCTGGGAAGAGGACGGAGTGCAGGAAGGCGAACACGGGCTAGTTATATGAGAATTGGGAAGCGTTAGCGACTCCACCGAATCTGAACATCCAAGGCACCAGTCTCGATGAAATATGGACATCACGCAACGGGGGGATTCCTGACTTTATTACATCACCCCCTTGATTAATTGATTTATCGCGACCAGATCTAAACCCAACGTGCCGAGAATCCCTCCGAGGGTCCGATCCTCGATGTGGATGTGAACTTGATAGCTCGTTCTTGGACAAATCATACGGGCAGTGCGTTCTCTACGACATGGACATGCCCAGCATCTGCTCAAGGATTGGTCTGCTCGTATCCGCCGACAAGTTTTGGGTTTCATGACACGCACCGCCTTCATGGCTCTTTTGCTCTTTTCAGGGCTGCCAACCCAGTTACAGCGAACCGCGCATGATTCCGGTAGTAGAGCTCGAGCTACAAGGCCTTCTTGTTTTCAATTCATGGACTTTTCATGTTTACGAGGATACATCGCGGGTACAACAAACACTGAGCTTCACCGGCTCTTCGGTAAGTAGAAGGCAAACCGGCTTTGTCAGCGAAGGCGGATCACGCTGCCACGAGAGGGCGGCGGGCGCCAAATCTGAACTTGCATCTTCCACCTCAACTCCCTTCACCTCTAGTCGCAGCAACCCGCCCAAGAAGCCAGAACCTGGTATTGTAAGCCTCGCGCACCTCTGGGACACAGAAAAAATGTTAGAGAAACATATCTGATCAAATCACGATCCTTAGCTCGTCAATCTATCGGGCACTACGGAACGCCTTCATCATTACACATTGGGTGGTAGACATTGGAATCCAGCGCGACTTTATTTCTGGCTAAAGGTATCGTAAATAACTGAAGTGTGGGTGCTTTGAGCTGCTATTGGTCCGATAACATAGGGTGACTGAATACAGCTAGCTCATTTGCCTCGTTGGTCGACTCGAGCCAAGCCGTCATAACCCGGATTCGGATGTCATCCCTTCAGTGCCTCTCAAAACAAAAGCGTCTACTTCGCAAAGCCGTCAGTGCCTGTCTTGGGCGAGTAACGACTGCCTCTATTGATGCGCAGTGTATGTGTCTTGTCTTCTCCTCCGGCCAATCATTGACCTCCTCGCTGCCTGCTAGCCAATGAGATCGCGCGGCGGATACAGACGATCCCCGAATTCAGAACTGCTAGCGGGATTTCCTGCTACCTGAGCATGCCTTTGAATGAAGTGGCAACAGGGCCCATCACGACACATGTCTTAAGCCAATCAGGTAAGGAGGACTACTGTTTTCAGAGGTCCATGTTAACAAGCCACAAAATGCGATTGCATAGGAAAGCGACTTTTCGTTCCCAAGATTACTAGTAAGGAGAACAGTCTCATGGACTGTTTCGAAATCTATAGTGAAGAGGATTTGGAATCCTTGCCGAGTTGTGCTTGGGGCATCAAGGAGCCGGATCCTTTGTACGATGGAAAAGCCAGAGCCAATGGTAGGTTCGTCTCCTTTGAATGCTGATCAAGGGGTTACCGGTGACACCTTACCTCTTTGATCCTTCGTACTACGTGAAATCACTCTGATCGTCGTTCCATGATTTTGCTAATGTATGTCATTTACAGCTCTGGAGGAACAAACGGAACATTTAGATGTTATATTGCTCCCTGGTAGGTCATTGCTTTCAGCTCAAGAACAAGGCCCCATACTACCTTGAAGCAGACCTTGCTCACCTAGTTGGGAGGCTAACGGAGCAAAATTGTAACACGCCTTCTATTTCGCAGCCGTAGCATATGATCGATCCTTCTCGCGATTGGGTCACGGAAAAGGGTACTACGACAGATTCATCACGGCCTATACCTCTCGGGGCCGACGCCGGCCACTCCTTGGTGCGTGCTCCCACTCTATAATGCATTTTCCGAATTATCGAGAGTTGGGCTAACTGTCCTCTCAATCTCCACCATCCTATACGACATCCCGTCTGACAACTGTCGACTCCACTGTACCATTCCAAACCTTCTGTGTCCCGTATCCTTAACGCTCATCCCTTGCGATTCGCACATAAATTGTGCTTGGAACGAATATCTCACGGAACATTCGGTTTTCGTCGACCCATCCGCCCTCCATGTACCACGCCGTCACGACAATTGGGGTCTCCTTCACTTGTCAATTTTGTGCCGGCACGTCGAAATGGCGCACTTTGTAGTCGGCTTGTCGCTTCGAGAACAGCTTCTCGAAAGTGGAGCGATACCCATGTCGGATTTCGACTGGAAGGTAGATGTGGTTGTTACTCCGGACGAGATTCTCGTCAGGGAGAAGGAACGCGGAGAATCGACCACCCAGTGAGGATATGGTACGTTAGCGCCGACTTCTTGCACTCCCCTACCTCACAGTAACTTGCTTCTAGCGTGGAGAAGGATCAGCTCCTAAGGAACCTCATGTCGCAGAAGAATATGGTGGTATCGTACTGGAACATGGGCCTGGATCCATCTCCGACCGAATGAATGCCTATTGCATGAACCGTTGGCCCTAGCTTCTCGGCTTCGATTTTCTGCAACCTCGCCGTCCCGGGTCAGTTTTGCGTAGCCCAAGACATCAACAACGACAAAAACCATCAGTTTTAATTTAGACATGGGGTAAGTACTAAGAACCATGTGCACAGGTAGTGTCCCAATCTGATGCAAGATACCGTCTCGGATGTTTGGACAGTGAGTGACGAAAACCGCAACTTCTCACTTTGTTCTCACTGCCTATGTGATCTCTCGGACTCGGAATCGAATGCCGAAATGACAGCTTAATTGCATCCTTGGGCTAGTTCATCTGCCCAGCACTCCTCGCTGACCCCAGAATTAGAGTCTTCTTCGAACTCGGTGCTCCCAGACACACTGTTCCGGCAAACGCTATCTGACGATTTAATGTAATCCTTGACGTTATACTGACGAGTTTGACTTTTCAGCGTGGGTGATATGACGCTCAAATATCGTTCAAAGGTTTCTATATGGCAGGCCACGGTGCCGCCTATGAGATCGACTCGAGCGCTTGCGCAAAGCCCATCTCACGACTACGTGTGTGGCACAGTGTTCGATTTCCACGCCGTTAGTGGCAGGTGGGGCTCTTGACGATCCTCGATGATAAGACACAGTTAAGGTATTTGTCTTTAGACGACGGCGTTAAGATGGAGTGGGGCCTCCTCGAGGTCTCCTCATGGCTACCACTACCACTACATGGGCACGTATTCCATCGCTTCCTAGACTGGTACAGTTCTCGTAAACGATGTGGTGAACTCCATGAAGCGAAATCCACGGGATTGGACACACCGCTCAATATCCACCTCCCTGCGCCTGACCCTCGACTAACAATATAATAGCTGTGGGCCTGCTGCCCGCTCTCTGGGAACCCCGGACATGTAAGCTTCGCCGGTACTCCCAGTTCTCGGGTGACCCCAAGTTTCACTAGGAATCAAAGAATTCCCATCAGCGTATTGGCTTCCAAAGGGGCGAGGAACTTTCTCCCTTTTTAAGCTTGGTGAGATTGGCATGATCTCAACCTGAGTTCATATACCGGCACTATCGGCCCATTCATATTAGTCCGTCAATGCACGACAGCGTCGACCCCAAAAATAGTTACGCTACACCCATACACTTTTTGGACCATCCAAAACTTCGTGGAGCATCTCCGTCCCGAGCTTGCGGCCCCGAGGGCGGTACCTTGATAAGCTTATCTGTAGCTTGTCGTAGAATTGTCGCAGTGCGGGTAGTTTGGTCTCTGGACCGGAGGAGACAAGGAACAAGCTCGAAAGGAAACTTGGGGGGTGAGAGTTTTCAGCCTCCTTAACTCCAATTATGTGGGATCCAGCACATCAGCCGTCGTGGTTTCAATGCCCCATGAACATTATCTACCATCTGAGGTTACTGAGTGGGTCCACCGCCTAAGTACGATCAGCCGCTTACTTACCGAAATGGCAGTCGGCGCCACCGCCGCCCGGAACGGTACCTTTGATGAACGTGAACTTTAAGCGCTCGGAGGTGGAAACGCAGTAGAGTGGCCCTCTAAGGGGAAGGCCGGGTGCGTGTTCGTTCTCTTTCTTCCTTGAAGTACCATACCTTATGTACCAGACCTGCATTCCAGGCCCTCCATGTGCTTCTCTGTCACCGTTGACGATTACATACTGCAATACGCCAGGAACTTAGGATTGCGAGCGACTGAGCCGAACAAAGCAAATTTGGAATGTCACGCTGATATAACACACCTCAAAACTTAGTGGAACGGCAAGGAGAGGGTCATATGCTTATCTCAGAATCTTTGTTTCAACCTTCGATGTGCCTAATGCTTCAACTCTGAGGGATTTATAACAAGGAAAGGCTGAGTATGTCGATCCTTGTGGTGTAAAGCCTTTTGCCACTGATAGTGTGATTAGCACCAACTGACGGCGTAGATAGAATTGGTAGAAACAAGGCAATCTTTTGCAACAAACGGCTCAATATGGCTTATGATCTCTTTTACACTATACTGACACGCTGAGGCGTTCACTTTACACCCCGGTAACTTCCTAAGAGCGTGTTTGTCGGGCTCTTTGAACTTTCCCCTGATCATGGCCACTGCTTCCCGTAGCATGAGTCTGTCGAGTGTCATATCAGGACTTCTCTGTAGTTGCTTCAAACTATCTTCTTCCATGCCAGTGCGTTGCCAATTTTTTCTCTGTGACCCGCATCTCTGCGTATGGGTACTATATTGATACCCAAGTGATGCCAGAGCCCGGCGTTTGTTAATTAAACCACTCATATGACTACCGCTGCGCACCCTATCTCTCCGGTAGTTCACTATCGCAAGAATTGAACAAGACAGGGAAAACCCCAGAGCAAAAATGCTGCTTATTGACCGTATGATTGACGGCCTGAATGGACGGCGACCTTTAGAGACTAAACCTAAATCGAACATGCACAATTCCATTGCCAAGGGGCCTCGCAGAATTCGCCTCTCTTATTCTTCAGTGTGATCTTCCGACAAGCTGTGGTGACCCCTCTAGAGGGATGAACAGTCGTCTCGTAGCCATGGATCTCCCGCTCTGACCGAGTTTTCACCCCATTGAATATGATCGGGGTTACTCTGACTGGTATGGCCGCCCTCGGGTGGCGCCAATTGTTTCTTATTTCTAACACTTTCTGCCTCGCTATGTTGTGCTCCTTATCTCTCCTATGCATTACCATTCACTTTGCTACCTCCGTTTGGGACTTTGAAGCAATCAGCAAGTGAAGCCTTCCGAGCACTTCGGAATTCTGGCATCACGAGCACGCACCCCCCATGTGTCCCAATGGGCTCCATGTGAATCTGATCTCCTTGAGCCTCAGGCCACTCGGTTCGACTTCAAGTTTCTGAACTCGTCAGCCATGCTTGATCATATTCTTGTCCTGCGATCGGGAATGCCTCAGAAAGGGAATTACCACGGAAGGCACGCCTCGATCAGGGGCACAATTAGGCGCTCAGCACGCGGGAGACCATACCCGAATCTACGCGAGCTACGTGGACTCTCGTGGAGCGATCGCGTGCCTTCGCGTGCCTGTAGCTGGCGACCATTGGCTTGCCACCTCTTCTCGGCATCAAAGCGCCACACGATTTCGAGGCATGTTGCCCAAGATCGACATCAGGTTTTTTGTTAGTCTGGGGAGACTATTGCCCACTGCTGAGAACGAAAGAGAGGTTAGTAGATGTCGGCGGAGCGGATTGTGCATTCCCACCAAAGGTGGCCTACAAAGAGATGGTAGTACAGATACAACGGGATGGATAGGGGGTGGAAATACAACTAAAGAAACAGGAAATACAGAAACAGCGGTCGTCCGAAAGGACGGCACGCTCTAAAAGCACAACATGAAGGAAAGTGTAATTCTACAAAGATTGAGATACATGAGCTTTACAACAGCTGTCGAAGTTAGATGAAAGTGAGGTCGTCGTCGGAATCGTCGGAATCAAGCCCTAAGTGTGGGCAACCCTGCTCCGCGAATGCATCTTCGAAGGGGGATGTGACGTTGGGCATTGCGGGCGGAACAGGTCCTTTTGTGTTCTGCAGAACAAAGTCCAGGATAAGCTTGTTAACCCTGTAGTGATGGGAATCAGTCAAGGTCAACACGCATGCTCGCCCAACGTACTCTGCAGGCTTCGTGACACTTCCAAAATGTGGTGCGTCTGCAACGCACGTCAACTGGACATTCAACCCCGCGCCTTGCATACGATCGAATAGCTCTTCCGTGAAATCAATAGGGTAGGCGATGTCAGCCCCGCAATGGATCAGGTTTATTGGACACTGAACACGCTGGAGAAGAGCGGGCGGATGTGGCTTCCGATCACAGAAGAACTTCACAGAGACTGTATGGAGCTCTTCAAGCCTTCCCTTTGTCCAATTCCTCATTGCGTCTGGTACTGTCAGCTGGATCGTACTAGAATATGATGTATTAGACAAAGACGGGACGTATACGGTTTTAAAAGCACGTACGCCTGGATCAGACTTGTCTGTTGACCGTTGAAGCCGAGTTGAAGCGCCCCACATACTGCGTCCAAAAGAGCCCCTTCGTCTACATGCTCTGGATCTGCCTGACTCTCGGCCCAGCACTCATATATCTCGGTCCTTCCTTCTGCTACATCAGCAGGCTTAATGAGTCAAACGGTGTCAGAAGGTTAAGGCGCTGCTAAGGATTGCACACGGACCTCCTGCAAAGGCAACGGTGACACCATGGACATGGACAACACGCGCTCGGGGTGTGCGACAGATAGTTGCAGAGCCACACATGCTCCCATTGACAGCCCAACCACATGACAAGGAGGTAACAAAAGGGCTTCCTATCAGTGGCAATGGACAGGGAATGATGAGGCGTCGTTTAATTATTGGGAAATTGCGACGGACCATGAAGTGGTAGACATCCTCCGCAGCTTCTGCTCGCCGAAAATCCGATGGCACCTCCCCTATCGTCTTGCCGTGGAGGCGCGCGTCCAAGGCTACGAGATTGAAGCGCCTCAGATTGGGATCCGCAAATTGGGCTACAATGTCACAAATGAGTTTGACGCTGACGATCGGAGAAAAAGGGGGAGCGCACGATGGTATATATGGTGGCCTACATATACTGGATGAAGGAAGAGAACTGTGGGGAGGGAGGGGTTTATCCGCCTAGCAGAGGCATGGGTTGGCGTTGAGATCGTGTAGTAAAACGAGGCGGGGCCCGAAGGCGTGTTTGTTGATACGAAAGGCATAGGTAAGATAAAGGAGGTGGGGTAGGACGAAGTGATTTGGGCGGGGCGTCAAACGAAGTAGAGCATGCCCAGGGTACTAGAGGCTGTATATAAGCACTCGTTGTCGATGCCGTGATCAGGACGCATCTGACCGATTATGATCATCTGGGAATATTTCACCGATCTGTTCACATACCATGGGCAGCCAAGGGGACAACCCCGCGGTCACGCCAATACACACGCGGAAATGCAGAGTCAGCCACCGTCGTACTGCCGGTTTAGCCAGTCTCGAGAAAGTCGCCGGCAAGATTTCTCATGCAGAGATGGCCGGGTGGGGCTGTGGGCTGCTGTGGGACGGTCGGGATCCAATCAGCTTACGCCGGAGATATTGACCATACACCGACATCTGCTTCCTTGTTCCAGAAATGCTGCCTCCTTCTCATGTGCTGCCATGTGGGGGGCCAAATATTGAGCTTATTCAAGAGTTTTTCGGGGTCGAGGTTCCAGGCAAGTGTGGTGGGTTGTGTGTCTCGTATGTATGCACGAGCCTGACAACCAATCTCGAAGAAGACGACTCTGTACCGGTCCTCAAGAGATGGTGGTGTTGGCCTGAGAGTGTGAGGAAATGCGGTGAATTGGCACCAATGAGGTCTTGACGGGCATGTGATGACATTCTCATGAGGTTGAAGGCAATTCGTATGGAGAAAGGCATGGGCGGTGTATGGTGTATCCACGAGTCGAAGACTCAACGTCAGATAGTGGCGAAGACAGCAGTTTCAAGAACCTAAGAACCAGGTAAGTGACGCGGCAGCAGGTGAGCTAAGTATCGAGACTTGCTTACCCAGTTGTTGGGCTGCGCGGCATGAAGGCAACTCTCCAAGATTTTCCGCTTGGAAGGAACATCGAACCTGGGGACACACAAGTAAGTTTTACCTTCTGCGAGTGGGATGTGTGCGCTACCTGGGCCTAGATATGAAAATGACATCTCCAATAATTCATCGTCCTCCATTTCAGCAGGAACTTCTGCTGAGCGAAGAGTCTGACTGCTTATCTCAGAAGTAATGACCACCTGATTGATTGTTTTCGTTAACTTGAGTTGCCCAATACAATACTTCGTTAAGCTTACCGAAACGTGGTTGGTGGCCGTTAATCTCGCGAGAACCTGTTTCACTTTCAGAAGGATAGCTTTTCTATTGCTTGGACTGAGTTGGCTGAGAATGTGGAATGACGATGTTAAGGAACTAAGGACAATCAATGTGGCCTAACAGGGTATTCGGCTGTTAGACAGGGCCGTGAAGACAGGCACACGCAACAAACCTGGGGCGACATTTTCAAGATATCAGGAAGTTGCTCTATAAAAAGCATAAACGCCGCCAACGTTTGAGGCTTTGTGTATATCATGGCGCCGTCGTTCGATGCACCTGTTTTGAGTCCCCATCAATAGAGACATGAGGAAGCCAATGAATTGAGTTCGCACGTTGGGTTAGAGCCATGAGAAAGGTCCGGTCTATCATGTTCTGGCAATCTAGAGAAGTGTTGGTTACAGCGAATAGGGATGCTTGAAGGTACTGTTCGGTCCCACCCGCAATTATGAGCCTTTTCCCATCTTCGACGAAGCGCTCCATCAGATTCATTGCAATATATTCAGTAGGAGTGCCTGGAAGACCGGCCAATTCAAGAATGTGTCCAGAATGAAGGCCTCCACGGAGTACTGCATCAAGTCCCTTGCATCCAGTACGTGTTCTGTGGGCGGGTCGGACCAATGCAGCTGCTGCATGCGCCACACGAGGTGTCGAAGGGATGGTTCTGCATAGCTCTGCGATCGCGAGAACATGCTCTGCGACCTCGAGCGGCGAGTAAAGGTCTAAAAGGTTGGCATTAGCGAGCGCTAGTTTATTCTGAGGGAAAGGATGCACCTTGTGCGAGCTCTTCAGCCGTTACATTCGTAAGATCTTGAAGGCTTTCGTAACCTGCAGCTGTAAGTGCAGTAATGGCATATCGGGGGAGACCAAGGGACAGGATCGAGCGGTTTAAGACCATTTCCACCTAAGTATGGTGCCTTAGTAGAACTTTGTACCATACGACCCCATGGAAACAATCTTCCCAAGCACCGTCCCCCCTGTTATGGTGGTCTTTAGGAGAAAGCGCGTCCGAGTCGTGCAACTGCGTGACGGTTTCAAATGACGCTGATAGCCCCGGAGTTTAACATGCGCAAATACGCACTCGCGCAATTCCTCACCAGTCGGAAATAATCAAGAAAGGCAGGATCAAGCTCGAACACAATACATTGCTCAGCGCTCAGCGCTCAGTGCTCATTCCTCGCCGTATACCGCACAAGGAAAAGGCGAAAAGTGTACAAGGTGAGATATATGGATATTACAGGCTCTGATAAGTAATCGACAAACGGAGCCTCACGCGATGGGCGATGGAGGCTTTCGTAACAGCTTCACGGGGACCTTCTTCATATGCTCCGCCCTCTGGGAAGAGGGTACCTGGTAGCCACATACGCTCGCTACCATGGCCAGCCGTTGTGATGTATTAGTCCCGGCTTCGCTGGGAGCGATAGCTCCAGACCTAGGCGAGGATGGCGAGGTCGGTCTCGAGGGACCTGGAGGGCCTATCACTTGAATTATCGACTGGGACTCGACACTGTGAACCTCAATAGTGCCGTCCGGGAGTAGTGTCGTGATATATGGATAGTCCAGTGCTAAGACAGTATTAGCACAGGAAACACTCAGAGGAAAGGAACAACTTACAGATTCCAAGAGGATATGAAGACCACTGGAGAGTGCCTCGGACAGGGTCACCGTTTCCAGTGATGAAGAGGCCGAGCGTACTTGCGCCTGTCCATGATAAGATGAGAAATTCGTTATCGCTGATAACTGTAATGTGGGGCTTGATTTTGAGTGTGCTTTCTGGTGGAGCTTGCGATATAGGTAAGATGGGAAAGAGCTGTGCCTCTTCCAGGTCGATGATGTTGTAGTTCTCATGGTCGGCAAAGCAAACATACCGACCCGTTCTTCGAGCCAGCACGGCGTTCGTCCCTTGAGGAAGAGGAATCTCCTGTGCAATTGGTTCAGTGGGGGAACAGGAGGGTAAGAGATGTCGCGCACCCGAGAGTAGAAGAGGCGATCTTTCAGAGAGAACATAGCGATTCCATTCCGCTTGATGGCGCACAAATCGACGGGGTCCGGCACGGTCGTATAGCCCAGAGCAGAATTCAAGGACGGAGGCGGTCGACGAACCTGCTGCTCATCCACAGCAAAAGTTATAACGTTTCTAATAGGCTTGACGGAGTGAGGTTCCAGTGATGGGAGGGTATAGAAGTGAACTTGTCGATCTGGGGAGGAATAGGGGAGGTTAGTAAATCGCATGACTGTGAAGGTTCGTCTTGCTCACCGGACTGGACCAAAGCTCGCGAGATGCTGGGGACGAGAACAATGCTGTCAATAGGACGTTCCCCCGGCACTATCTGTCGAGAAACGATAACATATGACTCCAACTGAGTAGATATTATGAGTCGCGCATCGGGGTATCAGGACATACACAGCGGCCAATACACACTTTCTCCGGGCCATCTGGCTGCAGCAAGAAGCGGAACAGCTCTCCATTGGAGGTCCCCACATATATCTCACCCCCTACCACACTTCAGCTTACAGTGAAGGACTATAGGATGAGTACAACATACCTAGAGCCTGTGCGCAGGTAATCCGGCTGTTAGTCTGGGCTACGTCGCTCAGAAGCTGCGGATGGAGGCTTCTTGGAGTACCCACCGAAGAAATCGTTCAGAAGTGTCGCAACCTGGTATGGTGGGACATCGTTCGCTGTGGATACAGCGGCCATTGCTTCAAGCGCTCATGGGGGAAGCTTAAGAAGCTGAGCACGGTGCCGCCTTCGGAATGCATCCGCAGCGGAGTCGGAATAAGTGATCCCATCAAACCTCGCCGTCGGCTACTTAAATCCCGGCCAGCGTCATTGAGCTTTCCTCCATCCTCTTGACCACCAGCGACCACCACCCCGACGCTGAGCATAATCGCGAGTTTCAGGGCTCGCCGATAGAACATGGTCTCCTCCAAGGCTTCCGCCAACTCGCCCAATGGTCCCATCGAATTCGCCCACACTCAGACGACCAATGCGGTTCGGATTGACAACATCCCCGAACATGGTTCCTAATGCACTTTCTGACTCAAAGGCTTCCACTGATTACACCCTCCTTTAGTTGATAGGCGGGAACTTGTGGCTCTCTTCCGATCCTTGATAGGTCCGTCCCAGCTCTCAGCAATGTGATGATTTCGGGTCTCTTAAGGATTGGCTACAGGCGATGTTCAAAGCTTTCGCGATGTGAAGGAACGAAACCAGGACCAGCTGGAGATCACCTTTCATAACCGTGCAGTAGCAGTGTTCGTAGTCTTCCTCTCAGAGCGATGTTCTACCTCACTCATTCCACTCTAGGAAGGCGCTCTGCATGAACGGTTATTCTATCGGCGGGGCGACTTTGTGAGAAGGCCGCATATAATCAGATCGCTCTTGCATTATACTCATCGTCGACTATAGATCTGTCACGGCGGTCACTCTTCAAGCACCTCGCTCGAAGGCGTCCCCAGACGAGCGACGCAATCTCTATGTGCTAGGACTTCCGTTCGCGCTGACGAAGTACACCTTCTCTTTCTTTCGTGATACCTTCAGCTGATCGAGGAACAGGAATGAATTTACGTCACTCTTCTCTCGCTATGGCACTGTGAGCCATAGCGTTATTTTGGCGACTGTGGACAACTCTTCCCGAAGGCGTGGGTTCGTCGTCATGTCCACACACGAGGAGGCGAGGCGTGCCCTTACCGCCTTGACTCGCTCTCAGATTAAGTGTGTTACTACCTATCAGTCTTCTTCATAACTCATCGTCTCCGTTCAGAGGGCACACTATTGACGTATCTTGGGCTGTGGTCCAGCGTTCTCAAGGTTAGTAATTCTCTCTTCCACTGATACAAGTATCTGACGCAATGCCAGGATTTCTTGACGGCGGCGATCGCTCACTACTCCTGGATGCTCGCTCTTCTCAACTCCCTGGCTCTGGGAGCTTCGATAGAATGGGGTTTCCTTCCTCAAACTCAGACTCCTCTGACTATTCTCCGCCGCTGAATGACTCGGGCCCTCGATCGTCGGGAATGAACACTCCGGTCCCCACAACTACTCTTCTCGTCTCCAACTTGCCTGCCATGCTCTTCTCCCAAATTCAGGATCTTCACCCCCTCTTGTGTCCCTTTGGAAGGATCGAACGTATTCAGACTGTTCAGATTCCGAACGCGGACACAATCTCTGCTGTGGTTCAATATGCTTCCTCGGAGGCTGCACTGGAGGCCAAAGCTTCGCTCAATGGACAAGCCTACGGAAACGTGCACATAGAAGCTCACTTTGTCCACCCGTCCTTCGGCGACTCTAATGATGATCCTCGGGCGCCTGCCTTGACTAGCATCAACAACGCGAACAGCAGATTCTCTCCTCGTACGTCTAGGGCCCCAACGCCTATGCTTGGACTCGGTGGCCCTCGAAAAGGCAACACTCTTCAGAATGCAGAACAATCGCTCCATGGAAATTCTAACATCTACTACCTTTCTGCAGATCCCGGTTATGCTCATCGGGACGGATTCTCTGACTACACTGATGACCGGGCACCGTCCAATCCCTATGCCAGGTAAGGGGACCTTTATTGCTTCTATCTCTCCTCTGCTCAGCGTTAATAGAAACAGGAATGGAGGCTTCAGTCAGATGTCGATGTCGTTCCCTGCCTCTGGCCAGGGTAATCAGTTTGCTTCCGACAGCGCCTATCAAAAATTTGCCGTCTAATGGTCCCTAATCGGAGCGCAATCTTCCAAGCCCGTTTCTTGCTTCAGCCCATTTCAGCCTACGCTTTGCTTCTCGTTCTGCATGCATGTTAGATGGTTCGGACGTTCGTTAAACTGTTCGCCACACATTACATAGAGACTTGGTCTCGCTGATTCAAGTCCCAATTGGGCATTTTTACGTGTTTACCCTACTACTCTCCTTCTGCGAAACCTCTGTACCTGCGCCACCTACCCGCGATATGTATAGTTGACACTTCCTCGTCGCGTGTATGGGTTGTGACAAGAAACGCGTGACATACGCGACGCGTTTGATGTGACGGGTCGCGTCGTCCCAGAAATGGTGGTCACGCTGCCTCTGTTCGCGAATTTCGTTTCCCCCGCATTCCACGACGACGACGGCCACTCATTTTCATGCTTTCCGGGACTTCTTGATTACTTGCAAGCAATGGGGATCTCAGGTCTTCTTCCTGCCTTGAAATCCATACAAACTACGCGACATCTCAAGGAATATGCTGGCCAAACGGTAGCCGTGGATGCCTACGTGTGGCTTCACAAAGGAGTCTATGCGTGTGCAACGGATCTGGCAATGGGGAAGCCTACGACAAGGTGTGTTCTCACTTTCCTATGTATGACATCCAAGAACTGGCCCTGCTTCTGTGAAAGTATGCAGTTTAACCGACACATTCCACAGATACGTTGAGTATGCGATGCACCGCGTGCGGATGTTAAGGCATTACAAGATAGAACCGTTCATTGTATTCGACGGTGGGCCGCTGCCAGCGAAGAAGGGTACCGAATCAGACCGCAAGAAGAGAAGGGCAGAGAACTTGAAGAAGGGGAAGGCGCTGGTAGCGCTGGGGAAGCAGTCGCAGGCGAGGGAGTTCTTTGTCAAATGTGTGGATGTAACCCCAGAAATGGCGTTTCAATTTATCAAAGTGAGCCCTATACTCTTCCGTCATACGGAGTTCCTCGTTGAGACGTGGCATGGGTTTTATTCAGGCTTTGAAAGCTGAGTCGGTGAAGTACATCGTCGCTCCGTACGAAGCAGATCCGCAACTCGCCTTCCTCGAACTCAAGGGACATGTCGACGCCATCCTCACTGAAGACTCTGACCTTCTTGTTTTTGGCTGCAAGAATGTTCTCTTCAAACTTGACACCACAGCGCACACCGTCGTGGCGATATCCCGCGCGGACTTTGGGTCTATCAACAATTCGTGCTCTGATATCTCGCTCGTTGGGTGGACGGATGCGCAGTTTAGAGCTATGGCGATACTGAGCGGGTGCGACTACCTTCCCAGTATACCAGGAATTGGCCTGAAGACGTCATGTAATCTCTTGAGGAAGTGGAAGACGCCGGAGCAGGTTATTAAGGCGGTTATGCTGGAGGGGAAGAAGGCGGTTCCGGTGGATTATGCCAAGAATTTTGCCAGGGCGGAGAAGTGCTTTCTGCATCAGCGCGTATGGTGCCCGGACGAGGAGAAGCTTGTGCATATGACGCCTGTGGACGGCGAGTGGACAGAGGAATTTGATGAATATTGCGGCAGGTACGTGGTTAGTCCTGGTACGTTTGGGTGCCTTCTAATAAACCTCACGCTTGCAGCGACTTGGAACCTAATCTTGCCAAGCAACTTGCACGCGGGGATGTAGACCCTGTACACCTTTTGCCCATGGTAGATATCAACCCTGGCTTCAAGCCCCAAGGCCTGAGGGTCCCGGGGGCTCGTGCCGACGTGAAAGGGAAGGGTAAGGAGGTCGACCTCCCGAAACCTAAAGCCAAAGGAGGGCTTCACAACTTCTTTGGTACTTGCTTCCTCACATCCACTACGACGACCAGACCACTGACTGATCTCGCAGGGCCCAATCCCACCATACCTCCTAGGACCAAGGCTGCTCCGGCCCCCCTACAGTCGCAGTCGAATCGGTCGGTCGGAAAGGCGAGTGGAAAGCGAACGCTAGTCGAGATCGCGGACCAAGATATAGCTGCGAGGAAGAAGCACAAGCCGCGTCAGAGCACTCCAGCTATGCTCCCCACTTCCAATTTTTTTGCGCCACAGCAAGAGAGTGGGGGTAGACAAAGGAGTGTCAGCGCCCCTCGACGTCACACTCTAGACCCATCCACGCTTGCCGGTCCCTCTCGCCTCTCGCAAGACCAGGAGAAGGAGAATCTTGTTCCGAACGATTGGGAGGATGAAGTTGGCGACGATGATGTGGATTACTCAGATTTATCCTACCGTGCCCAGAAACCAGGCGACTCTGAAGACGCTGAAGATCTGGACCTCGTAATTCCCTCCCCAGTTGAACAGGAGGACGGGTATATCTCGCCGATGGCCCCTTCGTCTCCGGTAAACAACGGTCAAGACCTTTCTTCTCCTTCTCGCCCTCACCAGTACTTGGACCACGATGACGACTTCGGTGACCCCGTCTCCAGCCCTATGTCCGCAATCAAACGACGGAAGCCATATTCGGGGCTGGAAGGGCTGCAACCTCTCCTTCTCGCTCCAAGACGGACAGCTTCGTTTAGTGACGACGACTGTGTCATCGCAACCCCGGCGACATCCAGGCGAGAGACGCGAAACGTCTCGGCGGGAACTGGACAAATCCTCGTTGAAGATACCCCTACACCTGCAACGCGTTCATACGTCCTAAATGCTTCAAATCGGAGTCCCCCGCGCTTGTATGTCGGGCCTGATATTCGGGACCCTTTTGAAGGGCCTGTGTTTGGGGATTCGGATGTTGGAGTTGGATTGGGAGCTGTCGGTCCTTCGCGTCTGCAGGGCAATGGTTCTCAAGACTCGCTCGGGTCTGCAACTCCTCTTAGTCCATCGCCTGATACTCCCGTAAGTGCGCGCGGGGTTCCTCAAGTGGAAGTGATTGTTGTGAGCGATGACGATGAGGCTGCGCGACAGAGGGATGAGCGGGTACAGATCGTTGCGAAGGGCTGGAAAGAGAAATGGGCGCTGGGTGCGCCCCCGTCAGGTTCTTCATCGGCAAGCTCGCGACCCCACTCCCGAGTGGACAGTGGTACGAAGGCGACGAAGGGAAAGGGAAAGAAGAAGCACTCCTTGTCCCCCTCTAAACTCAAGAGGAGCAACACGAACGTCACGCCCGTCGGGCTGCACAGACTCTCGGGCCAGTCGCGACTGTCATTTCCGCTTCCTGCTGGGCATCCACGAGGCCAGCTGGGAAGCGTCACGACGATCAGGACTCCTGTTGGTTCCAGCGCGAAGGGGGTTCGGCAACGCAAGGTTGTTCTGCAGAAGAGTGCGCCGATTGTGGTGGACGACATGAGCGACGAGGATGATGAAATAACAATGTTATCGTCGCCACCTCGGGCTGCTGCTAGTGCCACTCTGTTAGACAGGTTTAAGCAAGTACCTCACACCACCTTCTTCGTCTTGACCTTGCTGACCGAATTCTAGATATCGCTAATTGCTGCAATTGCTGGGATCGCTTTCGTGCTCTGCGCTTAGAGAAACCCTCTTTCTACCCTTAACCCCGTCGTCGCATCTTTGTCGATCTTTGTTATCGCTATCTCGCTCTCAGTCTTGACTGTCTCGTTGTAATATAGGTTCTTGGATTTTTGGACTTTGAAAGTGGTATTGGTGCTGCGCGTTCAAGACGTTCAAGATCAAAGTGCATAGCTCACGCGCCTGGATAGGGCAATGACAAGCTTCATTCAGCTCGTTCGGGCTACAATGCTCTCTCTTCGCCGTTGTCAAGCAAACCTCGAGCGCTCGAAGCTTCGATCCTTGGCACACCTTTTGATAACCTATTTAGGAAGCCACCTAATGCGTGTGATGCGAACTCAACGCAGGTCGGTAAGTTCCTGTCCAATAGTATCTGTGAAACGCTCCTTGGCCTCAGTCTCGCTCCTTTGTCTGTATCCCCAACATGTCCGGACGCAACAGTCCCTCTCAGTCTGTGCTAGACCGTCCCATTTCAGAGTATGCGGAAGAAGGAACACCTCTCCTCCTCACGCCTGAGCAGGCGAAACATGAACTACTGTATAGTCGGTTCTCTCCACTTTGGAAGCGACTCATTCTGGCTATGGTCTCGTTCTGCGGGCTCATTCCATGTAAGCATTCTGTATCTTGCTTTCGAAGCGTCGTTGGTATTCTGACTCAATATCTCTATCGTGTCTCGACTCTCTAGTGTTTATTTCTGGGACCTTCATCCCATGTATACCACAGATATCGGAAGACTTGAGCACGACGGGGACTGTCGTGAGGTATGCCATCTACGTTAGCAAGTGCTCATTTACAAGCACTGACCAGTATTTTTTGGTTGTCAACAGCATGGCGGTCAGCGTGTCCATATTTGGAGCGTCCGTCGGGCTTCTCTTTGCCTCGACGTACTCGACCTTCTGTAAGCCACAATGCATAGATTAGCTTCCGTACACCACTAACGTAGCGCAGATGGTCGCCGCCCTATTTACCTGAGCTTTCTTCCTCTGCTTATCTTTGGTTCATTGGGGGTATCCACAGCTCAGAATGTCACTCAGCTAATGATATGGCGCCTCATACAAGCCTTTGGAGCAGCTCCTGGTCTTTCCGTGGGAGCTGGAGTCATTGGGGATATATACAAGCTTGAGGAGAGGGGCGGAGCTATGGGCATATATTTTGGTGTAAGCGTCTCCGAAGTACCCTTTCGAGCGGGACCTGACCTTCCTTCTATGTATAGTGCGTCCTTCTTGGCCCTGCCCTTGCGCCGGTTGTAGGAGGTATCATCATCATACCGCGCACTTCTCAGATCCAAACCTTACTAAGCTGAAACCTACCTAGGCGTCGCAGCGCGCTATGGCTCCTGGCGTTTGCTTCAGGTATCCCTGGGTGCTTGGGGTGTTCTCATCTTCCTCGTCATGTATGCCTACTTCCCCGAAACGAGCCATCCGGGCGAGAGGGGAATAGACAAGATGAAGCATGACGGCAATCCGAACGCGACTTGGACTAGGTGGCTGCCCGTTATGCTAAACCCACTTCGACCACTTGGTCTTATGCGTAGGCCCAACTTGCTATTTGTGGTGAGTTGACTATAGCCAAATTCCGCGTTCCGCTTACTGAAAGTCAATATAGTGTCTTGCAGGCCTGTTCACTCTGTTTACGGACTATGGTGGGCATGTATCCGCTCAGCCGTCGCCAGCTTCTAACCCAAATCACAGCCTTGCTCGTGCCAATCGCGTATACCATTGTAAGCCCCAGGAATGCTCGCGCAGGGTATTTAGGTGCATAATAACCCCCTTTTACAGGGAAAGCGGTATGGCATCGCCGATGAAGCCGTTATAGGTGCTTGCTTCCTTCCAGCAGGACTAGGAAATATGAGTGAGTTTACTGTCGACCAGCGTACACCATCAGGTTAACGGACTCCACTCTTCCCCCAGTCGGAGCTGCTCTTGCAGGCCGATTCTCTGATAGCATTATTGTGCGTATGCGTGCTAAGCGTGGAGGGGTCTGGTACCCTGAAGACCGACTGCGAGGGACCCTCCCAAGTGCACTTATCCTTGTACCCATATCAATCTGGGCGAGTGGCTTTATCACAAAATACATAGAGAACAAACGAGTAGGATTGTCTTTGAACCTGGTGTGCCTGTTTGTCAATGGCCTAGGGGCGAGTATATCCTCCTCCTTTGTATTGTTTTAACTGCGCATACTGATTAATTTAATAGGTTGACTTTGTCCTATCGCCTTCGGCATCGTACGTCGTAGATGTTATGCACTCCAGGAGTGCAGAAAGTATGGCTGCAAATAGGTCAGTTTGATTCCATAGCATACTTGATTGGCTGTACGCCTTGATTGAAAGCATTTTAGTGCCTTCCGTTCCGTCATCATGTCGGCACTCGTAGGAGGTATCCTTCCCATGGTCGAGAACTACGGCGTCTTGGCGACAGACCTCCTGAGTGGACTCGCTGCGCTGATAGGATTCGGGTAAGCTTCTGTATTCCTTTCGAGTCACGTTGCCAGATATATTGATTTTTTGGCCTCGCAGGCTTCTGTGGGTTACAATCCAGCATGGTGAACGCCTCAGGAAATGGGGCGTTGATGAAGACAATACAGAGGGGATTAATTGATGTCCAATGTCCGTGTCCGCTGGTGGTAGCAGCCTTGTGATCTCATCAGGATCTTCGCAAACGCGAGTACCAAAATGGTGCAATTCAAAAGCAGATTTGTGGATTGCTACTGGTTCCAAGTTGTATCCTATGTCTGGGTCGTAGAAACGTAGGTTGACTTTGGCCGAGAACCGAGACCGCTCTGAGATTTCAGTTAATATTGGAACGATGCTGAACTGGAGGTACTTCACTTACTACTGCGTAGACTTTTTCAATCCAATCCATATTCGCGACAGAGTCCTCCTTGTCGACCCAAGTACGGACCTCTCTGCCCTTTACCCTGTCCACGAATGCTTCCAGCTGGTACCTATAAGTCTCCCACCAAACCTCACCTCTCTGTCCTCCCCCTACCCCATCACTTCCAGAGAATATGTATGCCTTCTCCTTACGCGCCCGACCGCTCCTCGGGGTGACTGTAATCGTGTGGAACCACGAGGGGCCAATGAAGTTGTACAGATCCGCTTTCCCGCCTTCACATTCAATCGCAACATTGAGTACGGGAAGTCGTGGTATAAACCCAAGCCTTGGGGGGTCTTCAAAGTTGCAAGTGATCTTCGCCGTCACATCGTTGGGCATAACGAAGCTGGCGACTGTCTTTTTATCTACGTTGGAGGCGTAGTCTGAAGGAGAGTTCGGGGGTTGAAATAGCTCGTGCGAGACGTCGAGGATAGATGCGGGGTTCGAGGAGGTCAGGTACCGGACACAGTTCATAGGGTAGCATCCCATGTCCATCAAGCAACCTCCTCCGAGGCTGTAGTTGTATCGAATGTTGTCCGCAGATAAATGGCCTTTGGGCAGGGACATGGTTGCCTCAACTTGCTTTATCTTCCCAAGCTCCCCGCTATCGACAATTGCCTTGAGACGCTGAATTGCAGGATGGAACCTATTCAGACAATACAGATGTTAGTAGTCGACAGTGGAATGGGAAGCTGGTGAGCACCTACCGATAGTGAAAGGCCTCCAAGAGAACAAGCCCCTTCTTCTCGGCGAGGTCAAACATAGCTCTCACCTCCTCCGCCGTATTTGCAGCTGGCTTTTCCAGTAGTACATGTTTCCCTGCCTCCAATGCCTTCATTGTCCACTCATAGTGCAGGCCATTTGGGAGAGGGTTGTAAATCACATCTATGTCCTTGTCCGCCAACAGTTCCTCGTAGTTGCTGTGAACTTTGGGAATGTGGTGTTTCGTCGCGTAGGTCTGCGCTTTCTGGATGTCGCGTGCAGCCACCGCATAGACCAAGACTTCTGGGTGCGAGAGCGCGGGGCGAATAAGCGCGTTGGGGGCGATTGCTGCTGCGCCCAGGATCCCGAAGCGGAGCGGCTGCTCAACGCGCGGGGGGCGCGGGGGGTTGAGGCTCTGTAAAGTTTGTGTGAGTCACTTTCGTGATGCAGCACATAAAGCTTGATGCCTAAGGAGCACCTTGTAGACTCTGCCAATGAAACCTGCGATTGAGGACATGGTTCTGGAAGAAGATGTCAGTAAAGATGCCCGCGTGCAACCCAGGCACTGTTATACAATCTCTGAATCTGCCGTAATCCTGTCCAAGCTGAATAGTTATCGCATCATTCATTCAAACCAGTCAGATAGCGTTGAAGTACAGTGTCCAATAAAGCCGTGCCGAAAGGGCGTCGTGTACGAATAAGCTCAGCATGTCAGTGAACCTCACTGGTTTCTTTATGAGAATCAGGCCGACTCCGAGTGCTGGTGCGGGACAGAGCAACAACTGTCACGGGCGCCATCATATCTGAGGGTATGCGCGCCTAAGACGTGAAGAGGAAAGATAGCTGCGGAGGACTAGAGCTGGATCTATGGATAAACGGAAAGGCTGAAATACGGCTGAAGAGACATTATGAGATGTCCTAGCCACCTTTAAACTCATAGCAGCCAATGGATCTTCAAGGACCTTCGCAGGAATCGTATGGAATGAGTAAATGGAAGTACGGCAGTACGGTTGAATGTCTCGCTTGAGGAGGCCTTTTGAATTTGGTCCGAAGGGCCCGCCAGCGCAGATAGATGGAATACGACGGCGACCCAAAGGTGAACCTTATGTATCCCAATTTATGACGATAGGCGCCATGAATGCACAATGAACCTTAAGTTGAAGATCCCCGTACCCACCTCTCCAAAAGAAGTTCTGATTTTCCAGCAGTACGATGCGTCCATTGAAATCTCGCGATGTTGAAGTTTTGTGGGCGATCCTGTAAAGGGAATCTTTCCTGTGATATAGCGATGCCGCTGTCAGGATCGACCATTCCCAAAAATTATATTTCGCCTAAGAGTGAGAGACAGGGCCTTTGGATGCCACTAATGACTCGGTCTGAGCATAAAGAACCCGGTTAACCATGCCAAGTGGTATGTCATAGAGCTCTGGGATGGCGTTAGGTTCTGTGGAGGTGATATACGCATTATATGCCCCATTTTGTGGGTCGGGTAACATGGCATATCCGTCTAAGGCAACCAAGTTTATTACAGTCTTTAGCGAGGATCTTGGTGCAGAACACACCTGTTACACTGTTGATATGATCGAAAGGAGGTGTTCTGGCGAAAGCCAGCGCAAAGTAGCAGAAATAGGTGAAGAGGACGGTCATTATGGACCAGCCTGGGATGAGGATTGCCCATTCACTAAAGAGGTAGAAGAAGCACAGTCAGGCTGGGGTGTGTTCACATCGGAATCCAAGGCCAGACGCACCGATTTGGGTACCAAGTCACCCCGAGCCAAATGATATACTCATCTGGAAGGAACGCCCAGAGCAGATATATCACGAACGCGAGGTAGGTCGATGTCCATGCTACGAATCCATAGAACTCTGAAGCTCGGCTCTGGTGCTCTACTGGAGGCCATTGAACCTGGATATCCCGCTCCTGCTGGTTGCCGTGTACGTTGGCGTCGCCGTTGCTTGACGTGTCGGTCAGGGGTATAGTCGCGGAAGTCGATGAGGGCTGTCTGGATGGCGGTGCTCGTCGCCGCCGCAGTTCGTTATGATAATGGACAGCATTGTGTGCCATAAAGCATTGCGAAGTCTACCCGAGGCCTTAGGGAAGAAGAATTGAAGCAGCCCGTTGTAAGTGTCGTGGATAAAGAAGGACAGGTGGGCAGCGGGCTCCGGATTCTGCCAGTTTGATGGCGGCGTTACCCAATTCAAGTTGCCCAAACTCGGCCCCGCTTCAACTTGTTCCAACTCCACTGCCAGCCATTTGAAAACTCTTCCTTCTCTAACCGGTACCTAGGAAGATAACATAAAAGGACTTTCCGATTGCTGAGGAAGCACCCCGAATCGCGAAGATAACGCGTGTGTCTGGTTTCTACGCATCGACCGCTTCTTCCAAACGAAACATGAGCAAGTAACAAGGAGGGCTTGGCTTTGCGTTATACTACCAGCGGGAATCTCTTCATGGCGACCGATATAAAGCTTCAGTGGAGCATACAGTCTCCTTGAAAGCCGAATAGCAGGGTGTTACGGGATCTGGTTAGGGTTCGAATGCCCTCATTACCCAGGTTATTGGAGGGTCTCGATGATGTTGTGAGTCTCATTAGATAGCTGCTTCCACAGCCGTTTCTTACATCTAGGACTAATAGATACCTGGTCGGTAATACCCACCTGGTTGCCTCTTTTCATAATCTGGCGCCTGATGTTTTAACTCTGGCTCGAAAACAGCCTTGAAGCAGTTCAGGGTGCGTCATTCTCCCAACCAAGCAGCAACGACAAACCCTTCGTGGACCACTCATCATGATTCGAAGGATAGATACTATCAGGATTGCACTTCTGTGTCACACAAGTACGTGATCATCGAAGACCTCTGTCGTCCACTTGGATGAGCCAATGCCTTGGGTGAGCGGTAGTCGGGCCCGGCACTCTCTACCAGGCTTTCTATTCGTCCCGGGCGTAGAATTTCCTCCGGGCGTTCTTGAAGGTGATCGTACGAGCATCCAGACCTCGGTGTCATTGGGTTTTTTCATAGACTTTGTGAGTACCCGACGAACGTTCGCCCAGGTTCGCCCCCGGTTGGATTCTCAAAAGATAAAGCATAAGCTGACCATCCATAGCGACCATCATGTACAACTTCTGTACTTGCTGTAATAGGCGACTGTGGTATCTCTGCGGGAGTTCCGTAAACTTATTGAAGCACCGTCGTCTGACCCCGGACCAAAAGGCCTGGACGAATGGGAGCAAAGCGCTCTGTACCTCAACCCATTCCCTGTCAATTGTAAGTAGCCCACGCAGCTTCATTTCGGATAGCTTCACTGCCAATTTCTCGTCCGGTTATTGTGCACTTCTAGCATGCAGTCCTGGTGTCACCCACGGCACTTTCACCGCATGCCAGCAAAGAGACTTGGCATGGCCTTGGCGAGGTGATCCACCAATCAAGAGTTCGAAATCCAATATCACCGTCGCCGCCAAGGTTCTTGTTGTCAAAGGATACACATCGCCTGTCTTTGTCTCCCCGACCTACCACGAAACAACATGGGGCAATCCAGGGAAGTGGGTGACTTTCCATAACGCGTTTGGAATATTTTTCGAATAGATTGAGGATATTTCGGAATCTATAGGGCCCCTGTGCCGACGTGCCGCTGCCTGGTTGATGAAACCTTGATGGCATTGCGTCTGAATAAAACATGATCTATTCGAGGCCCCAGGACCCCTCGAATAGATGGACGAGCAACGAATAAACCCTGAATTGCCTTTTACGGACAGATTCAGTCCCACGACCATGCGGTATCGATCCTGCATTGCCTGGACTGAGTCCGAGTCTGCACTTCGTCCTTTCCTCCTTGCCCGCTTCCTGTCGATAGGCCAAAAGCTGCCAAGCTAGACCAGGGTACTGTCAGTGCCTCCCCTACCATCGCCATCCAAGGTCAGTGGTAGTCGAGTAAGGTATATGCGCTTTTGGTCTTGGCGTGCAATCTTCTGGCCTCCAGCAATAACCAAAGCTCTAGCCTGGAGGGGAAGACCTTCATCTTCCTCCTCGGCCCATCAAGGCTTGAATCTGGGAGAATGGCGGCATTTGGAAACAAGCGCTGGAAGAAGAGGGCGTCTAATCGACTAGGAGGGATATTCCAAATCTATTGCGAATGTAATCACGATGGCCTTATGGTTTACTCCCCGAATATTTTTAATCCCTTTCAAAGTCCGATGATGCGACGTTTTATTCCTGAATATCATATTTTCGTTATGGAAAGTCACCCAGTGTGGGGACTCCTATATAATCCTCTCATATTCTCCGGTCTCCCTCTATTCTGTCTTCCTTTCCCTTCTTCCTTTTTCCGGTCTTCAGGTTGAGCCTTCCTTCGGTTTCCCTTCATTCACAGGCGCTAGTCTCGCCTTTCTTCTGCTCAATCTCTCGTTGGTTTTAAGCTTTCCTTTCTTTCCATTTAAACCCTTTACTCTTCAAGTACTCGCCACAAGCCTCTCGTTCATTCACCATGGTTGCTTTTGGATTCCTCTTCGCCCTGGCGGCCGCCTCCTCGACTCTCGCCCACCCCATTCACCACCATCAGGATCGTGACCTCCGCATTGTCGGTAGCTCGATGTCAACCGTGTGGAAGCGACAGGCTGTTCCTGGCAGTGAATTCTCGGTTCTCGTTGATGGAAACAAGGCTTTCAAAGATTCGACAGACTCTGCTCTGTTGAAGAAGCTGGCGGATGAGGGACAAGGTGCGTCTCTTCTCTCGTTCGTTTGAGTAAAGCTGACACCCGTGCAGCACCCCCTTTCATGTTCATTGGGTGCTCCGATAGCCGAGTGTCCGAAGGCACCGTCTTCCAGGCTAAGCCTGGCACTCTCTTTACCGAGCGCAACATTGCCAACCAGTTCCAGCCCACCGACCCTAATGCGTTAGTAAATCGTCATTTTCACTGGGAGCAGTTGTTGAACAATATCATAGGCAAGCTGTCCTCTCTTACGCTGTCGCCGAGCTAGGCGTGCAGCACGTTATTGTAATGGGACACTATGGCTGTGGAGGCATCGCCGCGGCAATTGCATCCCCTCCCGCTTCAAGCGTTGATGCTGCCAATGGAGCAGTCCAGGCATGGATTGAACCTATCCGTGAACAACTCCGAACCTCGACCCGGTAAGCTCTACCTCTAGTCACCTGCAATACCTTCTGACCTGTCACATTACTTCAGGACTGAAATTGTTGAGCTCCGCGAGAAGATCAAAGGCAGAACTGACGTCGAGGAGCCCGAAATCAGCGATCGTAGGTTTCCCTCATAGTTTGACTTTCAATTTGGACGCCAATTCATTCGTTTCACCTCATTTCCAGCCGGATTCCGCGCCCTTGTTGAGGAGAACGTGAAGGCTGGAGTCAGC
This sequence comes from Ephemerocybe angulata, assembly GCA_013368325.1. Taxonomy (NCBI): domain Eukaryota; kingdom Fungi; phylum Basidiomycota; class Agaricomycetes; order Agaricales; family Psathyrellaceae; genus Ephemerocybe; species Ephemerocybe angulata. Next base: position 47,659 of record JAACJK010000067.1, read on the forward strand.
CGCATTGCTGCAAACAGCGTTATCGTTAACGTGCGTGATATACTGATCCCCTCATAACAATCAGCCCTGAATCATCATGCTTACCTTACTTTTCATTCTTACAGCACTATGCAACGCTTGCTGGTGTCAAGGCATCGGAGCGTCGTGATGACCACGCCCCTCTCGGTGACGTCTTCATCCATGGCTGGGTTTACGATATCGAGAACGGTGAAGTTCGTGACCTCGGTATCTCTGTTGGTCCTCCCGGAAAGGCGATTCCTGCCCCGCCTTTCGCAGCTGTGGCCAAAGCTGCAGAGAAGACCACTGTCTCGCATGAGGCCCCCAAGGCTGAGCCTGTCCAAAGTGTTGAAGCTCGCTGCCAGGAGCAATGCAAGACGAAGAGAAGCTTCCTCCCGAGAGATCACTAAGTGGGTTGGCTGTCCGAGGGGACCATCACCTAGGTGAAGTGCAAACAAGGCTGCTTCGAGCTGGCCGGGCGACGTGTAAATCACTTTCTTTTGTTGGGTTTGATTGTGGAGGGGAGGTTGGCGAGAGTTTCGGGTTTTAGGCTCTGTTGGGGTTTCAACGTATCATCTCATTGTATACTCGCCGAAGGAATGGATTCACTTTGCGGACATACTCGATGGACAGGGAACAGCCATGCGACCGTACTGCCCATGGAGCCAGGCGCCCTTTGGCACGTTCCTCGACTTGCTGACCCAGACCAAAATTGTCCGTCTGTATACTAGTAGTTCGTCGGATTATGATCCTGAGAGAAGGGAAGGGGAAAGTAACTGCTTGCACCAATGGTTGCCTGACATGCTTTTTGAACAACGTATACATGACCGTTTGTGACCACTCTGTGTCCCTCAATATGCAATGGCGTCTCCACAAGACGCATTGAAGCCGCTCTCTATTGTGTCGCGGCACACGTGGATAGGGGTTTCGGAAGATGCCCAAGTTTTAAGCGCTGCTCGGCGCTTAGGTTCTGACCAAGGACAACGCCTTTGCTGGCACTATCAATGATGAATCGCTACCGCCAAGGCATTTCAAAAGAGGAATTTTAGTGATTCAATGAGTACATGTGGATATTATGATTGATTCATCTGGACACTCGACCAGCAATCGCAACGGGAGCCTCAAGGCACTATGCAACCTATTTCCGGGTATAATCCCTGGACACACCTGGCTGCCCGTGGATGTTCCAGGTGCATTACCTGACACCCGGAATTTCCAGGGATCGGAAATCCAGGGGTATCCAGGGGTATAATTTGGGGAACTCACTGTCCAGGTGTGTCCAGGGGCATGCCCCTGGGCGACTCCTGACATATCCAGGCATGTCCAAGGGCCTAATTCATAGGCAGGTAATCCAAGTAATCTCCATGACCGTGACGGGGATTTTCATATTTATATTTATGTAACACTCTTAAATCCTCGAACCCTCCATCTCAATCAATGTCCGAGGCTCGAGGTGATACACTCATAAGACACCACTTTCAGACTTGGATCTGACCCACTCACCGGTCCGTACTGGTGTCCAAGCACGAGTCCGCCAAGTTCGATCGGACAGCGGAGTTCAATCGGGCGGTTATAAATTTCGACCGTCGGGAGATCGCCCTTCTCGATTGCAACACTCCTTCCTCCCTCCACCTTGTCAAGGTGCACATCTATTCTCTTTGGGCCACTTTCACGCTTGGTGGGTCTAGGCGAGTTTTTATTTCATTGTACTAACATACAATCTAGCCGTTTAGGATGTGCGGGACCCGGGTGGTGGAGGACGAGCGGCGGGCCCAAGGCGGGCCCCTCTGACTGGGGTGCACGACAGAGAAGGGACTCGGAATGTAAGAGCAGGTTGGGGTAACGAGTGAGGTGCGCATCTATCAGCCTGAAATCTACAGTGCAGTACTGACTTGCCTCAGATGTTTCACCATGGTCGTGCTACGGTGCCGTCAGTGCCGTGCTCGCTGTACCATCGAATCCATGGCGAGCTACGTATATGGTCTTGATCTGCCGTTCCATGTTAACAAGTGAGCTTTCCAGACATTTTGGCGCTGAGCGGGCCGCCATATACCCTCTCTACTCTCTCGCTGTCATCCAGGAATCGGATCGCGCTGCTCTCGCCGCTTGATTGCGAGGAGCCTTATAAAAGTATATGTGGGGAAGGAAGGTAACGGCACCGGAATACCGGAGAGACAAGAGTGGTAGCGCAGCAGAAAGAGTACCCGTTGGTCGAGGAAGAAGACGCTGGAAGGAAGAAACCCTTGTAATTCTCTGTAGACTACGGACAAGTAGCTACTGGTTAAATATGCGGTAAAACATAGGAGATATTGGTAAGAAATCTCACAAGAAGTTAAGAAGAATGGCGTATCAAAAGATATAGAACATAAGAAGCATAACAACTAACAAATAGAAGTGCAAAGAATAGCAGAAGTAATGATACATCAAAGGCGAAGTGAACCATGCCGCAGCCAGAAGCAAGTGCAGCATGTAATGACATCATCAAAGAGAGATGTCCCAAATAGGCAGAAAACACATGACCAGATAAGATAAGATAACATCGCAATCACAGATTCCAACACTCCCCCTCAAGCCTAGCATTGTCTGGAAGACATAGCGACGTGCTTGGATGAAAATATAAGGGATGGAGATGTTATAAAGGGAATAAAAAAGAAATCAGCAAGATCGGACCACCTGGTGTTGCTGCACGACAGGGGCAAGGAGACAGGGCCAAAAGTGACCACAAGTCAGGTGATTTTTGCTGATAAATCGTGTAAGATCCAGCATAAGATCTGGATCTTATGCTGGATCTTACATGATTTGTAATGATCAGTCATGTGATCATGCAAGATAAGATAAAAAAAGAAAAGATAAGAAAGGCTCAGAGATATGCTCGAGCATGGACAAATGGGAGGATGGGAGATAGAAAATGAAGAAAATATGGAATGAATGGAGTCGAAGGAATGCTCCAGAACCGAATAACAAAATGAATACTCCCCCTCGAGTCCAGGAATGACAGAAGCGTGTATAATGAGGAACTTTCAACTTACGCTCTGAAAATAAAACACACGGCGGCATAGAAAAGCACAAAGCCGGTCAAAATAGGCCATGATAGGCACGTCAACACAAATGCCTGGAGCGAGTAAATCAGCAATCAACAGGTGTGGACAGGTCACACAGACTCCGGTGCGATTAGGCAACTACGGACGTGGACAGAGATGCACAAACTCCAGAGCGATCAATATCAGCATCAACGGATGGCAAGGAAGCGCAATGCTCCATAAGGTCACTGACATCGATGGATTCAGGACGGGTGGCATGCCAGATAGCGAGGTCGGTCTCAAGCTCATCGGCAGCAATGGCAGACCATGCAGAGGTCGCCTCCTCCTCAATCAACTCCACGATCACATCAGATCCGGCTGAGCCAGATGTCTGGGAATGCTGCACTGAGACAGAGGGATGGGAGGGAGGGGAATTATACAAGGCAGGTGGGGCTAAGGCGTCCACGGCCTGGGAAGCAGAGCCATCAGCATCAGAGCGAGGCTGCTTGGGAGAAGGGCAAACAGGCGACCAATGGCCTATGCCGCCACAATTGTGGCACTTGGAGTTTTCGGGATCAGACGCAGTCGATGCTGACCCGGAATCATTTCCACCACGGCCGCGGCCACGACCTCGACGGTTACCAGATTGGGAAGTGGGGGTACCGGAGAAATTGGCATTGTCGGGCGATGCTGCACCAGAGACATGGGCAGTCTGGGAGCGGATGTACTGGAGAAGCTCGATGACGGAGAGAGATTTGGCATTGGAACCAGTGAGGCTGTTGAGCTGATTATGCAACTCGTAGCCATGACGAAGGCTGGTGCACAGACTTGACAGACGAGGAGGGATGGTAGAGATGATAGCATCAATGAAGTGCTGATCAGAGATATCGCTGTTGGCTCGGATGAGGGATTCCCGGAGGGTGCCTAGGTAATCGAGATGCTCGTTGATCTGGGACTCGTGGGTACACATGGTGGTGAACAGGTTGGCGACGGACTGAGCTTCGACCATGGAGTTGGAGACATTGTAGTCACACTTGAGGGCAGTGATGAGTTCGAAGGTAGTCATGTAGGAGATGTACCGTAGGTAGATAGAGTCGGGGATAAGACAAATGATGGCATTGAGCAGGTCGGCATCTGCAGCGATGGAATCAGCGGCAGAGGTGGGCTTGGAATCGAGGAGTGCGCCATATTTGGTGGAGATGGACTTGGAGGCGCGCACAACACGGCTGAGCCAGATTGGCCAGTTGGAGCCATCAGCGGATAGAGGGGTGATGCCATCAAGGGCTTTCTTGGCCTTGGATGTTGATGACATGTCGTCGTCGTGGAAGGTGTCGAGTGAGCTGGGAATTAGAGTACTGGGTGGAAAATGATGAGATAGGATGTCCAAGTAGAGTTGCGCAATAAGAGTATGCAGCAAACGAGGGTAGACCAAACGGGGTACGAGCTTAGAGCTCGGGGCTCATAACTTATAAAAGTATATGTGGGGAAGGAAGGTAACGGCACCGGAATACCGGAGAGACAAGAGTGGTAGCGCAGCAGAAAGAGTACCCGTTGGTCGAGGAAGAAGACGCTGGAAGGAAGAAACCCTTGTAATTCTCTGTAGACTACGGACAAGTAGCTACTGGTTAAATATGCGGTAAAACATAGGAGATATTGGTAAGAAATCTCACAAGAAGTTAAGAAGAATGGCGTATCAAAAGATATAGAACATAAGAAGCATAACAACTAACAAATAGAAGTGCAAAGAATAGCAGAAGTAATGATACATCAAAGGCGAAGTGAACCATGCCGCAGCCAGAAGCAAGTGCAGCATGTAATGACATCATCAAAGAGAGATGTCCCAAATAGGCAGAAAACACATGACCAGATAAGATAAGATAACATCGCAATCACAGATTCCAACAAGCCTATTGTATGTGCACTTCCCATTGATCTCATTCCACAAGTAGTATTACATCTGTAGCATTCTGAACCTACCTGTATACTGTATCGTAGCCGGCTGTATCCAATTCAATTGATTTTCAATTTACCTGTCTTGTACACCGAAAATACTCGTCCGTTCCAGGTGTTCCGATTCCAGGAGCACCTATGGGTCCAAGAATCCCTGGAAAGTACAGGGAATACCCCATTCAGAGCCAGGTAAGAGCTACCCGTCAGAATCATGTATATTACTTGGTATTGACAGTGATTTACGATAGAAACTGTCCAGGGATTTCGGAAAATCCCCTGGGGATAATACCCGACAATCCCTGGACAGGGAACACCTGGCAAATCCAGGTGTTCCCTGTGCGTTCCAGGGAAAATCCGTGGGGTGCACGGGGAAAACTCCTGTGTGCGCCGGGGATCTTGCCAGGGATTATACCTGGACAAGAAGTTCATAGTGAGGATGGTGGCCGTGGAGGAGACCGATGACTTGGTAAACCAGATCCCCTACGTGTTGAATATTATGCAAGTTTGCCGTATAATCAGGTAGTCCCAGCATCCCAATCAACCCGTCCAATGCTGCCTGTAAGGTGTGTGGCACATCGCCTTGCCACACTGCTCCCGCCACAATAGCCCGAAGGGCAGGAAAGAAGGTGACCAAATGGACATGAAGAGAATCGCGATCGTGCCCTGGAGGAACCGGGTTCTGGTCCTCGGGACGTTCAAGCTCGTTTGTGAGGTCTGTGAGGGCTGCGATCGCGGTCTGGGCTGCCATAGCCTCTTCCATGGTGTATCTTCACGTCTCGGGTGCAGGCTGTTGTGGACCTGGGCCCATAAAGTCGTGTGGGTTAAACGAGGGGGGCTCGTTGGGTGAGGGGAAGAAAGGTAAACGGATATTTGGAATTGGGAGGAGGTGTTTAGGCCAGCGACCTCGAAGGCCTGCCTCGGTGACTTCAAAGCTCCCTGGCACTGTGGCCTGTGTGATGAGTATAGTGGTGAATCTGTAGGCTTTTAGATGGTAAGATAGGTAATCCCGAGCTCAAAAAATGGCCTTAACGTACGCTGAATGTGCTGGGTATCTGGAGGGGATGGGTAGCATTCAATTATTTCTATCCGATTTATACTCATCCGCCAGATAGGGGTACTACAATCGCGGCACAGGCACGACATCATTTCTTCCCATCGGCACTAGGAACGTCTGCCTGTCGATGTTTATTGCTGGCTGGCAGGAGAGAATGCTGAAGCCATCGGAGACGTTGATTTACCGAGAGGTCATAAACATGGATGGGGGAAGGGCGGTGAAGTTGAATATCAGCTGCGTAGTCGCATTATTACAACGCCGGACAGACACCCAGAGCGTCTGTCGGACTGGAAGGATGATGTATACAATAATGCTGTGGGGCTCTCGGAGCCAACTCGGAGCTGGGTCGCATGTTCTAAGACGGGTTCGTGCCAAGGGAGTCGTGCGACGGGGTGGCTCGAGTGAGTTCGGAAAATGCCGAGGCTTGAGGTCACCCAAAACAAACAAGGGCAAAGCCATCACTTGAATATCCTACGCCAAGCGGTGTTCCAAACTTCCTTCTGACCACCCCTCATCGATCCCACTCTGGGCGCTTATCTCGTCCATCGACTGCTTGCCTCCTCCGCAGCAACCTCGTTTATCCTGTCTTCGGCTCGATGGCCTCCCCTTGAGGGTGGTCTCGATTGTCTTTCTTCGATCTTGTATCGATGAGGGACTTTCGTGGTCCATCGTTCGCTCTGCGAACAGTAACAACTCGCACAATTGAGATGCATGTAATATCGATCTGGTTGATGCTCGTGGATATGTTGCGATGGGATCCATGTCGGGAGTGGGGTACACTCCAGGTGTCAAGGCACCGTTCCATTGTAACCACGAGTGTCCAAAATTCTGGGACCGTGTGCGCGACTTGCAAAAATGTAACATTATTTCATGTAATGCTTTTGCCTGTCACGACAAACTACCCGGTTACTCCAGCTCGAGTTCATCATCTCAGCATACAGCATTCGTTACCTTGGACAGTCGGGTCGAGACAGTTCGAACGAGGTGTACATGCTACTTGGGGAGAACTTGCGCTCAAACGATGGGATGTTCACCACGTCATCGCTTATTATGCTCGCCGTGCTTTCCCCCTCTATTCGAACCTCTCCGTGTGAATGGCATGTGAATGTCCATTAGCGAGCTAACAAGCTTTTCTAGGATGGGCAATATTTCACGCATGCGATAACGAGCGATCTACCTTTAATCTCATGATTAAGCCTGCCTCAAACCTTCCACTAAGCTAGCCACCATCTTCCTACTGCCCGACACCTGCATATTACTGACCCTGGATTTATGCCATTCAAACCAGTGCTCTGCCCTTACCCCATCAACGCTCGCGTCCAGCAGCCCCATGCTCAGATCGACGAGGTTTGGGCGACTCACATGCCACCAAAACGCCGTCGCACCACAGGTGCCGCAAAACTCATGGTACCGACCGGGACTCGACACGTATTGTTTCAGCCCCTTCGGCCTCGATTCCTGCTGAGAGAAGACAATTGTCCTCCCTGACTCCTGATCCGCTTCTCTTATATTGAAACGGGGAATGAACGTGCCGCTTTGAAAGTCGAATCCTCCTGTCATGCGACAGAAGGCGCAGCTACAGTGACCTGCGAGGTATCGAACCGGTTCGCCCTCTTTGTATGGACCTCGCAGCCACCATTTTTCGTCGCCAGGGTTTCGCAGTTTCGCGCGGTAGGTGACGTCTGTTGGGTATATGAGATCAGGGAACGGCGACCTCAGGCTCTTCGCTCTGTCGTCCGGCCGGGAGACCTTGACCGAAACTGCCCTGCAGTGGCAGAATGCAGATATTTCCTCGGGCTGGTCGTCCGTAAGCGTGGGGGAGTGCCACTCGAACGGAAGCACCTTGCTCCCAACACCTTCAGAGTACCGGATGAGCTGGTTCCCGTCGAATGTACGCAGGTGGTCAGCCACCCCGCCGTCCATCGTCGATGCGAGATTCAGATGGTACATCGGTTGGATGATCCCCTCGTAATTTCTGAGAGCACCCCCTGCCACGCGCCATTGGAACCCCTCCTCCAGCTCCTGCTCGCTCGGTTTCTCCGACCTATTCCTTCCGAACGCACAATCCTCCGGCTCCCCGCCACGTTTGTCTGCTTCCTCGCGAAGCGAAAGGTCGATACGAACGAGCATGTTCGCAGAGCAGGTGGGGCAAAAGAACCTCTCCACACCGAGGCGATCGCGAGGACTGTACGAGTCCATGACTTCCACAGCGAAAGGTCCATCCGTTTCCGCATCCATTGGGTTCCCTAATATCCTCGCAGTATGAAAAGCCATCTCGCCAGTACCATGGCGGCAGGAGGTGCAGTTGCAGAGGTAGTTATGGATGGGTAATGACGCTGTGGGGAAGACGACCCGCAGATCACAACGCCTACAGTGACAGGTGGCTCGACAGTATGTGAGGTCCCCTTGAGTTACAATAGCTGTGCTTTGGATGTTTGATGTCCTGCTGATAGGTCGGAGCGGACGCTGTAGTGGAGAAAAGATGACAACTGGGACCTTGTCGCCGCCTCTGAATCCGCCTGGATTGGAAGCCATGTTCAAGGCCATGTTCGTGGATAAGGTGGTTTCAAGTTGCCAGTGGTGGGGGTAAAGCGAGAAGGGGAAATCTGCCGGCGAGAATTAGAGGTTACTTGAATTGTCTCAGGTGGTAGACTGAATCCAAAGCCCTTGTTGAGACTCGATCCCCGCGCGATCAACCTGCCTCATTCGTTACGCTACCATAAATAGTGAACGGCGCTTAAACAAGGGAGGGCTTCGAGGTGTCAAGCCCTGGGGCCCGACCAGCTTTGAACAGTACTTGGCATTGGTTAAGCTCTCAGCATGAGCCCTCGACTCCCAAATGTACAAGACAGCAAATGGTAAATGTTAGTTGGATATGCAACTACACGTTATTATTTGAAATGACCACAATAGATATAGGCACAATCTCTTCTCTTTTTAATTGCAGAGTTCCTGAAAAACCGGGATAGTGTCTTTGACGGTGAAGGCTGAAAATTTGAAAAGTTGGAACTTAAAAGGTATACTTATTAAGAGAACCAGCAAACACGACACGCAGGTTATTATGCAGTAAGCTCATCAACCAAGGCTACCACCTCCTGTACGGTATCCTTTCCTTTCACAGTAAATGTACTCAGGGGAACCGCCGAGCCATTGAGTCCTTTGGCTTCCTCCAACGGAATCTTCTGTTCCTCACGTCCCTCCAGTTCCACTGCCTTCATCGAAACAACCATTCCCTCCACAGTCTTCGGGCTTAGAGCCTGCTCCATGAAGCTAACTCTCGTTAAGCACCAATCAAACCACGTCTCTGCCCTCGATCCGGCTTGAGCTTCGTCCACCAATGCAACTGCGACACAGATTAAATCTGGACGGCCAGCTTGCCAAGCAAATGCCGTCGCTCCGCAATTCTGACAGGACTCCCTGTACCTCCCCGGACCCGAGATATACTGCCTGAGGCCCTTGGTTCGATCTTCCATTGTGGCCTCCTCTGCCTTCGGAGTTAAGTCGTCGTCCCTCATCCCAAGCCGCTCCAAGGCTTCCTTCACCTCCTCGACCTCGTCCTTCTGCGCCTCCTGCAATGCAAGAGACTTTCCGGTCGACTCCACAATGATATTCCCTCTTGGTACATACGCCCATGATTGGATCTCGAACCCACTTGTCAAACGACAATATTCGCAGGCACAGTGTCCTGAGAAGTACTTCGCTGGGTGCTCGGCCTCGAGCGGGCGCAGCCACCATTTGACGTCCCCGGAGTTGCGAACTTTGGCCAGGTGGGTAGTGTCATAGGGATGCATAAGGTCGGGGAATGCGGAATGAGGGAGATAAGATTGCGCATTGGGACGGGTAACCTTGAATTGGAGGGTTCGACAATGGCAGGCAAAATAGAGTGCGTCATCGGACCCGTTTAAGGATTTTGAGGAAGGGGTCAGATCGTGCCATCCAAGTGGCAATTGCTCCGTTTTGGCTCCTCCTCGGTACCGAGGCAGATCGACGCCATCGACCGTGCGGAAGTGCTCCGCTAGTCCACCGTCGAGGGTGTCTTCGACCCAGATGTGATAGCCAACCTTGACAATCCCTTCTGTACGCTCGAGTGCGCCAGCCGCGACGCACCAGAACCCACCCTCCCTCTTCCCCTTTTCTGATCCCTCCCCCTCTTTTGGTTTCCCGAGATAGTGGAATAAGAGCTGCGCGGAGCAGATAGAACAGAAGTATCGTACAGCGTCGTCGGACGTGCGATAAGCGATAAGGTCTCCGTCGCCTCCTGGAGACTTGCAGCCGTCGCCATCGACATGGAACGCTTCGTCGGTATCGGAGCAGATGAGCGATGCGACGCTGACATGATAGACGGCCATCTGGCCAGAGCTGTGCCGACAGGCATTGCAGTGGCAGAGGTCATTAGAAATGGGTAGTTGGTCGGTGAGGAAGCCAGCACGGAACTCGTTCAGGCCACAGTGACATGCGACCTTCACGTAGGTTATGGGTCCTGGGGTGACCGGTCTCGAAGTCATGGTGTGGAATGTGGGTGGCAACGGGTATGGGGTTGAGCTTTTGTAAGAGTGGAGTTGCTTTCGATGGGATGAAAATAAGAGCACGCTGGATGTATAACACAGGATACGCTTCGTTCGACTGACGGCGTTATATAGGAAGCTGTAAGTGTGGGGTCGAGGTTACGTCCGATCTAGCCCCCATGACGGAACCGGTGGTCTTTGCCTTCCAGAGCGGATCATGAGCATATTATCCCGGTCAAATGCTGTGACACCGCTCCCGCTCACCTCTAGACTTGAATGTATTGGCTCCATTGAAGCAAATAGTGGGTTCTTCAACGATTTTGAGCTTCAGTTACAGCCATGAACAGATAACAGTGACGAAATCCAGCCCATCACAATGCCCAAAGAGAGATATTGACTGTCCAATGAGCTGGGGGTCACGGCATTCGTGACCGATAGAGCTCCAAGCCCACAAAGTCATGGATCGCATGCGATGACGATAGTCATCGCGGCTCCCCGAGAGCGATAAGGCAGTTCACTTGCATCTGATTATCCGACAGTTTTGAGAGCTCAGAGAAGGTGAATGAGCATTGACAGCGAGCGCAAAGGTATTCAGCTTGCTGTGTTCGAGACCTGGTGCCGGGTCGAAGAAGGCCTGCGATAGGCCCAGAGCTTCATAGGCTGCAAGGGTCTCGGCATGTTCTAACTTCTGGATAGCGAACTCCGATCTACAGGTTGGCACGACTTCGATAGCACTGTTGAGCATCACCCGCTAGAAAATCGGCATGGCCACTACTATGAACGCACCTCCGTCAAGGATTCCCGGCCAATACCCGCAGATTATCGGCCCAACAGAAGGAAGTTTAGAACGTGTACTAGAGGGTTTGTCCATACATATAGAGGTGTTAGAAATTTCCAGCCTGTTGTGTGGTGGAAGGAAAGGTGGACGCATGCCGTGGCAGCATTTGTCAGTGTTTAATTTCGCGGCGTGCCCGGTATTTTGAGCTCCTCCCGCGAAGCTATGTCTCCCTCCCACGAGATCCCATTCAAATGGATTCACAACCAAGAATACTATATTTATCAGCTAGGATGAACAATATGAATACTTCCCCTTGGAACGTTGTTTCAACGGAATCGCGAGTACTCACCATAGCCTGGCGCCTCCCAGGCCAAGCTCCGTTCCATCGTCTGATTGCAAGGAACAGAGGTATTCCAAGTCTATAAGTATGATACAGTAGAAGGGATGTTTGTAGTTGGATACAAGATGCGTATATGAGTACAATTGCAATGGTACAGTCCTGTTGGAGGAGCATGCGTGATGGGATGGGAAGCAACGAAAACCAAAAAAAAAAAGAGAGAAAAAACCAAGGAAATATTGTAGCGAGTGCCTTCTGGCAGCCTTCAAGCGCTCTTCGCAACAGAGGCAATCTCTGCAGCCTCCACCGCAACCCTGAAGCTCTCCAACAAAACCTCCTTATCCTCCAATCCGACACTAACTCTCACCAATCCCTCCTCGACCCCATACCTGGCCGCCCAATCCAATTCCAAATAGTGCGCCAGGATCGTGAACGGACACGCCAATGTGAAGTTTGTCCCCAAACTGGGGCCCTTGTAGCAGTTCAACGTATCGAAGAACGCCTTGCTCGCCTCCATGCTCGTGAACGTCAGGGAGAAGAGACCCCCGTATCCTCCAGGCTTCCCGTCCTCCGACACGGCGCTCTTGATTCGACAATGCTCGTAGTGCTCAGGGGTTGTGTACTTGGGGTACCACACTTCCTTGATGACACCGTCGGGACGTCCACCGGCCTGAGAGCGAGATCGAAGGAATTCGCAGATAGTTTGGGTATTGGCATCGATGAGGTCAACGCGCTCTTTGAAGTCACGGGAGTTGCGCTCCATATAAATGGCGTCCTCGTCAAAGTAAACATCCTCGAATGTTTCGTCTAGTTTGGACTTGAGCGAGGCGTAGTGACGACCTTGCGGGTTGAGAATCAAACTTAAGAGGAACAGTCAGAGGTGTCGATGGAAACTTTGAACTGAAATTGGACGCACCTGCCACCCATTACATTCGAGGCCCCGCTGAAGACCTTGCTCAAACTGCTAACTGCAATGTCGGCATATTGGATAACCTTCACATTCTTCAAGTTGCCTATAGTCTCATCGACAACGATGATAAAGTTATATTTGTCTGCCAGGCGACGAAGACGGGGGAGATCTGCGGATCGCAACAGTGGGTTGGAGGGGAACTCGGTGAAGAGGGCGAGGATAGGTTCGCGTTCGAGGATCTTTTCAAGTTCATCGATGTCGCTGTCAAGACCATTCCCAAGGAAGTGACACCCAGGGCCCCATTTTTCGAGGATCTTGAGCGTATCGGTATACGGGAAACTGCAAAGAGCGCGTCTTGAGTCGAAAACACAGCTACGATGGCAGGATAATCGACGTACCCAAAACATATACTCTTGGCGGGTGTAAGGGTATTCAGCGCCAGTTGGTGCGCACTCCAGATCGCACTCATCCCAGTCGGATACAGATACACATCGTTCTCGGACACGTCCTTCACACCACGCGTACTCGGGCCCACAACCAAACCCTCATTCCCCGCATCCTCCTGGCAGTCAGGGGTACTATCGCACAGCAGAACGCCAGCCAAACGGCGCTGTAAAGCCTTCTTGGCAAACCTTGCAGCTGTGAGAGGCAAATTTCTTCCATACCTTTCCTCCAAGTACACCGCGGTGTCGTCCCCAACGTCTTCAGGGCCCTTCACAATATTGGGCACGGCCGTGATGGAATTCCTCTTCGGTGCGGCCGCGGCAGAGTAATGCTTCGTGAAGCCGCCCCTCGAATAGCGATTGCTGGCCGCACTGGCAACCGGAGCCGCAGCCGCCTTCGCCTTCTGCTCCTCCTGCAACTGCAACAACGTCAGGCACTTGTCCGCAACGCGGCTCGATATGCCCAGTCCTGCGTGCTGCCAGAACTCCTTCGCCACGGAGAAGGAATCCCCCGGAAACAGCACGATGTGGAGGTCTGCACACGTCCCGGCGATGCTGTCCTTGTCTACAACCTGATCGTCGGGGCAGATGAGGAGGTGTACTAGTCTGGCGGTGACAGGCTTCCCTAGGGATTTTGAACGATTGCCGATGAATTCGCGACAGTGCTGAGCACTCCTTTTCGTCGGAAAGAGCATGGCGCGTTCGTTTCCTACCGCGTGTCGTTGCTCACAAATGCCTGCAAGCTATGAGAGGGGTCAACATCCCTCGATTGCCGTCCGAAGCTCTCACTACTCACCTTAGCTATGCTCAAATGGATGAAGAACCTCGGATATCCATTTACCATGGAGCTGACGACTCTCTTGTCTCCTTCCTCATAACCAACATTATCTCTCCAGGTTGGAAGCGAAACCGAGATCGCATGTGGGGTATCTGGTGGTATCGAGGTGCCAAGCGCGGCTGAATTCCCTTGCAACTTGCTCATGCGAATCTAGTGCACTAGCAAAGGTCGTGTTATTGCAGGTATTGAAAGCGAGATTGACGTGATAGACAGAGCAGAGATAGATACAATGAGGATTGGAGGAGCACTGTAGAATGAGCCATGGCGTATTGAGTCAAAGAGGCTTCGGCCGATCGGAACTCGATCGGCCCCAACGCCAGCCAATCACAACACGCAGAATAGCACGTCCCAAAATTGCAGAAATGAAATAGATGCCCGAGAACCCAAAGGGAAAGAGAAACCAGATATAATACATGTAGAAGGTATGGCAATGTCCGTGATTCATGAGTTAGTAGTTAGGGTCCACCCTTGTTTGAACGGATACTCCTCCTCCGCTCAACTGGGAAGAGGTTATCGAGGGCAGTGAGCGAGTCGAGCGTCAATTCTGTGGGACTAACAGCCATGACACTGGGGCTTTGACGCTGACTAGACTTGCTGCTTGACCTCGAGCGGAAGTATGGTGGCTCACTTGACTTGGAGGATGCAGATGACATTCTGCGGTGTCTTTGTTTTTCGGTTGGGTCGATGTTCTCGACTTTGGCGAGACGGGCGAAGAGTGAAAGAACTAAAGCAAAGTCAGAACCATTGTTGAGTCGTGGAGTTTGCACTTACTATCGACAACAGACACGATGCCACATAAATTCCCGATGGCGGAGGGTGAAAGGACGGGAGACGAGAGTGTCGACTCTCGCGTTACAAACAGCCGGTGAGCGTTCGCTAAGACACAGATGAGTTCGCCGAAGACCTCACACGAATTTTACCGAGGAAAGCGCACTTGCGAGAAGTTTCTCGATGGTATACTGAAGATTGCTTGACGGGAGTACGGAGTACACTGTAAAGTACTCTTAGAGTTCAGCTAGAAGAATAAGAACTATTGTCATACCTGGATACCTGTCGGCCCCATCCGTTGACCCGTGTGGGGCTTTGATCAGGGAAATGATTTGGTGCAGAGGGGTACCCAGAATCTGGTTGCTCTGGGAAGGGACGACTACCTGTGCAGATAGGATTAGCTTGAAAGGGATTTTAAGAATACGATATGATTGCACCCACCTTCCCAATATCAGTGACGCTAATCGCACTAAGCAGAGCGCCACTCTCTTCATCAAGGATAGCGATACTGCTCACTCCCTCCTCGCTCATTAGTTTCATTGCGTCCAGGAGAGACGAAGACGAAGACGCCGCGACTACTGAGGTGTAGATATGCAGCGATGGAAGTGACAGTGGCTGGATGGGATTTCCGAGGTACTTTTTGAATGATGCAGATGATTTGGCGTACGAGTCGAACCAAGCTAGCAGACCACGGTCGGAAACCATCCCTATGGGCTCTCCGCTATGGTCGGGCGCTTGGATCAGGACTCGATGTGTCCCTCTGGCAAATATTTCAAGCAGGGAAATTACGTCGGCGTCATTCGGAAGTGCCGTGAAAGGGTTCTTGTCAGAAAGGTCTGTATAGGAGGGTACGTTAAGCAACTCTGATCTCTGGTGATGAAATGACGTACTGCTAACGAGTTGAACAGGCACTCTCCCCGCCGTGGCTGCCTCGACAATCTTGGTGTGGCGAGGATCGGGATCGGTGTCGTCCAAAGAGAATGTATGTCTCGTCGCAGCGAGAGTCAAGAAAGCATTGACGTCAGAGAACTATACATTCAAGGTCAGTGAATGGCCGCCGTTACAAGGCGGTACGCAGCATACGTCGAAGAGGCCTTGATAAGAGTTATTGTCGGCTTCCAGGCCTGTAGGGTCGGATCTAACAGCCAGGCAAGGTATGTCTTCAGACAAAAGCTTCTGGTGATCGCTGTGAAGGTGGATTCATTTGGGACGGGTGCCATGGCTCGCGACGTACCTCGCATGCTTCTTCAACAGTGCTGTCTGCATCGACCGACACAATTGGCGTGTCAATTAGGTCTCATAATACATTTAGCTGATAGTTCCTGAGACGGATTAAAGCCTCGACCCTCACCTCTCGCCAGAGCAGCCTTCCAATCCTTCACCCAGTCGGTGGCATGCACATCAGACCCAGAGATAAAGCCTTGCGGCGACGAATCCAGCCAGCTACCTGTCAAAGACTGGGATAGCCTCTTGCTTTGAGACATAGCAGAGTTCTGTGACCATTAACGTGGACGGAGGACGGAGGTCTGGAGAAGAATCGTCGACGTTGAGGTCAAGCTTCTCGAGCCGAGGACTCGACACTGGCGCCCAGCCCGGCAGCCACCCGAAGGGGATGCGCCGATTGCCGAGCAAGGATGTATTTCGGCATGCCCCACAGCTCGAGGCGAAATAGGGGCTGCCTGCCTCCCTTGACCTCAGGCTACCAACTGCGTAGTTCCTGGTGTAGCAGATCCAGCATCGAGGATTAGCACAGGAATGTCGAAGCTCAAGCATAAGCTTGTTCTCACAGAGGAGGATCGCGAGATGTACGCAGCAGAACGTCTCGACAATTTTCGCTGGATCGCCAAGGTCCTGGCGTCCTACTCAGATGTCCATCTCACAGAGGCTGATAGAGTCCCTTTGCAAGTTTGCAAAGACATATCTGAAATAGGTAAGCTCAGATCTTACTGAAAGTACTCTAACTCCTCGCCTTGCTGATCGTTGACTTTACCATTCGATACAGGGCAATTTGCCGAAATTGTATACAGCTCCATGCCCATTGACAAGCTACTGGAGCGCTACACTTCCCTATCGCGTCCAGGATTCCCTTTGGAAGGTTATGACGCTCTCTTCGGCTCGAAGCCCGAAGCCAGTCTCACAGGCGACGTCGCTCAACTTCCTGCATGCATCTTCTGGCGGCAGTCACATCGTCAAATCGTCGTCGCAATCTGCGGAACCAAAGCCGCCAGCCAGGCGCTTCAAGATGTGCGGGTTCTGAAGACCAAACACCCATCCAAGAAGGGATGGGTGCACACGGGGTTTTGGAACCTATATCAGGGTTTGGAGGCTCGTCTTAAATCCGCCCTTCGCCAGGCGCTTGAATCTCATGGAGGAGACGTGGACGAGGTGGTACTGACAGGGCATAGCATGGGTGGTGCTGTCGCTTATCTTCTCGGCATTGATCTTCTGAGCGATTCACTGACAGCGGCGTCCTCCACCTCCACCCCCACGCCTGGCGCTAATCTGGATCCCATCCTTCTCATGGGAAACGAAGCGGGACAGAGGATAACGCTTAAACTGGTGACCTTCGGCATGCCTCGAGCGGGTGATAAAGAACTCGTCGACCACTTCCATTCTCTTGTCGACCAATACCAAGAAAAGGTGGGCACCCAGCGATTCATTGAGTACTCAATCCGGACATATAATGATGGTGAGTGCCTTCAAGCAACCTCATGTTCGTTCCTAAGCTCTGCCTCGGTCTCTCTACCGTTCACTAGCCTTACCCACATATGGCTAACTCACGACCCCTACTTTTATCTAGGTGTTCCTGCCCTACCTCCTACGGGCTTGGGCTACCGCCACTTCCCCAAAGGACCGATCTACGCAACTGGTGAACACCTCTACTACATTCCGCATTTCGAGGCGGAGAGTACACTTTTCCACGTCGACGGTGGAGTAGAAGATGAGGCGCCGTCGCGGTTTCCTCGGGGAGGACACAACTACTACGGAGGTCGAGAATTAGAGAGGCTTCTCCGGCGCATCGACTGGCTTGCGAAGGCAGATATGGAAAAAGATGACGATCAGTGGGAGGAGAGGTACTTGTCGATGGCGCAAAAAAAAACATAGCCAACGTACCCACCTGGCTACACTCTACCATGAAACCCCGACCTTGTTGTGGTCGTTGTGCGTGTGCGTGTGTTGCTTCCTCCTGCAGAAAATAACACTGATATGACACAATCCCTCCAGTTAAATATAAAGTTTGTATCTGGCGGTAACCTTCTGGCTTCTCGGACACCACACCTATCACTCTTCCTTTGCGAATGGGACTTTACCTCCAGGTTGGTCGGAGTGGAGCCTCCGGTAGATCACTATGTATAGCCCTTGTTATCTTCTTCATCATTCGGCGCCCCGCACCTGAATTCGAGGCCCGACTCCCAAACTCTATGTCTATATGGCTAAAGTGTTTGGATTCGGATTCGCTGGCTATAAGTACCCAACTACATCCACAGCAGTCTTGATCGGAGCACAAAGGGCTGCGAGATGATGTCGAGGGCTCTTATGCAAAACCATATCGAGATCAAGCCTGAGATACTAATCTAATCACTACAGCTTCAGAAAATTGGACTGGGCAAGACCAACTTGGAGGACATTCCTTCAGAGGATATATTCTGTTCTCCTAGACGAGCCCTTCTATCCCCCAATTAGCCTTAGCGGTTACAATTGGGCGACCTCCTCTGGAACGAGCGTAGCATCTCGTACCTAGATCCCGGGTCGGAGTACACGTGCAGATCCCTCCAAAACAGACAAAAAAGCCCCGACCCACAGACTTCGAAGTTCGCCATGATTTTCCGCCGTTCGTACCGCTTTCGCCCCGAAAAGGAGAACTCATGTTCTCTCGCCAGTCAGCCCGTCTGAGAGCTTCACACACCCAGACGGCGGCTGGACATCGGCACGTCCTTTATCTGTCCCAGTCCTCTGCTCTTACCTTTCTTAGGCTCTGGGCCTCATGGCTCACATCGGCCTCAAAAAATATGGCAAACCTTTAGGTTCTATACCATCATAGCTAGTGATAGGCCCTGAGCAGCTGACTGCTCGATCGACATCGAAGTCCTCCACAATCGAGTGCTTGATGTAAGCCCTATGTGAGTTTCGGTGGTAGAAGACGGCATTACGCCAAGCTTGCGTTCATTAATTGAATCTGGTAGGTATATGAGCTTTTAGAAGGACGACAAATCCGATTGTTCTGTCATCCCTGCCATGGCGTTGTACCAGTTTCTCCCACCTTCCCAATAGCTCCAAGGACTATCGGCTACGCCTTTCCACATTAAATTTCACTCTACATACCTACCGAGTGCACGGCGATGCAGTTCCCTTTAGGTGTTCAATGGCAGGGATACAAGGGCGTCCTGATTGACGTAAAACCAGACAATTTGTGTACTGGATACACCGGAGATGTGCGTATGAGTGTCGGAATACAACGTGGTTCCAGAGCCGTCCGCCTGCCTTTCGGTCTCCACCGCGTATATCCAACTCACTGTCATCCAGTTTCGTGCATAGTCGACCACTAGGAACGCGGTAGATCGAGGCGGAAGATGTGTAGATGTTTGAGGAACATCATCGAAATGATGCTCCCGACTTTGTCGCTGTGAAGCACCGTGATGTTTGCTCCGTCTTGTACCGCTGGACAGCAATCCCCGACAACTTCCTGGGCGTTTACCGAGGGTTGGTTGTGTCGAGGCCAAGGACTGCGTAGCAAAGGCGGGGGGAGCAAGCTTCAGTATGTATACTGGGGACGCCGACTGGAATAGAATTTACCTCTCACTGAGGAAGAACCCTCCACACCGCCACTCTCCTTCTTCAACCTAATCTCGTCGTACGCCCGTGTATAATTGTCTGGAAGGCCCCAATACGACGCCTCCCAGTTCGCGATGACGCTCACCGGGTAGTGCAAAGGGACAACCCAACAACGCTCCAAGACGAGGAACGGCTCCTCGAGCTCATCATCCTCGTTCGCCATCGGGATCAACACCTCGAGCTTCGCACAGCTCTTCACAATCACCTCCACCCACTCGCTCTTCTCGTGCACCGACGCATGACGTAGCCCCAGGCTCAGGTGCGTAAGAGAAGTCAGCTCGCCGATGCCAGGAATATCAGGCGCCAACACGCGCTCCCAGAAGACCACCTCCAAATGCGTGAGAGTCGAGTACCAGGCCGGACGGACACTTCTGGGCGCCGCAAAGAAGCTGACGATATGCTTGTGTTCTATCGACAGCCTCCGGAGAGCCAGCGCGGCTAAATAGACTCCGGGGTTTGCCACCGGTTCGCTCGAGGAATTGGCGGGGGAGGGGAAGGCTGGCGGGGTTGGGTTGTGGTTGGGCCCTACGCCCGGCGCCCATAAGGACCGGGGACCTCCAAAGTTCACCCAGAGTGCCAATTCCACGACGCCCGTGCAGACGCTGAGAATCCTGATCGCCTTCCGTGCGGTGACCGAAATTGAGAGGCACAGGTGCTTTACGTGCGCTGCGAAGAATTCCGGGGGCTTCATGTCCATCGTCCGGAGAAATAAATCCGAGTCTTCTCGCCCTAAAGTAACAATCCTATAGATATATGGTTGGATCCTAGAGACGGGGAACGTGGTCGGGGGGCGGTCCGCAGCAGGAAGGCCGGAGTAGTTTAGTGAGATAGAGTGCTCCTGGTTGAACTAGAAAAAGACGACGTACCAGTCGTTCACCTTATGGGCGACCGTAATGAGTTTTAAGGCGCTTCCTGGGACATTCCGGTAGGCCGCGACGATTATTTCGCGCTGGAGCTCATGTGGAAGGCGACTGAAGGGGAACACAGCTTCTTGAGGCATAAGAGTGGCTAGGGAGATCGATTATTAAAGAGGAAATTATCGGTTTATAGAGGACCTCATCACGTGGAGTGAGGTAAAGGGGGAATATCAGGATATCGTGTTTCGATCACCAAGACCCGACCATGTTATTGGGAGATTTCTGCCTGTATAACCCATATAATATGATCGTGGGTCAAACACGGGGTGGCGTGGCGAGCCTTGGGCGAAGTGCCCCAGCGATAGGAGGGAAAGACAGGAGAGGAGATGCGGCTAAGATAAATTGACAGTGAGAAACTCGTGGTATGAAGCAAGAAGGAGTGGAGCGTACCGTACAAGAGGCTTTTTCCGACGCGTCCTAATTCTCCGGGGGGTTACACAACATTTATGACCTCGAAAAACATTAGCCCCAGCAACGTCAAACCCTGCATCGGAATGTTGAGTATTAGTATATTTGTTAACTCAGATGAACAACACTCGAAGAGTGATGGGTATGATCGCAGCAGCTTGAAGGGGTGGAACTGTGTCCTTGGGATCTACCTCGAGGTGATCCTGAACTTGAGCCCAGGTACCAGCATTCAGATGGCCCGATAGGACGGATGCTGATAAGACGGCGTCGCTCCAACTGCACGGCGCATACAATCCTGTTTGTACAGTGGCAATTGCACCCCGTAGCCGGATGGCAGCTTTATTAGCACAGAGCGTCCATCCAGCGTAACCCGATCCCCCTTAGACGAGCACTGGGGTAACGGGCTTGCACAACGAACGATGGGAACAGCTCCCCCTGTGCTTAGAGACTGGAATGCACAACACATGAACGCATTGTTGTTAGCGAGAATTAGCAATAAATATCGTATTTTTAACATACGCGAATGGGATGCATGTCGTCGTCCGCGTGGATTTCGCTTTTGAGCAGTTGTCGAAGACCCGGGCCCCGAACATGGAAGTGCGAATCTGACCTCGTGCCGGTTATTTCTCCGTCGTGTGCTTGTCTTCTTGTTAGCGGCATGAAGCATAAACATTGGACTCTGTGGCGAGGGGAAACACTGAACAGTTCAAAAGACAAGTAAGAGTCACCCTCTGTGTATGACTGGTCGACAAATACGTCTTTGCTCCGGATTCAACCACAGACGCTCGTGATGGCAACACTTTCACAGGCCGGATCAACGGATAATATCACCGAAAAGGACTGTTATGGATCGATAGGGGCGTCAACCCTCTTGGGGCCAGGGCGTGTGGACCAGGGAGAAACGAAGGACGTAGGCATTCACCAAGTATTTGCTATATAGGCGCGACCCAAGTCACGGCAACAAGAACGCAGTCATTGTCAACGAATTCCGATTGGAGGAAGGATGGGTGAAGAAGAATGCCTTGGTATTGGTAGGTAGGAGATAATGTATAGAGTACACTGTGCAATAGATGTCCGAAGTTGTAGATTTTACAGGAAGAGAACGAGTCGTGTGCCGTGAGAGGGGAACGAAATGATATTACGAAGTCGTGGATGTGGGGATAGGGCAACTAAGTCAGCCTTTTAGCTGACGCGAACGTGCCGCCCGAACTGCATATGAAACTTGGGTTTGAAGTTGATGAAGGTTACATAGAGCAACCTAGAAACCGCAGATTTTCTCAGTTCCAAACTAACGTAGCTGCAAAAAGGGTATTAATAACGCACCCCGGTATAATCGTATGCCTCTTCCCAACATCTAGAACGCTATTATTAGCCTCGACACTGCGCAAAGCTCACGCCAGGCTTTCACTCACGAGAAACATGAGACCCTGAGATACTTTACAGCGCTTCAGCCTCTGTTGCTCGACTCAAAAATAGCTGCAGACTTACTATGTAGGCATGGGTATGGTATCGGAACTGGAGGTGCGATTGTGGTTGTGGTGGTTCGAAAGAAAGGGCGACTTGTCGAATTACGTCGGTGGCCCCCATTTCTGCTGTTCCTCAAGGCTGTTCGTGTTCTGCCACTGCCCAGGGATGCTTGGCATGTGACGTCATGAAATGGAGAGAGGATCTTATCTTATCTAGCTTAGTGCCTGCTGCCGCTAAGGCAACGCTACGGCCTCTGGTACGTCCTGAGGAGAAAGGGGACAAGGAAATCAAGCACTTGCTTAACCCAATTTCCTTAGATTTGCCTGGGCCAGCTTCGCTGGCTATGCAGGGCGCTGGTGGAGACTCGGTGAGCGTAGTGGGCCACAAAAAATGGTGAGAGGAAGGGTAGAACGAAACGATACTCTTTCAGGAAGATGAGGGGACGAAGAGGGAGTTCTCTTCGTCGACGAGCGAAAAGACTGATTCGACCAAGCAGCGGCGGGTGCCGACGCCTGGGCCTGCCGCTCTTTCCCATCCTCGGATCCACGCACGCATTCAAGGAGGAGGACTCGGAGGAGTGCTTATTGGGGGAGAGTTGGGACTACTGTGACCTATCTTCCTGACCCCGTGCGGCATATTCGGGCTGAGGCCTGGTGACCATACTTATTCTTAACCATAAAGCCAACTCCGGTACCATGGGTAGCAACGAGGCAAACGGCGGTAATATACTTGTCTTTCTATTTTAAACGCTGCACCTCAAAAGCATTCCTTTTGTCTTCTCCGCCTCGAATAGGACTTGGTTTACTGTTCCTAATCGCCTTCTTCCTCGACGCAGTTTCTCTTCATTGTCAATCCTATAGGTTAGTTCCAGCAGACTGGGCTGGCCGTAATTAAGGAGGTACGGGGCCCCGAAAGTGTGGTACTACCATTCCCATGGTTCGACAGTACCTCCAGGAGAGCATAGCGACTGTTCTCACACGGCAACGAGGGCTCGAAGCCCATTCGCTGCCCCCAAAATCCGCACCATGGGGCAACCCTGTAACCGTTCTGTTGGTTGGGAACCTTGTACTAAGTTGTAGTTCGGCAATCAGTTGAAGCCCTTGCCAGGTTGTTACCACTATCAAAGGTTGTTACCCAAAGACAAGGGTCGTATGTTCACGGCCTTCAAGTATAGATTTGTTGTGACTATTGCCGAAGTTATTTCAGGCGTATCGTGGTTCGCCACAATTGAAGGATGCCACAGTGGTAGTTAACATGCTGCACGCTTTCGGAGTTGTGTCGGCATTCACCGGGAAGAGAGGGATATAAGAAGAGGGACGCAAGGAACATACAAATCACCCTCCTCTTTCCTTCTATCCGAGTTTTCTTTGGGACCGGTCCCTTCCCTCCCCGTTCCCTTCCCCCTCTTTCTGAATACCTGGCACTGTGTGTTAGTTCGAGGCCTTCGTCTGTCTTTCTACCCTTCCTTTCACCGTCGTCAATCTTTTTTTGAGCTAGCCTCACTTCCAAGTTCTACCCACCAACCAACCACTTTCGCCTCCCATTAATCTTATTCCTCCAACCAAACTCCACCAGCCATGTTCGCCAACCGCAGCTCCCTCCTTTTCCTCACCGCCGTCGCCCTCTCCTTCTTTTCCCAGGCGCACGCGCATGCGGCAGTCGCTCCTATGCTCGGAGTGGCCGGCACTCCCGCGCGCAACAACGTCAAGAAGCCCAGCGCTGCGAACGTATGCGGCGCAGGAGTCAACGTCGCACAGTCCTTGGACACCTCTACGGCTGTCACAGCCGCGGCGGACGGGACGTTCTCCGTCACCGCCACCGCCTTCAACGGAGGCGCAGATGGAAGCCTGCAGATGACCATGCAGGTTAGCGCCGACGGAACGGGCAAGAACCTCGTCGCCGGTACCGTGACGACGAATGGAAACAAGGTGCGCGCATGCAACACTAGGCATTAGCTGCAATGCAATAAAGTCTTACACACCCCCTATAGGCTCCCGCAAAGGCGGGATCGCAGCAAATCACGGCTAAGCTCCCCGCTGGCGCGGCCTGCACGGGAGGTGCGACCAAGGACAAGTGCCTTGTTCAGTTCAAGAGCACTGCCGGGTTCGGAAACTGCGTTGTTGTCCAGCAAGGCGGCGCCGCTGCTGCAGGAGGCGCTGCCACGACGGCTGCGGGCGCTGACACGACGGGTGCAGGCGCTGCCACGACGGCTGCAGGCGGTGCCAAGAAGGCTGCAGGCGGTGCCAAGAAGGCTGCAGGCGGTGCCACGACGGCTGCAGGCGCTGCCGCAAAGGCTGCAAAGAAGGCTGCAGCCGCTACCACGACGGCTGCAGGCACTGACACAACCGCTGCAGGCACTGACACGACCGCTGCTACCACGACCGCTGCCGGCGCTGACACGACCGCTGCTACCACGACCGCTGCAGGCGCTGACACGACGGCTGCAGGAGGTGCTACGACCGCTGCAGGCGCTGACAAGAAGGCTGCAAAGAAGGCCGCAAAGGCTGCCAAGAAGGCCGCAAAGGAGGCTGCTGCTGCCGGAAGTGCCACGACCGCTGCAGGAGGTGCCGCGACGGCTGCAGGCGCTGACACCACGGCTGCAGGAGCTGACACGACCGCTGCAGGCGCTGACAAGAAGGCCGCAAAGGCTGCCAAGAAGGCCGCAAAGGAGGCTGCTGCTGCCGGAGGTGCCACGACCGCTGCAGGAGGTGCCGCGACGGCTGCAGGCGCTGACACGACGGCTGCACCCGCTGCCAAGAGGGCCAATATCCAAGGAGTGAGACCTTTCCGTTGACTTTCTCGTACAACTAGAGCTAATAGGTATCTTTTCAGGGAACCCGTGCAGCCCGTGCCAAGTTGGCTGAACTGGCTGAGCGTAGGTGATTCAGGAAGGCGTCCGAGTGGGTCTGGGAGTAAACATGAGCACGATGTAGTAGATAAGACAGTCGCCAGACAATCTGGCCTCCTATTCGGAAATTGTGAATCCGACAAATTTTCTCTCAGTGATCGACATGCCAAGCGGTCTCGCTCGTAGTCGGAGTCGGCGAAAAAAGCAGTGGACGGCTATGACGAGGACTCGGATGTGTCGGGTGGGCTGGCACTGAGGCGGTGAAAAGGCGATGAGTGCCCCGTCGGCTGGCGGCTGAACCAAAACCGTGTTTGGCTCTGCTTGGTGCCCCTGAGCGGGTATCTATACTCCACCCCAGATTTGTTCCACCCTTCCATCTCCCCCTCAGCGCGTCCTTTTCACCATCCAGGCACGTCTGCTCGTCGTCGTGCACAGCGTCCAAGCTCACATCGCGTAGATTCACCCCAACTCGCCGATCTCAGCATGTGTGGAATCTTCGGTTACTGCAGCTACTTGAAGGAGAAGGTGAGCATCGTCCTCGGTCGATGGCGGCGCCGAACAGTGGGCGGGCAGTGCGAGGGGATGGCGAACCCATCGCAGCGCGGCGTCGTCTTGTTCGGCGGCAATGTCTGACGTATTGTCGTCAATTCACCCTGCTCACCGCTTGTCCTGATAGAGCCGGAAAGAGGTCCTCGAGGTTTTGTGCGCCGGCCTAGCTCGCCAGGAGTACCGTGGATACGACTCGGCGGGTCTCGTCGTCGATGGCGACAAGCCCGGTCAGGTCTACTTTTTCAAGGAGGTTGGCAAAGTAGCCGGTCTCCGCAAGAAGATCGCCGCGTCCGCCGTCGATGTCGACAAGACCCTCATGGAGCAGGTTTCCATCGCCCACACTCGCTGGGCCACCCACGGACCCCCTTCTGAGAGAAATTGCCACCCCATCCCCTCCGATCCCAACGCCGAGTTTATCATCGTCCACAACGGCATCGTTACCAACAACGCCGAGCTGCGCTTCGTCCTCGAGAAGAGAGGGTACAAGTTCCAAACTGAGACTGATACTGAATCCGTCGCCATCCTCACAAAATACATTTTCGATCAGCACCAGGAGAAGCCCTCCTTCACGGACCTCGTCAAGGCAGTTCTGAAGGAGCTCGAAGGTTCTTTTGCCTTTGTTTTCAAGTCGGCCCACTACCCCAACGAAGTCGTCACTGCCCGCCGCGGATCGCCGCTTCTCATTGGTGTCAAGACGGACAAGAAGCTCAAGGTTGATTTCGTCGACGTCGAGATCGCGGGCCAGGATAACAGCGAGTCGCTTATTGATGCTCGTGAGTCTAATCTACCCCTTGCGTGAACCCCAATTTACGCCATATTAGCCCCAGCCGGTCTCCTCTCCGTCCCGAATGCTACCCCTAAGGTCCTCCGCACCCAATCCCGCGCGTTCATGTCCGAGGATGGTCTGCCCCAGCCAATCGAGTTCTTCATCGCCTCCGATGCCGCCGCCATCATCGAACACACCAAGCGTGTTCTCTACCTCGAAGATGATGACATTGCTCACATTGCCCAGGGCGAGCTGCACATCCACCGATTGCGCCGAACTGAAGGTGGTGAGCCTTCCCCTCAGCAGCAGGCTGCTACCAGGACCATCGAGACGCTCGAGATCGAGCTCGCCGCCATCATGAAGGGCAAGTTCGACACCTTCATGCAGAAGGAGATCTACGAGCAGCCCGAGTCCGTTGTCAACACCATGCGTGGTCGCGTCAACTTTGACCAATGGAAGATTACTCTTGGCGGTCTTCGTGCATACCTGCCCATCATGCGCCGAGGACGTCGCATCGTCTTCATTGCGTGCGGCACCAGCTACCACTCCTGTATCGCAACTCGCGCCATCTTTGAGGAGCTGACTGAAATCCCTGTCGGAGTTGAACTCGCGAGTGATTTCCTGGATCGCAAGACCCCCATTTTCAGGGACGATATCTGCTTCTTCGTCAGCCAGAGTGGTGAAACTGCTGACACCATCTTGGCCTTGCGGTACTGCGTTGAGCGTGGTGCCCTCAGCGTTGGTGTTGTCAACACTGTTGGTTCCACTCTCTCCCGCGAGACTCACTGCGGTGTCCACATCAATGCTGGACCCGAAGTCGGTGTTGCTTCGACCAAGGTGTGTATCTCATTTCGCTTCCTTCGACGTTGCCGCTGACATTCCATTAGGCGTACACCTCGCAATACGTCGCCTTGCTCATGATTGCTCTGCAACTTTCCGAAGATCGTATCTCCTTCACAGAGAGGAGACGTCAGATCATCGACGGCCTGCACGCTTTGCCCAGTCAGATCAAGACTATCCTTGACCTTGACGGCGATGTCCAACAATTGGCCAAGGTCGTTGGTGACAACAAGTCCCTGCTTCTCATGGGTCGTGGATATCAGTGCGTGCCGCTCTTATCCGCTTAGCTTGAACGCTCGCTAATTCATCTTTAGATACGCGACCTGCCTCGAGGGTGCCTTGAAGATCAAGGAAATCAGCTACATGCATTCTGAGGGTCTGTCGCATGTCATTCTGAATTACTCGGGGATGTGGCACTGACATGATCTATTCAGGTATCCTCGCTGGTGAATTGAAGCACGGCCCCCTTGCTCTCATCGATGAGAACATGCCTGTTATCATCATCATGACCCAGGACTCCCTGTATCCCAAGGTCCAGAGCGCCTTCGCCCAGATCACCGCCCGGAAGGCTGCGCCGATCATTCTGTGCAATGAGGGTGATAAGGCGATCCCTGCCAACGCGAGGACGATCCGTGTTCCCAAGACGGTGGACTGTCTGCAGGGTCTGTTGAACATCATCCCTCTCCAGCTCCTCAGCTATCACCTCGCTGTCAGGAATGGGTGTGACGTCGACTTCCCTCGAAACTTGTATGTTCATTCAGCCTTTTCATCTCCTTTATCCTCGTTGACACAAGTTCGCTTCCTATAGGGCCAAGTCTGTCACTGTCGAGTAAACGTTTGCTCGTTTCGTTTCGTGCTTGCTTCTGCCCAGGCAGATTTATCGCTCGTTTAGGAATTCTTGGATGACGGACATGTTCGTTGTTGTTCATTGGAATTTGGAAGGAAGGAATGGATCTCCCCTCATGTTGCCTTCGGACCGTATATTAGTATTAAAATCGGGATTTTGCATTGTACTTCTAGTAGTAGTGATGGGCTTGTTATCATGGACTTGTTTCTGCGTTTTCTTGGGTTCGTTGGCCGTTCGTTCGTATGTTCGTGCCAGCTGCCGCGTAAGGTTCGATGTCTTCATGCGAGTAGGTTGTTTGAGCGTTTCGCCTGCATGTAGGTGTGGGCTTCGATGAGGTGAGTGGTTTCTTGAGGATTTTTTTGCCTGTTACTGAGCTTTGAAACAGGACTACGTTCACTTGAAGTCTCTTTCCTGTTACTGAGCTCTGAAACGGGACTACATACTTCCACTTGAAGCCCGTGTCTTACACTTCAGTAACCGGAGGCTAGTGCGTGACAAGCGAGCTCCCGTTCGTGCTAAGTACCTACCCAGGTAACTTTGGGCACGCGTGTTTCGAGTCATCGCAGTTGTACGTGAATGTTCGTATGTTTCTATTTGATTCTCTGCGTATATTTGGGTTGCTCATGTAACCCTCTCCTAGTCCTTGCGCAGCATTCGCCCATGGATGTGTGGGCTCCGATGGGGTGAGTAGCTTGTTGAGGTTTGCTTTCCCCGTTACTGTAACTGAGCTCTCAGGACTATGTTCACTTGAAGTCATCGCAGCCTCAGCTACCAATCAGCTACAGTCCTCGTGCAGCAGCAGGTGATGCCACCTTTCGACTCGCCCAAGCCCATGTTTACGGGCATCTTGGTATTAAAATACCTCATCCTTGATCATCTGAACCCAACCTTCCCAGTGGGCCGACTGTCGCTGTCTTGAGGTGCAAATTTGAACGGTGTCCTCCGCGTGGTTTAACGATGACTTATTATGCCTCAGGACAGGCGGGCCTGGCTCTCTGCACGACGCGATCTATTGCCTGGTCCTTCTGCACTGCCAATCCTAGGATGCTTTGCGAGGGGATTTGCAGGTCCCTATCACGGACGCCCGACGGAATGGGCTCATCACTGCTATGCACAGCTGGCGTGCGCACGCGGTTACGTCTCATAGCTCGAATCCTATTGTTTTCATTAAACTTTCGTCCTGATACTCGATCCGCCTTTCAGGTTCGTTGGCGCCCTGCCAGGGCCTGCCTCAGCCCGCCCAGCAGGGAACGACCATTTACGGAGGCGCCCCTGTCGTTGAAGGCACGACCATCCACTACAAGCGCGAACCCAGCACGACCTCCTGGGAAGCTGTTCACCAGGGTACAACCATCCACTGCAAGCGGGAGCCCAGAACGACTTCCTGAGCTGCTGATCCCGAGGGCACGACCGGCCATCCACTACAAGCGCGAACCTGGAAAACGACCTCTTGGGCTGCTGTTCCCCAGGGTACGACCATCCACTACAAGTCGCTCGCTTTCGTATCTCACAAATCATGATAAATAGAGGAACTAAATGCCCACCAGTTTGCGTTTCAACTTCAGACTGAGACACATGAAAGGTGTGGTAAGTACGGGACGCATCAGGATTTGAGGGTTCAGGAATATGATAAATCGCACATACCTACGCGCCGATGGACACGAAACACTATGCGTATGATACACGGTCGCATAGGTAAGATTCGACGAGGTTCGAGGGTTCGCAAATTTCCCGTCGCCTGCAATGCACAACACCACCTCTACTACATGCCCGTGTCATGTTGACCCTGAAGCTGCGAAATATTCTCAATGTAGACAATGTGATGGTCGACCGATAGTCGGGGTGCGACTCGGACTATGAGAGTGTAACCACACGGTCTGCACAGCGAGTTTGTGGGATCTGAAGCTTTACTAGGAGCGGCAAGTTGGGTTAATGACTCTATACTACACAATTCACGGCATGCGCAATCCATCTGACAAGCAAGGGTTTGGAGTTCCCAGTGTGACCCTTAAAAGGTGTGGATTTGGAGATGTTCATCGTTTAGCTCCGCGCTGTACATGTCCTTGCCGACCAAAAAGAAGTTGAGACCATGCAGCCGGCTCCAGCTAAGTAGCGTCGAATACTCGTTATCATTGGAAACAGCAGCATGATCCCTTTCTTATTGAGTAATCTCTAGCATATGGATGAGCTATACAAGGATCTATTCTAGGATAACATATGGGTCCAAGAAACGTGCGAAAGCAGGTAGGGTATATAAGCCAGGTCTGGCACGCTCAGCGTTTCCCAGAAATCGGAAGCCTCACCACCTCTGAATACAAGTCACCATGTTGAAGATCACATCTCTCGTCCTTGTCCTCGCTGCACTCTCCCAGACGTGAGTGCTACTTATTCCCTCCTGGTTTGCTGTCTAGACGTGGTACTAAATTGGCAACCGACTTCACAGATTTGTCGTTGCTGTGCCTCAGATCAAATGGAATGGCACACCCGAAGTCCATAACACTGCCCGCCAAATCAAATGGAATGGCACACCGGAGCCAACCGCCGCCTGAAGAATATCTACGCTTCATGCACCTTGCATGCTTCATGTAATATGCGAAACACCGTATTGTACTCCGTGTTCGAAGTTGATTGTGTCACATCTGGAGTATCCACGCATCGGCTATCGCTTTCACATTCTCGAGCTCTTGAGAAAGACCACTCGTTCGTCTGCTCTCTCTCAGACGTGTTGAGCTGAGGCTGCAACTGCACCTCCATCTCGCCGAGTTATAGCCGCCCTGGGCGCTTATCATCCGCTTGCTGACGTCATCCCTAGCATGATCACTCCAAACGGTTTAGGAAGGCGGCAATGGGGACCTTGAATCCAGTAGCCTCTCTACCTGGGAAGTACTTCCCACTACACTAATTATTGCGAGGGAGGTCGTCAGATAAGTCAACTGCCATACCGGAGCACTTAAGAAACGGTACCTTCTTGGACACCTCTTAGCTGCGATCCTGGGGGCAATTTATGGGTGGTGGTACCGGCCACCCCTACGTGTCCCATAATTCGGGCTATCATAGTGGTATAATTTAAATTCGCTATTTAGTTTCTCGGAGGCTTTGGGATCTGCTATACAGGGTCCATAGTAACATTGAAGCCCATTAAGCAGTTAAAGCGGCGGTGAGCTGCTTTGCCCCTTCGACGGGAGCGATCGCAGCGAAACGGTCCTTGGTAAAGACTACGAGGTAAACGAGGTCATGCCATTAACATCGCTTGTTTCAAGAGTAAACGACCACCACTCACGCTCAAGGGCGACAGGCTTGTCGGCGAAGTACCGGAAGTTGCCAGTCTGGATTGCTGCAGCCTCGCCGAAGGCGACCGAGCGATGCAAGATGGCGCTACCGCAGTTCTCGCAGAACACCCTGGTCACTGCAGCCACACACATGAACCCCTATTCATTCGCAACGCTAAGCAGGACAATCTACGAACCTGTGTTACCACTGGCGGCGATGACATTGTACTCCTTCACGGGTCCTTCAATCTTGGTGTCCTTCTTGGGCGCGAGGATGTTGGTGCTAAAGGCACTTCCGGAGGTCTGCTTGCAGTCCCAGCAGTGGCAAATGATTTGATCCTTGAAGCTATCGCCGTTCTCGATAACGACAGTGGTCTTGCCGCAGAGACATTCGCCTTTGATAGTGTTGTCAGACATTGTTATGGTAGAGGAGTAGTCGAAGGGAAGTCGAAGGGCGTTGGAGTTGGAAGAGCTCCGAAGAGATGGAATGATGTTGATTGCTGGAAGCGATCGGGTAGTTATACCATCCAGGGCATACCTCCGAGTCGGCGTGAAGCTGGTCATAGGTTCGACACTTTCCTCATCGTTTCTCAGCATTACTGAGAAAGGCAACCCTATCCGAAGCAACACGTGAAGGTGGAACGGGGTAGGGAACAAGTAGGGGGCGCGCCTGTCAATCCGACTCAATCATCCATGATGCGCAGTGTCGGGTGAGCTTGCTGATACCAGCCTGACATGACTGTGTCTACCAGCGCCCACCTGCACCCGCCCTCTTAGTGAGAAGGGCAACAGTCATGTCAGCTCGTCATGTTTTTCGGTCACCGACCATGGAGGTAACGCAGCACGATTTTCGTTACATAGAAACAGTTTCCTTAAGAGCGGCTTTCAGAGCCCTGTTTCATCCTTCGACCCTGTTGACTGACTTGTATTGTTTCATCAGCCTAGAACATCGATATCAATACTTAATACCAACTTGAAGGTGAATATGGATTGATGATCAAATGTCCTATCCAGAGTCTCTGGAGACTGGGAGTCGTAGTTCGATCGGTATTTTGAGATAGGCACACGGTCCTGGGGTGGGGATAGCTTGAACAATCCGGTATATGACCGTGAAACACTCGCTCAGCGTGCTGTAGATAGAAGACTCCAAGCCGAGTCAACCAAAGCCAGGAATTCGTATGCCCTTGACAGGCAGAACGGAAGACTGGGGGTGTCTTTGTGCTCGGAGAAAAGGGGCTGGGGGAAGCGGGACAACACATCGTGGAGCATGCCATAGTTAGGCGACGGGTACCCAGTCCTACGCACTAACCAGCGTCGCCATACCGCCATTCCAATCCTCCACCCTCCGTGCGCTTAGGATGCTGTACGTGGAGCTCCGTGTGCCGACGAAGCCTAGTCCGAGACTCATCGCGGCTTGATCAACGAGGATGGGGAGCCATTCGTTCACATAATCGAGATAGGTTTGCGTTGCCTTTGAGTATGTGCGGTCAAAAGGTGCCGTGTGGTTGATGTGAGACCACCCGTAGCTGGTTATGTTCGACCAGAATTCCGGAGATTCCTCGTCTGGAGTTTAGTTAGACTCATGAGTAGGTGCTTAAGGACGGGAAGGGAAGGGAAATAAGCGCACCAGAAGCCACTAGAACCTTGTCAATCTTCATTCCAAGCGCTTTAGAAAGGCCGGCTTGGAGATCTGTCACTGCTTTTTGATATTTTTCGAGGGGAATATAGCACGCCTTTCCGAACGGTGTGGATGGCGGGCAGTGTGCACCTGATGCGAAGTCTCCTCGGCGGATGTGAACTGTTATCATCTTCAATTATCTTGTCAGTCGTCTTTCTCTCTGACGGTAACGGTGAGGGCTTGGATATCTCTTACCGGAGGCAACTCTTCCTCGGACGAAAGCCCAAACGCACGTCTTACATACCCTCTCGCAACCCTCTCCAATCTCGCATCCCACTTCAAATGTGTGCCGACGATATTCCACGCAGGGCTCCACCGCTCCTCAAACTCCCATTTCTTCAGCCCGGTCGAAACATAGTACAAGAAGTCGAAGCACGCAAGAGGTGAGTGGGACGGGGCAAGAGCATAACCAAAGCGCGATCCACCCAGGTGTTCAAGTTGATCCCAATCCCCGTCTTCGTCTTGTATCCACTCATTCGTCTTTGCCCGCTTTTCAATCCCTTTCGCCTCCCCACCCTGTTTTTTCGTTAATGAGCGACCGTGTCCTGGAGTCGGCATAATAAGTGCCGCAAGCTTCGCGAACACCGTATGCTCGTCCGAGAAGTCGTCTTCATCAAGGTAGCACATGTCTGGCACGCGAGTGTAGGAAACATCGAGGCGTAGCGCGTTTTCGGTTTCGACCGACCAGGTTGGGTAGGGGAAGGAGCGTTGGCGCAGGGACCAGCAACCGAGGGCGTCGAGGCGTGTCCAGTCGCCTTCCGTATCTGAGTTCGAGTCTGAATCTGGATTGGGAGAGGAAGCGGAGGTAGAGGTCGTCGAGAATTCCTCAGGCGGGTCGAGGTTGGCTGGGTAGAATGATGGGTATGGTGCAGGGTGCGATGCAGGAAAGGACTTGAGGTCTGACCATTCGATAATTGGGAGGCGGAGTGCGTGGCGAAGGTGTGGGAGTGAGAAAATTAGACTGAAGGGTATTGACGGTGCCGTCGTGTCTGAAAATGAAGTGTGCTTGTTGGTAAGCGCCCAGACGAGTGAGTGGATGCGGCTTTGCGTACTGATATGGGCAGCCGGAACGATTGGGGGTATTACCGGGACACGGTTGCTCAACATGGCAAGGTATACGATGTGCATGTAAGCGATGAATTGGTTGGCTAGTGTAGTTTGCGTGAATGAAGGTATGACGGGCGAAGGTTGAGAAGAACCTACTGAAGCCGGATATTGCGAAGCCTGTGACATAGTTGGTATCGTTTCGAAGATTATCTGTTCTAATTGGTGAGCAGACTAATTGATAAGCTGGACGTTCTTTCCTCGTACCGAGCGCCAGCGCCATTGGATGCGGGGAGTTCATATAGTTCGAAGGTGACATCCACGGCTCGTTCTTCGAGTTGGATGCCCTCCCTTGCATGATTCGAGGGCCACCAAGTTCGACAGGCCATTTTGAGCGAGAAATCGCGTAGTATGCCAATGCTAGGATGGGCAGAGTTGCCAGCGCTAAACGTCTGACAGTCAGCCTGCGCGCCAGTGGTCGGCAAATCGACTTCCTGAACATCTTGAGTGTGGAATCTCTGGCGTGAACCTTCGGTTATGCCGTGAGTGAGCTTGAGCCACGAGAATCGGTATTGGTCACACTGTGGGGACCATGGAGGGGCCGACACTCGAGGGAATGCTGGTATGGTTAGGCACAAGGGAATTGCTCCCGGAATTCGCGTTCAATGTGACAGCGTCGCGTCGGAGTTGTAGGTAGGTCCGCCCGAATCGTATTGAGTTTATGTAGACATTTCATCTGGGGACCTCAAGTTGGGAGGAGGATGGCCTGTACTAAATTGCTGTAAAAAATCTGAGGTTTGAAGGTGAAAGTGAAGAAAGATCGTCAGTTGACTGCCGGCAGCTGCCGGCCGACAAGAGCAATATTTGGCTGAATCTGGTTCTCCAAACATTGGACTTCCTTTCAGCTTTTTGACTCTTGACTTCGACCACGGGCCATGCCACAGTGCTGTTCGCCGTCAGGTAGGTACTACACATTGGTTACACTAACACTATATTCTAAAAAGTTCCCCTTTTCACTGAATATCCAACCTTGATTGGGCTTATTTCCGAGAACCGCACATCTGAACTTATCCTCGAGTGCTTTAAATCTCTCAGAAAACCGGTATATGGACGTGCATGGCATTCGGTCCTGTGGAGTACTCGCACATCTGAAGAGAAGCTTGGGAATATCATGTTTCTAAGACGGGGATCGGTCAGTGATTATCTTAGCTCTCGAAAAAAAGGGCGGCCATACCAGAAGTAAAATATACTCAGCTCGAGAGTTCTCGACCTTATAGCCCTCCATTGCTTTCAGGAGCGTGTTTATCTTCTTCGCCTCTTGATAATATGAAGGTTTTATCACGCTTCCGTATAGGAAGGTGTGGCCAACTCTTTGTAGCTGAGTGTTCCAGTTCTTGAACAATTCGTCCTGCGGCAGAGACGAAAATGGCCTGGGTGCCAGCGGTGACAGCTCGTTTTCCAGCATGTGGAAAGCATGTCGGGACACATCGTTGCTTGGGGAGTGGATCTCTAGGCTGAGCTCGACTACCTCAGAACTCGGCGTTGGAAACCTGCATCTTGACTTCGCCGTTGCATTTATCGCCGCGCAGTCAATTGTCGAGGAGAACAAATCTGTAGTAACTGTCTTGGGAATATGCATCTTGAGTCTACGCAGCTTCGGCGCCAGAGGTCCCCTATGATATGTAGAGTCGACTTCGTACACGAGCGCTTTCAACGCGTCGGCTGGAATGAGGCCGTAAACAAGCTCTTCGAGGGTGTCGGAGAGTTCAAGAATCTGCACGAGCGCCCCCACCGAGTCACGCCACACGCAACCACTCCCTGCGACCTCCAGCCTTTTCAGAGAGCAGCCCGATCGCCGAATGAGGGGGAGTGCATGGGAAAAGGGGGTATGAGAGTCGTCCCTCATGGCCAATGGCCAGATTGACAGCCTCAGGCTGATGAGGCTGGGTAGGGTGAGCTCTTCTGTTATATATCGGATGCATCCAGGACCTGTATCTCCGTAGCGCCCGACCTCTACATCGAGTTCCGTGATGCTGGAGGGTGCCAATGAAGATATCTGTTTCTCCAGATAAGCGCGACCTCCCCGCCCCACGTCTATTCTGGAGCTTATGGCATCGGTATCCATGTTGTTCTTCCCATAAGTGTGCACTCCCAAGGAGGAGTAGTGGCTAATCCTGAAGGTCTTTAGCTGCGACCATGGTAGATCGACCATAGGCTTCGATTCTTCTTCAGGCAACCAGCAGTCTTGGAGGGTAACATGTAGAAGTGATGGGCAACAAGAAAAGATGGGTATGCTCTCGGTTGGGGGCTCCAACCCGTGCATGTTCAAGGAGAGAGATCGCAGGAGAGGAAGGTGGCCTGCGATCCTTGAGGCCTTCGTGAGCATGGCGAGCGATATGTGTAGATCCACGTTCGCCCACCGGTGACACTGGGCGACAAGGGCCATGAATAAGCTTTCGAACTCTAGGAGAAGGGGTCCATCAATCCCAGAGAGGAAACGGAAGGTGAATGTGAGTGGATATGTCCCGGAATGCTCCAAATATATGGTCGTCGTGCGCTTGAGCCACAGGAGTGCTCTACGTTTGAGCTCTGGCCCATCTCCTCGATAGTGAGATGAGTACCGGTCCCAGTCAACCTCTGGAAGTGTGCTCCAGAGGCGGGGGTAGTGGAGTGCTGTAAGTCTCCAGGAAGAACAGACTCTCATGAGGGTGATCAACTGCTGGTGCCGGCTGTCGGACGACGCAATTTCGAGCGTATCTTCGAATATGACTTCAAGAATCTCACTCGGGAGACTTCGAAAGCCTTGAATGAGCGCGCGGTGTAGATCCAGTAGTTTTCTATGATGTTCCCTTTTTGCCTTCAGTTGAAACCTTGAACCGTCGTGTGTTGATCGTGGGTCAATCCCGGCGGCCAGCGGCTTGGGGTTGTCCAACTTCGCTAGGAGGATTTCGATGTAGCCCAGGATCGCTACACGCTCCTCCTCTGTCGGTGTATCATTGCATCGAAATAGCCGTGGAACAGGAGAGCCCGTGTACTGAGGCTCGATAGCGGTAGTACTGTACCCCGGTGCTGCCACCACCTGCCGACTGCGGAGCAACAAGTTCTTCAACATGGGCCTTGGGCTGGATTCAATGGTCGACCGTCAGTATAACGAAAATCTGATGAGATGCGTGATCCTTTGTGAGGCTGAGCACGTACTACGATGCAATGCTTTAACTTAGTGGGCTTCGGTGGAGGCTGTCATGGATGTAAGCGCCGGAGGTGTGCCAGAACTTCGTGAGAAATCTCGTTTTCTCTTCGGCGCCGATTCCCAGGGTGCTTGGACTTGCATCAGCAACGAACTTGAAGAAGTTGGAGACCAGAAAGTGCGAGATACCGATAGTCCGCGTCGACCGCCTCATCCGCTTCATCCGCGTCGTCCGGCCAGTCCGCTTCGGTGTCCGCGTCGTCCGCCTCAGGCTCCGCCCAACCGGGCATTACCACCTCCAGGCTCCACCTCCGCGAGTTCAACGCTCAACTGCACCAAAGGACTATAAGTATGTGAATATTCTGAATCCTTCAGAATAGAAGCTGAAAAAATGTGGGTGATAAATAGTAGACAAGTGGGATTTCAATTCTCTTCCGGGTTTGTAAACGAGTATGGTCTAAGAGAAACTCGAAGCGAGAAAGCAGGTACTAAAACCATCGCGAGCGAAGCTGGAAATAATGTTTCGAATACTTGGCAATGCCTGCGCCTTGCCCCAGTAGGCGAGCAACACTGTACACAACCATCTGTCGCCAAGGCCCCAGATATTGGTGTACCACTTCGTAACGGCGGGTCTTTCCAGAGAGCCACTAGGGGCAGAGAGTGTCGCAAATAGAGCCTAAGGTGAAGGCCGCCAAAGGTCTTAATATCTTGCACGTATAGCTCCGGTGAGTCTATTAATTGCTAACGACAGGGAGGAGAGGGAGGAGATGCTTAGACTTCAGGGCAAAACGCACTGCGCGCCCATGCGCGCGGTAGCGGCACTATACCTGATCAATAGCCTTCAATAGCGCGTAGTTTATTACTAGTTCATCGAGACATCTTGAAGTCAACCGACAGGGATGAGCACCTTAAAAACTGGGACTCTCCTGCTTACCCCAGTACCGATAACTTATGTGTCTGCATCCAATAGGTTCTGTTACCATTTTTCGCTTTTCGCTATACGTTTGCTGTTACTGTAGACTCAGATGATAAGACATGGGGTACACTTAGTCTTTCGAATAGTGCGCGTCACTCAAGTCCACTGAATCGCGGGATTTTAACAGACGGAAACCTGAGTACAATTCTCTTTGGGTCTATTCAGGAGTACCTGCAGCTGGAAACAGGTAGACCGTAGAAACGCACTCGGAGCGAGAAAAATAGTATACATAGAGCATAACGATCAACAGGCCGAAACAATTGCTCTGACCACAGTGACCATCTACATCTACAGTCAACGCCCCAGCCATCGAAGTAAACGGATCCAAGGGGGTAATACGGCAGAGAATGTCACAATTAATGAAGACTAAGGAGGACACCGCCAACTTAAGTCGCAACATGGTGGGCGTATACGTTCGCAGGGAGTTTGACTTAATAGGTCGGGAAAAAGATTCGAGGAGGAATCCCAAGCGCCTACTTGCGAGGGGCACTGTAAACGTACTTTTCTCTGTCAGCGCAGCTTGGATGCAGCGGCATTACCCTTTGAACGACCACTATGCAACGCTCTACCCAGGGAGGACAAATAGAGCCAAATAATGTGAGGCGGACTGAAGCGGACGAGGCGGATGAGGCGGACGAGTCGGATGAGTCGGATTGTTCATTTCACCGACGTCCTCTTGGAGACGTAGCTTGGGCTACTCCGGTAGAGTTTCGGCGAGTTGAATGTCGAATGCAATTTCGCTGACTTCTTCGAAGCATTTTCTGGTATCGTGCAGTCCCATGTAAGAGTGGGCTCGAAGATGGCTACCGAGAGCCCCGTATCCTTTATGCTTCTATTAGGGCATACAAAATGCAAGTGTTTCACTCTCTAGAGTCGAGATGCTCAGGCTGCCGGCATATCTGTTTCCGACCTATTCCCAGCGTACACACTTAGCCGGACATTGCATACTTCCGGAAGACGAACACTGTACTTCGACCTTACTATGGACTCTACCACCTATTTCACAGTTCACTAGGTGGACGGCCCTAGAGATGTCTTCACGCAGATCCTTACTGAGTAAGCCCTTTCCCAAAGTAGGATAAAGGTAGTTTACGGGCTGTGAAATTAGCTTTGCTCTCTCTAGCACCTGAATCCAAGCTCGCCCTTCGCACCAACCTTATCCGAATGCGAATCAATTACTCTAAATCGAAACGTCAATGTGAGCTCAACATGAGCCCTATCGTAAGTAGAGCTGATAAGTGAGGGAGTATGTAAGCAGAGTCCACTCTACAAGGGCTTCTCCTACAGCTTAATCGGATATCCAAAGGGAATGGGAATGCCCACAGAAGCGCCGAAACAGTGCCCCTATCGGATTAAGCGCCCGATCTCGGCGCGCAGTACGTAAGCACCCGGCAGACCGATTCGACACGGCGGATTTCGGATGCTGCCAACCGATTGGCTTGGACCTCGTTTCCACCAATCCGCGACCTTGTGTCCTTTTCGCCCGCCGCGAAGTTCCCAAAGACTCTGCCAACCAACTGCCTGAAAGGACCCTCGAAACCTTCCCTAGCTATTCGGTTCCCGCTAATCAAGCTCTCAAAAGAAGAGTTTCCTTCATCTTGCCTTTGCAGACTTGGCTCTCCCGACTCCTAATTAACTGGGATAATGTACAAGGAAGCCTTTATTCACCCGCTCAGAATGGACAAAGGGGTCGTCTTCGCCGCAGCGATGGACCCCGAGCTGTACTCCACTTCCTCCCGGGTATCTTGAGAGGTGGTGCGGTGTGGCGGGCTGTCCCAGGATGTTTGTTTGTGCCCTTTTGGGACGGGGGTGGGCATGTGCCTCTGGGCTCTTGCCGTTAGGTCCCCGGCCCTTGTTGTTTCTTCGCCGTTTCGTATCGCCTCTGGGATTGGAATAGACTGGGAGACCATCATAAATACTCGTGGGTGAGCGCTGACGGAGGTGCATTACCCTCCTCAATCAAGGAAGCTAACCCGCGAGGCGACCGCGAGGAGTAACTTTAGGTAAGTGTGTCGTCAAGACATACCTAAGACCTCCTAACACGTCGGGGATATTAAACAGACATCCAGCATTGACACCGTCTCCCATTTGCGCCGGGACATTCCCAATATTACTTATAAGGTCTCGGCTTGGCCCGACTTCTTGCCTTCGCTTTGGTTGGCCCTTCTTCGACTGCCCCCTCTTACGTCCCGCTCGTTCCCCACATCGCTCGTTTCCCGTTAAGCTTCCGGCCGCCACCGC
This sequence comes from Ephemerocybe angulata, assembly GCA_013368325.1. Classification (NCBI taxonomy): domain Eukaryota; kingdom Fungi; phylum Basidiomycota; class Agaricomycetes; order Agaricales; family Psathyrellaceae; genus Ephemerocybe; species Ephemerocybe angulata. The sequence goes on from JAACJK010000067.1 coordinate 88,129, forward strand.
TGCACTTGAAGCTTGAACGCACTGGACGCGAAGACCTTGGATCATAAAGCTTGGAAACTCCTTCGTCCTCCTCCACACCCCCACCATCCTACGTGTCTACAGGAAACGACCCCAACCCTCGTTCTTCGTCGCTCACACTCTCTCATTCAACATGGTTGACTGGCATTCACCCACGGAGCTGCAGAACCAGGCTGCCGTTTTCACGAAGTTCATGCACGCGCTGTTGGGAGTCTACGCGTGAGCACCTCCGTCTCGGGATTCCCGCCTGCGAGGATTTACTGTTTTCACAGATGGGAGTGGTTCATTTCATTGGACTTTGACTGGGCCTACATTAGTGGGAAGAAGCAATTCAAGTGGCCGATGGTAGGTTTCTTCTTCATGCCCCACCCACTGTGTGCTGACGATGATGACCGGTACATAGATCTTCTATTTTGCGAACCGATACTTGCTCCTCTTCGCCATGATTGGAATGTACGTTTCTCTTTCCAGTCATATGCAGATGTCAACCTTTGGCATTGACATATAATTTTTACAATAGAGCCATCGCACTCGACAGCACCTCGTATGTTTTCCATGGAACCCGGTTTCATTTTACAGGGTCTCATGAACCCGCCATCTCCGCATTATAGGAAATTAGATTGTCAAACCCTCTATACGTTCAACCAACTGGCGGGGGATGCCGCAGTGGGCCTGGCGAGCATTAACCTTGCCATTCGAACGTGAGTATCCATTCACGGTACTCTTCATTTCTCCCTGACACTCACCATATTTTAAATTTCCGCTGTCGTGATCAGAGTCGCAATTTGGTCGCAAAACAGGGTCATCATCGGCGGACTCGTTTTGGTTACAATGGGACACTGGTCTCTCATCCTGCAAGGCGTACAACTGAAGGCAGCATGGGTCGACGGTGTGGGCTGCGTCATCACCGAAACCAACAACAAAATCCTGGCCGCGATCTTCATCTACTCGATGTGCTTCGACTTGCTGATCCTCCTTGTTAATACATGGAAACTCCTAAAGCCAAACAGCACCGCCATGGGAACGCTGGGGCTCAGCCGTCTGTCGAAGATGATCTTCGAGGACGGATTAATCTTCTTCTTCATTGCGTACGTGAAATACCCCTTCTTTGACGCCTGCCCGTCGTTCCAATACTAACCCCCGATGTCACGCTAGGTTCATGGCTAACCTGATCGCCACTGTTTTCATGGTTCTGAACCTAAACCAGATCATGTCCGTGATTTTCAATGTGCCTGCAGCTGTTTTCAACACGGTGCGCGCATACTTTAGCTCATGATATCAGCTTCAAGACTAAGCCTAACGTCATTTCACTTCTAGATCGTCGCATGTCGCGCTGTCCGACGTCTCCAAAACTTTGCCCAGAACACTAGTGTGGTTGGCTCCCAGATTACGATGTCGCAAGGCCGAGGGACAGCACCTCGACTCCAGACAAAGCCTGCCCCGAAGAGTGCAGGTGGTGTGCATGTTCAGGTAAGTTAGCATTCCATTTCCGAAGCTCTTCGCAAATAACATTCGGCTAATTCGCACTGTATCATGTTCGAAAGATGGAGACGTTCACCCATGCGGAAGACAACTTCGCCACAGACTCCAAGCTTGGTGGTGGGACACGAGAAGGAAGTGACACGGACGTCGAGCTTGACCTGGAGGCCGCAAAGAGACGTGCATATTGAAGCACTTGTGTTAGTCGCCCTCGCTATCTCTGTCGTTTCTTGCTCTCGATGTGCTACTCATCGCATCGACTACACCATTCACTTTTGACTGTACTTGCTACGCCCTCCCACTTCGTTCAACCATTTCCTGAAGTGTTCAGCCAAAGTCTGAGCAGCTACAGTTAGATATCGTATAAACACCAATTAATGTGTATTATTCGTACAGCTCATGGCGAGAGCCCGGCCGTCTCAGTAACCAAACTCGACACAAAACATTCCAGGGTTGTCATGTCGAACTTTTTCCTCTGTCCTTAGACCCTGGAGGAGACGGACCGAACGCCGGATACCTGCATTTGGTGTGCTGTGATCATCTTATCTGGCGTTGTTGCCCGAAGAGACCTGGCGGCGCCAACACAAAGGGATGCCCAAAATCGGTGGAGACTCCTTGAGCAAGGATGACTGAAAATTACATGACCCGTTTACCCTTTGCTTACCCTTGAACGAGCCAGCGATCAAGAATATTGAAATACGTGTCATGGATCTCCCATGTTCATGCAGTCCTGGGTCCTGATATTCTGACCCGAGCGCTTCAAGACTTCTTAGTGGGCGTACGCATGTGAATCTTGTGTGGATCTCAGGTAACATTGCGGAGGACATCAGGTCGATGAGGCATTGTGTACAAGTCTGCTTAGCGCCCGCGCCTGATTTAATCCGCGTCTGGCAGTCCTTGATCCGCATCGGGAGTGGGCGCCGGGCGCTTGGGACTCAGGACTCCACTGGACCCCCAGACAAGGGGAGGAACACTTCGAGCGCCCAGTATCAGCATGCTGGAGGTTCACCGCTAAAGAACCAGTTAGCGCACTCCTATGTGTGCCCCTAGTACGGATCCACACAATACATATTTTTGAATACCGGTCGCTTGAGTTCAATCCGAATCCCTTTAGACTCGCATATGGCGGTGAAGCGGGAAACAAGCGTCGAGCCTCAACAGGGCTGAATCCAAACGTGCTCCTGGAATTCCGATGGAACTTGCTCGATTGAAGGTCCTGACGAGATATGCCAGGAATAGGGATCTCAATCATTCTTCCTGTTGCGACCACCCGAGATCGATTGAATTGGGCATGTACGTGCAATCTGGTTCTGGGGAAAGGTTAACTTCTATCACTGCCCCCTCCCGTCCGAAGTGTCGTCTGATACCACGTGAGGGTGTGGTAAACCTCCATATGTTTAGATAGGCCGGGGGAGGCAGCGCCGGAGGGCGTCTAAATGGTCAAGTCGGCTTCACAATCCTAGGAAGACGGAAGAACTCTCGAGGATTACTCCGACGTTCTTATTATAACGTTAACGAGTGTTGAGATGCGATATGGCTGTTGAGCTGAGATAGATCCGTCTCAACATCCTCCCTGAAATATCAAAAATCGTGCAAACTAGAAGCGGCGCCCTTAATGTTTTCACGGTATGTCAAGTAAGCATTGACTATACCCAGCTCAGCTTAGCAGCGGGAGAATTGTGATATGAGCACTATTCTATTCGCACTTTCTATGAATGGGAAACCTCTGGAATAGGAATGGAAAAGGGAGTGGCTTGGAGCGTGGTACGGCCGATGATGGCGCTTTTGGCAGACGCTGACATGGGCAAGCCGTAAATGAAGATTTCGTAGAGTTAATCTTGGAAAGGTGAAGGTGTGCTAATATTTCCATCTCATTTGGCGGTCTACTGGACTCAATCCGCGAGGCATATATCATCGAAGCCGAGTAAGGTGGTTCCCGAAGGCGATGTGGGCAAATAGACGCTCGGAGAACTTCTCAAAGCTGGATCGAGGTGTATCAGGTTTCGCAGTATCAGAGTTCAAAGTAGCGATATACAAAGAAACTTCTTTAGTTTATCCTTTATCTTTCGCTGTACCTTCATGATCGCGTACCGATACAAGATCATGGAAATGCGAAGGTTCCCCGCCGCTTAAGCGCCGTCGATCCACATTGCTTACCTTATCGTGTGCGCTGTATTGCGAGACGTCGTGTGGCGGACAAGTTTGTATGTATGTATGTGCATTCAATGCCCACCAAAATCTCCGAAGAGCTCTTTGATACATATCGGTACCCTTCCATGCAACAGACCAAGTCGAGTCTGATGCTACGGCCTCTCAACTACGCGGGGTAGAGCGAGTGACATGTGGCGCCAGCGTGATTGGGGGGCGTAGTGGGGGCATACTCAATACATACCCCCAAGAGAATTCTAAGAACGGTATCCAACGTTCCAACTTTTGAACATCTGAGTTCTGTACCCGCGAGCCTGCGGTTTGCACCAAGGACGACCGATAAGGTGTGATGCAAAATGCCAGCTCTGTCACTTGTCAGTATGTGTGGGCTCGAGTAAGAAGGCTGGCCACCTTCTATGCCGCGACTTCTACGTTACACAGCGTGTTTAGAGTGGACTGTCGAGCTAGCTATTGCCCCTGGCGGAATATCCTCTGTGAAAGCGAGAGTTGGGTTTTCTATTGGGATGATGTCAGCTTGGAAGGTACCGAAGGCGTAGAAGCCGCAGATTGAGAGAATCTGGATATCAAGGAAGCTGGGCCATCCGTGTAGAGATGCGGTTGAATCGCTATGCTTAAACTTCGTTTGGCAGTATGTTGGTGCGATTAGGAAGACTTTGCGAGAATACTGTATAGCAGCAGGGTGACGCCGGGGAACGACTCCGCGGTACTTGCGTTTGCTAATTGCTTTGTAAGTGGTGAACTTGGTCCTACGTTTGTGCAACTTCACTATTTCCTTCACATCGCTTGTACTCAACTGCCCTTGTGGAATTTCTCCACGCTCTACCACTTAAGGCGGCTCGGCGTTTGGAAAATAGCTGCGTAACAGGCGCGTCGGTGCAGACCATAGCAACAGGAAAAAGCCAAGAAAATCTTAATATATACGAGCTTCTCGTTGCCTGCTGATAGCGTTATCCGCCCCACAGTGTGCGTATGTATGTGATTCGTACCGCACAAAGGAATCTGCCTTTTTGTCAAGCTGAAGGGCAATCGATGAGCACGTTATGAATTGTAGATACGGCCATGATACGGCGCCCTAGGCTTCCTTGTCCATGGAAAGCAGCCGACCATCCGATAGTCGGCCGTGACTCACTTGCATCGTACTAGTGTGGATGATGTTAAGTTTAACCTTCATCACAGTAAGTAGAACCCCAATTTTAAAAGACTTTTATGAACTGTACGACATCGGACCAGGCCCCGAGTTTCGAAAATTTACAATGCGCAAACGTGTCCGAGTCGCACTCCGGAAGCTTGCCGAGTGGGCAATCGTGTGTTCTCTGAACAGGGTGCAGCGAAAAGAGTAGCGAAGATAGATCGACGACTGAACGTTCTCAAGCCAGAAAAGAAAAGTTCAGTGTGCCATGTCCATTGTCCAGTCTAACAAGCATTTTGTGGGCGGCCGGGTGAAAATGACCAAAACTGGCCCCGAGCCGAGATGCCCTCGTATTCTATTGGGGGGTTCAGCGAATCCGTTTCACACAGGGAGCCTACATACCACAGCACACATACAAGTTATGTGTTCCCCGTGATAGATGCGTACAACCTTTCTGGCGAGTCGAGACGGGTCTGGAGACAGATGGGCTTAAGACCCTAGAGGTACCGCCGGAGACAAAGTTGCAACCGAAGCCATGATACTGCACACTTAAGCAGCAAGCTTCCGCTAGCAGCTTCAGAGCCTTGATCGTCGAAAGGGAGGCGTCTGGCTGGCCGGTGTGTGAACTCGTGGGTGTTGTCTGAGAGAACACTGATGGCTTCGTCCTTCTTAAAGACGCGGAGGGACGGACGGACAGGCTAGCTTAGAGTAGCAGCTCGTGTCAGATAGTGGCAAGGAGACACCATCATGGACAGAGAACCCAAGTATGAGAATCGAAGCAGGAAATAATACTTCTGAGGCGAGGAATAGTTTGACGGTGGAGCAGGGTGGTGACATGGCAGTGAGCAGGCGGTTGGCATACGAGGAGAATACCAGAGGCATACTACGGTGTCCGTTCCAAGCGGTGATAGTCTCTGAAGGATTGGCTGGCCGTTTACAAGATAGAGATAGAGCTCTGTTACCTCCCCATCAGTCTGGCGAGCACAAACCGACAGACAGGACATTCGCAGTACCCAAGAGTCGCCGCCAGGGAGCTTAATCGTTGATCATGGCGTAATCCGAAGGGTGCATCTCCTCGAGTTGGAGTTTGGGCGTCTGCCAGGTGCCAGAAAACGGAATGTCGTGGTCCACGACATGATGCCTACCTCCGAAGTTTTGCACAGAGACCCCTGCATTTGGGCATATTATGATGCCTCTGATGCTCCCACGCGCCGCCTAAACGCACCGACAGCGACAGCGACTCGGACTCGCTGCTCACGACAATCACCTCCGAAATATCCTCTAACGCCCTCGAACCGCGAATATTAATCACGGCGTCGCCAGGTAACTAAACATAGGCGGACAGGGGGCAGCGAAGGAGGGCTTCGCCAGGGCGCACCTCTGGACACCAAGAGCGCCGAAAACTTGGTCGTAACGTCAATTAAATGGGCGTCCAAACGGGAAGGTCCCTGAATAGGGACGGGAAATAGGATCTGGCTCCGCGAATTTGGAGAACCAGATTCAGATTCGAGCGGATTGGCATTTTCTCAGGCAGAAGCTTCCCGAAGCAGGTGACATATGCGAAAATCCCATCTCGAGGTCCTATAAGTAGCTCGGTGCAAAGCAACCACTGCTTTCTGTGCCCCTTCCCGCCCGCCGCGCTCCCCTCCCGTCCTCAACACCTCCGCTGTTGCCCGCCATGGTCGATTGGATGTCGCTCGAAGAGATTACGCGAGACGCTGGTACGCGACATCCTCTGGGGTCGCTCGCCGTTGGCAATGCTAATGTCCAATGTTAGACGCGTTTGGCAAGCTCATGCACGTCTTGCTCGGTCTTTATGTGTGGGTCCTATTGCTCCTGGGCGAGCTCGACTTCTGTACTAAATATCCTCCAGGTGGGAGTGGTTCACCTCGCTGGGCTTTGATTGGCAGTTCATTACGGGCAAGAAGCCGTTCCGTTGGCCATTGGTGAAATTCACCACACACTTCAACCGAAACACCCGCCTAACGAAAACCTCCAGATCTTCTACTTCTTGAACCGATACTGTCTTCTCTTCGCGTTGGTTGGAATGTGAGAGGGCTCCAAACGAATTTCCTCGTTCGTTACTAAAGCCACTACCTCCTAGTGCTATCGCTTTGAACGTCAAAGTGTCAGTCCACTCTTTGCCCTGTCCAGTTCTCGCTCTTATTTTTCCTTTAGGGAGGTCAACTGCCAGGCGCTGTATACCTTTAACCAAGTCTTCGGAAACGCAGCGATTGGCCTTGCAAGCATCAATCTATCCCTTCGAACGTACGCCCATTACACCCCCACCCTGTCAATCAACTTATCCCTTGAATAGGATCGCGGTCTGGTCGCAAAGCTGGTGGATCATCGTCCCGCTTGTGGCGATTATCCTTGGGCACTGGTCATTGCTTTTGCATGGTATGGCGTTTCCTTCGCATCCCTATAGTGATACTAACAACCGCCTAGGTATCCTACTCAACGCGGTTTGGGTACCGGGCCAGGGATGTACCATCACAAACACCAACGCCAGCCTTCTCGCTGCTACATTCATTTACACTATGTCCTTCGACTTCCTTGTCCTCGTCCTCACGGCGTACAAGCTCTTTCAACCTAACAGCGGTCGCTCCAAACTGGTTGGGCTCATCTTCAGTGATGGTCTCATCTACTTCGCAATCGCGTTAGTCCAGTCATTACTTCCCGAGATCCGCACCACTAACTCTGCAATTTTAGCTTCTTGGGAAATCTCCTTGCCACTGTAAGCTAGAAGCTAATGACGTCGACCTCATGCTCACCTTCCGTTAGGTCTTCATGCTGCTCAATTTGAATCCTGTCATGTCCATTATTGCCAACGTTCCTGCGGCGATTGCCTCCACGGTATGCCCTTCATACTAGTTCCACATTTACCCCCCTCAACCTTGGACAACAGATCGTCGCATGTCGCGTGGTCCGTCGACTGAGCAAGTTCACGTCAGCAGGTGCCGAGAGATTTGCGTTAGTACTCATTTCGTTGAACGTTTTATGATAACCTTGACCAACGCCTGTTATCCAGTGCGAGCACGCAAAACTCTACACTTGCCTTCCGATCACAAACATCTCGCGCCCCTAAACTGGCATCGTCCAAAGTGGTGATGAATGACGGAGTTGACGTCCACGTCCAGGTAAATTCAGAATGGCTCGATAGAAGATGGTAACCGATCGGCACCCCTTATCCTCAGATGGAAACCTTCGACAGCCCACCCGACAAGTTCGCGGAGTACGATGCAGCGGGCAATAGGCGAACGGGCGACGCCTACGACCCAGAGGCGCAGCAAATCACCGATGAATTCAAGCGGCCGCCGTACTAAGGGACTCTTCCACAGGGAAGCAGGACCTGCTTCAACCAAAACTTCCTTCCAACCGTTATCAGCGTGGACCGGCTTTTTTGCATACCTCTTGGCTTCGATTCAATCACCTCGCTATCCGCCGTGTCACACGATCCCCCTACCTCTCGCCGCTCTAGAGTTACGGCTTGGTTTATACCCTCTTTAACCGCTATTACCCGAGACGATGAAGGTCTAGGACTTCGCGACCACGGTGGCTGGCTTGTCTTGCATTTCTCATCGGAATTTCCTCGTTGTACGTTTCCACATTGCTTTACGGTGTGATCGGTTTGTAGCCTCTATCTTGACTACATCTAGTTCAGTTTCGGCGGTTGTATAGCTCACTGGTATCGTACGTCTCTCGTTTTGTTTTGTTACCTTCCCTGTCTCTTCGCATCGACTCTGCATAGCTACGCAGGATTTGGTTTCAGCGTAATTAGATTGAACTTCTACTGTACCATAATACATATCATCATTTCAGCCCCGCATGGGTTGCATTCAACAACGCTTCAGAACGAGTGGGAAGAGTGCCTTTCTTAGATGCTTCGGAGCTTCCGGTGAGAAGCATACCGCTGTCGGAGACGGCTCATACGAGAGGGAAGCTTCTGGCGACGGAGTTGAGGAGAAGGTCCACACCGCACGGATTTTCATAAGACCATTTGAGGCGTGCCTTTTGAAATGTTGCTTCGCTTTGCGCCGCAGGGCATGCTTACTTACTTGGGCGAAGCTTCGAAGAACCCAGGTGGAGAAGACTCTTCTTATCATGGTGTATTGGCCTGTGGAGATCGCTTCATGGAGACGGGGGAGCTGGGTGTTAGGGCGTGATATTGTGGCAGCCGTAATTAAAGGCGTTCGACCGCCCTGTGAGAATGCCGAGTTGTGTTGCTGGGTAGGTTTTGAGCGGCTGGATGGGCGAGTGGGCGTGAAGAAGAGCTGGTGTGACTTTTACACCCTATGTATCCAGGTCTGATCCAGGTCGCTGTTATCATTGCCGCCTTGGTTTTGTGTGTAGATCGCCGGTGGGTTACGTTGAGGGCGTTTGAGAGGGATTTTGGAATTGGTTCTGCGAGTCGGGGAGTGTGGCAGGGAAGACGCGGTGGTGGTGGTGGTGTCGAGTTCGCCGCCCCGGGGATACGCTTGGAAGGTGGTAGCGAGTTATGCTATGGAGGTTGAAGGTGGAATAGGAATTCTGTACGGAAGGCAATGGACCAGGGGCGCTGCCAAGGGTTTGGCTGCCGTCTTCGATTCGGAGGTTTAAGCGCTGTGTAGGTGTTTCTGTTTTGGGTCTCGAGGGAGTGAGAGCGGGGAGGGCGGTGGATAATTACTTAGGTCCGGCTGTGTGGCTGGGTAATGGGGTGTTTATCCGATGTTTTCTGTAAGGGGGATGATTGGAGGTGGGGGTCACCGTGGATGTAGAGAGGTGGTGGGGTGTTAGAAGTCCTGTAGAATTGGGGGTCGGGGATAGACAACGGGTAGTATTTGACGTGTTGGCTGAACAGGTAGATGGAGAAAGTCTCTTTAGGGTGCTGATAGAAGTAGCCGACGCCCTCGGTGGGAGGTAGCCAGATTACAGTACCGTGACCGCAGGAAGAGCAATAAGCGGCTTCATATCATGGTATTCTTGGCCTTGGTGTCATAACCAGGGTCTCCAAGCTCAATCCCAAGCTTATCTATAAGTAGTCAGTTCGGTTTTAGTAACGTTTGAGGCTTGAGAAGCGTGCGGATATAAGGCGCTTAGATGTTGGAGCGGCAGCACTCGGGGCGCTTAAATTACTCTGAGGATGCATGGCGTTGCAAGAGCGAGGACGGCGGCGGTGAGGAGACTGAAACAGAGAGAGACGGGGTACTCGATGCCAAGGCTTCTTTTAGAAGGGTAGATGTATCATGCCAGGGTGCCGGTGGGGAAGAGAAAATTTGGAGGGCCATTGGAATGTGTCTAATCGGAGTTTATGGACGAGTTGGATTCGTCAACCAGAGTCCCTGTAGTGTCCACTGCTTTGCCTTGAGTACGGGGCTTGAAATCTTGAGATGGCCATGAAGAACGAAGTAGAGGTGCAGACGAGTGCAGACGAAGTCACGAAGAGCAAAACTCGGACCTCTGTGGTTAGGGTCTCCCCATCATTGATGGGTGGCAGTGTATCCGAACGACGCGGGGCGAGCTCACTGCGCGAAATGACCTCGGCATCTCATTTCTCAACGCTCCACACACGCAGGATGCTCTGATGTCCTCCAAAGGGGAGAAGAGACCGACCCCCAAGCGCCTCTTTTCCTTCGACACTCTCAAGTCTTCCAGCTCCAAGCGCTCGTCGTCAGAAGGGCACGGCACCACCAGCCATGGCCGCACACTCTCGAGGGGGACGAATCTAACCGATGTCAGGGAGGGCGAACCGGGGAGTATATTGGACGATGGTGGATTTACGAGCCCGCCAATGCCGCCTTATCAGGACCCATTTGCATCGCGTCCAGGGAGCCCGGGGATGACGAGGTTCGAGCTACCCCGCACAGGCTCTCCAGCACCAGATAGCGTTCGTTCTGGGTCCCCAGCGCCTATTAAGAGGTGGGATACCCTTCGAAACCACGTCCTTCCTTCGTCTCGGCCCTCGACGCCCCCTTCAGTCCCGTCGCACGCGCACTCGCACTCATCTCGCCCGTCTGTCTCATCGTCTTCACGGCCCTCGACCCCCAAACCCTCGCGGTTCCCCCGCCTCGCATTCCGACAGGTCGTGGACCATGCAAAGGAAGCCCACGATACGCGAAAGCTCGCCGAAGAGATCCTGCGGACGTGTCAGGCGATACGCTACCCCGCAGATAGCCACCATCCGAAGGGCAAATCGGACTCCGCGCATTCGACTGTGGGCGGGGGCTCGTCGATGTACATCCCGTTCATGTCAACGTCGACGCTCAATAACGGGGGATCTAACATCAATGCGACCGGAGCGTCGAAGAAGAGCGAGGGTAGAAGGCAGTCCCAAACCTCCCAGATGACCGGGGGTTCGTCTGCGAAGGGAGCAGTTTCTGTCAAGACGCTTCATTCGATTATGTTCTATCATGCGGCACCTCCTTCCGATAGTGTGGCTGCCCCGGTTTACTTGCCACACGAGAACCATGTCCTGTCGACGCTCTTGACCCCATTCCAGATGCCGAGTATGTCTGGGAAATGGGAGGAGGAAAGGGCCTACGCCGTGGAGGCGTTCGATTTGCTGATCAAAGGTTGGCTCCCGAAGGATGAGGTGCGTTTCACCACACCTATGTGTCTCGAAAGTCGTTTAACAATCCGCAGGCAGCCAGCGCTGAACGGTGCATCTGGTGCTGCAAGGCGGCGCTTACGCCTGCGTCCCCCAATAGGAGTCGGATACTGTCACTCCTTCGCCGTCTGCTTGTTCCCGGGGAAAGGAGCAGATTATCGGTGTCGCCAAGTGTGTTCCAGACGATCACCCACGGCTTGTTCGTCCTCCAAGCATTCCTCCATTCGCCTCAAGCAGGACCGTTATTTGCGACCGAACTCGATCTCAGCAAGGACCTCATTGAGCAGTTCCTATCAGGTTCATATGGCGACATTGACGAGACACTTCTTGAGGAGGAGTATGGAGTTATACGCTTACCAGAAGACACGAGAGGCAGCCTCAGAAAGGCGGTCTTCCTGGAAGCGCTCGCACGATGCTTGGAGAACTGCGCGTTGTCATCCAGGGCGTGGTTGCTTCTCAATGTAGTAGAGGTGCGACGAACTATTCAAATTGGCATGGCACACGCTCATATTGTTGCACAGGATTATTGGCCTCTCTTGGGTCAAGACCAGGCGGCTTACTCGCCCTTGCAAACGGCTGTGCACTCCCGCAAGCTTAACACCTTCTGCCGTGCTGCGTATTCTCTGTTGCAGAGCCATGATCTGAAGGCTGGAGAAAAGCACGCAGTCGCTCAGCAAATTGTCGCCCTGCTGGAGACTCGGCTTATCCCTGAGAATGCACTACTTGACCAGACGCATGCCCTCGAAACGGGTGCCAGCATCGTCAGAGTGGTTGTTGAATGCCTGGTCTCGGACGACGCAAGAGACGCGACTAGGTGGGCAGTAACTACTATCTGTCGCTGGCTACATCATGAGGACCCACGATGGAAGCGCAATATGGACAAACACCTCCAAAAAATGGTAAGTCATCGCAACTATTGAAATCGTACGGGTCTGACTATCATTTCTCAGATCGCGGGCCAACCATGGCCGAATGTCTTCAAGTTCTTTTCCTCTGCACTTCAACATATTCCAGACGCTGATAGGAAAGTCGTCATATCGATTGCCTTGCCACACCTTAACGACGTAAGAGTTTTACTTCGCATTTCTGCGCCACAACGAAACTGACCTCGACTAGCGTATGCTCAACGACCCACCTCCTGACAAGACCCCAGAACTCGGTAACCTGCTGAACACAATATCCCGACTGTACCCTCCCATCTTCTTCAAACCTCTCTTCCTTTGCGCCGTATCCGCGAAGGAGTTCACTGTCGTCAACCACCTCTGCACCATTGTGACTTACTCTCGGTATGTGGAAGACTTCTGGGTCCGCGACCCGGAGATGCTGTCGATGGCTCTTCTGAGTGATACGGGCGGGTCGAAGGAAAGTGTTATGTGGTCGTCGGCGAATGTACCTTGGACGGCGGCGAGACTCGGGCAGTCGGTTCTTATGGTTGAGTTTATCAACCAATTGCAGACGATGAGGCGGCTGAAAGAAGCTGGATCGGTATGTGTGCTATTCTAAGTCACCTTCGCCAATGCTCACGTTTGTCGTTGGCCTGTATCAGTACACGGACTCGGCATTTGCATCCATCGGAAAATTCATAGTGGCGCTGGAGAGCAGGTTGAGTATTCTCATTGAAACAAGGGTATGTTATCTTTAACTTAACGTTGGCAATCGTCCTGACTATCCACCAAGGAGAAGAAGGCTCTCATCGCGCCTTCTCAGAGAATGCTCCTTTGCATGATCTTCAGGGAGTTCAGGCTGCTGACTCGATCAATGAAACCGTACGTTATCCGAAGGTTGTCTATCATAGGGGGATGAAAATCTAACTTGATTGGCTAGTGCTCCTTGGCTCCAACGCACGATCAACTGGTTCACAGAGTTTTACGTCGAGGATGACTTCGCAGGGGACCTCGAGCAAGAAGTTCACGAAGCGATGGAGCGAATCCATGGGATGTATGCTGCAGCGCAGAGCGGTGCCAAGCATAGTGAACAGCAGGTACGTGGGTTGAGTCCTTTCGGGTTGGTGTATGTGGCTAATGGCTTGTTTTAGCGTCGCAGTACTATGATCTTGTCCAGTTCGTCTCAGCGAAAGCAGTCGTCACATTCGGCAACGCCGTCTGATATCCTGGACCTATGTGCGATGTTCGAAAAGAGGAAGCCGTTGATAGACGGTCTTCTGAAAGGCTTCCCTTCCAAAGCTTTGAAACTATTGGTAGTCGTTTCGCCAATGCTACATGAGGGAGATTATCTTAGGATTGCGCCGATCTTATGGGAGAATGGTCTGGCAGATACAGGGGATGCGTCGACTACAGCTTCGGTAAGTTTCTCCTTAACTTGACTCGAACCATTTACTGATGTCTTATCTAGGCCTGCTTCCTCGTCATGCAATGCGCTGAGAAGACTTCGATGGACACATTGGCGATGATTGAGGTCAACCTACGCAGGTAAGTTTCAGGTTTTCCCTCTGGTATTATGTACTAACTTGCTTGCAGCTCGGATGACAGGACAAGGCTGGAAGCGGTTCGCAAGATTGGCATCCTAGTCAACTGGAGGTTCCAAATCATGACCCAGAACGTTCTCGCGGATCGCAGTCACAGGCCCTTCAAGATGGCTCGCATCCCACTCCCCTTTGTCCCCACCGATATGGGAACGACGCTGTACATCCCGTCTGAAGATGCAAATGAGTCTGGGGAGAAGAGCGATGTGCCGACGGAGTTGAAGAAGCAGCTGGCAGAACTTGGTTGGGTAGAACACGATTCGGGACCGATAGACCCTCAGCAAATCTGGATCAAAACGCCAATGTCCCTGTTTCCGATCTCGCAGCTGGATAGGATGGATGTCACGACTAGCCTCAACCCCTTGGATGTTGGGCTTGGGCAAGGAGGCCAATCACCGCTTCCCAGCCCCCAGCCATCACCTCGGCGTGGTGCGAGGGGAAGACAGGAGTCAGCAGAAGAAGCGCATGCGGGAGTCCTTCGACGGAACTCGACGTCTGGGGGACCTGTGGCGTCCCAGAAACGGCGCGCCATTTTCGTCCCGCCTTTGGCGAATGTCTTCATCCGCTTGACTACGCTCCTTCATGACCCGAATTTCGTCATTGCCTCAACTACCCGATCGATTCTACTGGACCTCATGAGAAACGACCCTTCTCTACTGTCGCGGCCGGTCATGGACATCCTTGCCGGAGAGCACAAGGATATCGAGTTGGCGATCTCGACTCTGTCTAACCTCTTAGATGTTCATCAGGCTCTGCCTCCCCCGATGAGCCATACCATATTCAATCACCTCATGGGGTTCTTGAAGTGGTCCGCTCGACAGTACGACATGCCGGAGACGTTGCGGGACTATGCTTTGACGCTGGCTATGCTCTCGTCGGTCACGACCCAAGTCAGCGGCATGAGCTTCCGCGAAATTCGACGCTCGAAGACAGACGCGTTTGTCATCCCCTCGGGTGCGCTGTGGTTCCCGACCTCCGCCCCCAGAGGCCCCATGTTCCCGCGGGGCACTGAGGACTTTGCCGATCCGTTTGAGGACATCACGGGGAAGGTCATCTCGCTTACCGTCGTTCGAATCTCCCAGAACCTCTTGTTCCTTGCGCTATTGAAGCGGAACGGGCAGGAGGTCAACATGATTCGCAAGAGCATGACGCGGTTTGTGTTGCCATCGTTGTCCCCGGAGACGGTCGAGCCTCGGGCTTTGGAGCTGACGGAGCTGTTGCCGGGGAAGCAGGAGTACATGTTGCAACCGGATTCGACGATCGAGACGCTCTCGATGGTTCTTGCGCGGAGCCATTTGATGCTCTTGGCTCAGATCTTCCGAGCTATGTCGAGGCACTTGAGCGATCGTAATGAGCTTGCCACCATGATTGATGGAGTGAATCGGATTCTGTGTGTGCATGGACACGATATTGGAATCGTGGGCCACTCCTTGATTGGTGAGTCCTCTTTTTTGTCTACTTAATAGTCGACTTGTACTCAACCGGGCGCTTTAGCTCTAATGGTAGCCACCACACGGTTCAGACGACTCTTCACTTCAAGGACGGCATATACTCTGTTCGTTCCAGCTCTTATCAAAGTCTACACCGAGTCGGCCGAGCACCCCGGCATACGCCCTGCTATCGAATACGCGTTCAACCGATTCTACGCCCTTCACAAGGATTCCTTCCTATATCAGAGCCTCGGAGTCGTAGGCCAGATGGCCATGTACCCGACTATCGATGAAAAGGTTCTCGCTGAGAGCGTCTATACGCTCTTCTTCTCGTTGACGAAGGCGGTCATTGCAGGGGTCGACGCTGCTGGTATTCACAATGTCAACAAAGGCCAGGAGAGGGAGGCCCTCATCGTCAACACTGCGGAGGAGAAGCCTCAGACGTTCTTGGCGGCCATCAAGAGGGCTGACTCCGCGACTAGCCAGCTCACAGTCCTCTTCCCGGAAGAGTACGAGGTGGATCGGCTCCGTATGGACAATTTCATTCGGCTGTTCCTCACCGTTATCGCGCATGACCTTTCGATCATCCGAGCTCAGCACTATCTACGTCTCCTACGACTCTTGGCTCCCCAGCTGCACAACAGCTCATCGTCGGCCCGCACAGTCCTCCTCGAAGGCATCTCAGCCCTGGGAGCGATTATGGTCAAGGGTGCGCCGAAGTCAAGGGCTCCCGACCCAACGTATGGGAAGGCATCCGATGGATCTGGAGCGTTTTCGTCGACGGCGGAGAACCATTCTGCAGACCAGTCTCGCATCCCGAGCGACCTCAAAGCAATGCGGATGGATTACCTGCGCCTCATCCTCGGACTTGGTCAAGCAGGCGGTGAACTCTCCCTCAAGACAGCTCGACAGGGCCTGGATATCGTCAAGCTCATCCTGAAGGACTCATCTTCTCTCCCAACCTCGGTCGGGATCTCGTCGACTTCAATACCCAACGCGGAGGTCGATAATCAGGCCATGTCGACATATATTTCTGACTTTGTTAGAATGCTCTTGATTCGCGACCAGCCACCCCTCGTCAAAGCTGTCAACATCTTTTTACAAGACCTCGCACCTATCCTCCACGCCCACATGATCACCCTAGACTTTAGCGGCGTGTTCGAAACCATCTACGAGCTAGTCACTATGCCCAACTACGCAACCGAAGCTTCGTTTTCACAGGTGGTCATCGGCGAGATATGCACGGCGGGGTTGGCAGGATGCGAGCTTGCAGCCTCGGAGAACCAGTTCCACGTCGTCTTGTCGCTTCCCTTCCGAACTGCGTTCATCAAGCTCCTCGCTGAGTGCGTATTTGTGCAAGGGGCGGATGTCGTGGCGGAGATAGAGAAGAGGTCCCCAACATACTTGTTCCTCGCTGGGGTGGTCTTTCCGCTGGTGCTGGAACTCAAGACGGACGTTCAGCTCAATGCCGATGGGTTGAGGACCACTGCGCGTCATCGGACTGTCCTGTCCAGTGCATGGCTGAGGTTACTTTTCTATGCGATGAATGCGTGTCAGAGGAGCCTTCTCAGTGGGAGAGGAAAGGACGGTGGTGGCGGTGCAGGCGGCTTGCTGACTGTTGCAGGCTCAATCCAGCGGTCGAGGTCGAGGGATAAGACCAACGATGAGCAGGGTGGTACTGGAGGTGGAAGTCGCCGAGGACGAGGACGTGCCGTCAACGCTCATATGAGGGCACAGGTCCCCGTTTTCGTGATGGGGCTGCAGATCGTCAAAGCCATCGTCGTTCGGGCAGAACTCGATATATCGACTACTATCCTTGGGATTTGGGAGCGGATTGCGAGCTTTTTGAAGGCGATGATATCCGAAGGGAATGCAGACTTTGCGACGCGTGGAAGCATTGTCGGTGGCTGGAGGAGCGCGATGACTAGTCAGGTCGCTTCCCCTGCTGTGTCGCCAACCACATCACCCAGAGCGAGTTTCTTGAATCCGGCATCGGCAAACGCCAGTGCGAGTAACCTGTTCGTTCAGTCTCCATCCTCCCCAACCTTTCGTCTGTCTGCTTTTGCCGGTGCAGATATTGGAGAACCTGGGGCCATTTTACGAAGGCCTAGGGTTCTAGATTACATGCTTTGGTCAACTCTCGAATTCCTCTGGGCATATCGCAGTCCTCTCCGGATACAGCTCCGACTGCTGACGACCGAGAAGATTGTTGCCTTGGACCTCCAGCTTCGGATGAAAGGGGTATCTGGAGGAAGCATCCGTACTCCAATGTCGAGCCACCCTCCTTCTCCACGAAGTAGACGTGTATCCTCTGTCTTTGTCAAAAGTCGGGGCGAGAGGGGTCATCGAACGCCCCCGGGTGTTTCTCCCGAAGTGTCGCCTTTGCTGCTCCCAACTACGAACCCATCCTTCTCAGGCAGCGCCCATCTCACCCCGTTATCTCTCGACCCCCGCTCCACTCCAAGCTCCAGGTTCCACAGCCCCGCGAACTCCCCCTTCCTCGATGTTCAGCAACCGGCTACCCCTATGAATCAACGACGGCCTGGGTACCAGATATCCCCCAGCCCATTCAGCCGTCCAATTGGGGCCCCAAGAATCGTGCATCTCGGACCAACAAGTCCATCGGCGCTTCAGAACCAACCATATCCGATTTCTCCCAGCGGAGTTCTCCTTTCGAATAGCAACAGTGGAGGGGGGAGTAGAGTTAGCACGTTGGGTGCGGGGTTGAGAGCTGGACTGGGCGCGATCAGTGCTGGAGGTGGAAAGAAGAAGGATAGAGACAGTAGCCGTGGGAGGGGCGGTTCTGACCGGAGAGCAGGGGAGGTGACGGTGACGGGGAGCGATTTGCTAAGGATGACTAAGATCAAGTCCATTAAACTCGTTGAAGGGACGTATCGACGCATCCGCGGAGTGCAAGCACTCATGGGTTACGAATTGCTGCTCCCTTTGCCTAGTCATGGTAGTGGTAGGCGGGATGACCAGGATGGAATGGAAGGGGACGACGAGGACGAGATGGACATGGTGAAGACTTGGACGAGGAGCCAGGCGCTGGCTGCTATCGGGCAAGAGACGAAAGATCTCTTGGATGAGTTTGAGTACTGGATGAGAGCTGCTGAGACGCAAGACCTTGATGCCGATGCAAACGCTGATTCGGACGAGGAACCCCTTGGGGAGGATGGCGCGGCTCCCTCTCCGAATATCCAGGTGGACGACTTTGGTGTCATCACGAGTCCTGGAGGGCCTCGTTCGTCGAGTAGTGGGATGTATGGGCCTGGGAGCGCGAGTATGACCGCAGACCGCACGACGCAGTTGCTCCATCCCAACTCTTATGTTCCTGGAGGCAGGCAGATGCTTGGGAGAAGTTGGCAGAGCAATGTGGAGGGGAGCGAGGAGGGCGATTTCAATGATCGGAGCAGTATTGTTATTGAGGTTGATTCAACCTTTGTAGCCGAGTCGCCTAACCCATCACCCACTCCCTCGCCCTCACAGCGTAGACAGTTAAGAGTAATTCGACTGTAGTAGCACCCTTTTATTATGCATCGGTAATTTATACCGTATTATTTGGCGAGGGATATATTCGGGACAGAGGGCTTTTTTGAGTCAGTTGGGTATACGAGGGTATGAGTGAAGGGAGCGGAAGAAATCGAGTTCGAATTCCGAGGAAATAGGCCAGCCAAGAGCAAAGACTACTAGTAGGTCAACTTCAAAGCGAGGAAATTTTACAGCCCGAGAGCAACCTGTGATCCTGCGACGAGCAGGGCCGTGAACCCAAGAACGGCCAACTGCCACTTGCCACCCTCGACGCCGAGCATCGTCATTCCTCGCCCCACGCCATTCAAGTTCGTCGATCGGTTAGTATAAGCGACGACGGGCACACCCCCGGTACCGTTGCTTGCATAGACGTAGGAGGTGATGTCCGTCGCATTCGTAGCGTTTGCCGAGGAGATGAGGGAAGGGAGATTAGCACACTTGACTGAAACGGATTTCACGAGTGCGGAGAATTGGCCAGCGGATTTGTAGTCGGGGTCATTCCAGTCGATCATTCCTCCAGCCCATTCCACGGTGCCTTTGCCTGAGGACTCGATGCCTGCGGGCCAGATGCTGTTTGAAGAAATGGGTAAATAGGCTCTATATTTATGAAGAGAAGGGGCGTACGAGAGTTGGACACGGGAGGGTGTATTGGGATAGCGAGTTAGGCCTCCTTCGACGAAGTCGGATTTCTTAACGGTGCGAACGACCTTTCCGTCAATGGACCAGGAGAGCGAGTCGGGCTGCCAGTCAATCTACTCCGAATAAGCATTTAAGACCCAGAGGATACGTTGATGCACTCACTGTGAAATCATGGTAGTTACTGTAGGTATCAGAGAGGCCCGTATGTGTCGCGCCGTTGGTCTTATCCGTCGCTACACATCCAGTTAAATAAGGCGGTTTCTGCAGTCCGGAATGAAACACTCACGGATGTAACCTTGCCAGAAGAGGTTGCTTTGACCCTCAGTGGTAGCAGCACCGGGGAATTCCCAATCAATTTCGTCCTTAATGTCGCTCATGGTGATGAATGCTGTGACAACCCCCTTCCAGCGACCGGTCTTGACTGTCCGTTCGCTTTCGTTAGAGGCAAAAGAAGATCATGTAAGGGGGACGTTACTTACGTTTCGCGGTGATAGTTCCATAGTGCACGTAGCGAGTGGACGAAAGCTTCGTGCCTCCATTCTTCTCGGTCAAGGTCATGGCCAACTCGCCACCTGTCTTGTTAGTGTTGAAGATGTTGCCGCTGTCAAGAACCCAGTCGTATTGCGTGGCGTTGCCTTCAAAGAATGTTGAGTTGCTCAGGATTCGGGAATTATCCGTGAAAACATATTCCGCATCTTTGCAGACGGGCTCAGGTTTGCATGAGTCGATTGACCGAGAGGCGAAGGGGTTGCATCCGCCAAGGCAGAACTGTATCGGTGTAAACCTTCATTTGAAACGGAATAGAGGATTGAAGCGTACATGACCAGAGCCGCAGAAACCGAATTCACTGCAGCAAGGTGCGGAGAACGGGCATGGTGTTGTCACATTGCTATAGGAACATTAGCCTCCGCCATCCTCCCGCGAAATTGCCGTGCTTCACGCACCAAGCCGTGGCCTTGACGCTCTCTCCAGCTAGTATGGCGACCAAGAATGGCAGACCAATTGACAGTGTTGACCACATTGCTTATACGGTTCCTCAAGGTTTGGTATGTCGTTCTACAACTCCGGTCAGCCAATTCTTTATGCACGTTCTGTTGTATGAATATACATTTCAGATGGAGAGTATTCGGGCTACCTGCGCCTTTGATTATGGTGGAGTGAGTGTATGAGAGAGTGTGGGGGAGGTGAAGGACAGAGAGAGAGAGGAAACCTGGAATGGTGGCCGCTAGACGAGAAAGCTTGTTTCCCGCACAATTGCTTGGACGCGACTTCTTGGTCCCTGCGGCTGTGCTGATCTTCGCAGGCCAAGCGGCTTGTCCGCCGCCGAGTCGGCTACGTCAAAAATTACTTGGAGACTTACAGTGTACACTGGGCTTTAAGGTTACGTTTATACGGCGTTTGTCTTGCTCTGATTGGCGCCCAAGCAGTTTTGCACCGCCGATCTCTGTTGAACTAGCGCTCGTCCGAATACGATCGCAAAACTCCGCCCTATTCCATCACCCGAGCATCCCGGGATTGATGAGCCAGAGAAGAGAGGACGTGTTGCAAGTGCCAAGGGCAAAACATAGCTGATTCTATTAGAACCGGCCCATCATGGCGATAAGCAAGTAGGTGTGCAGTAGGGTACATATGTGATAAGTTGGGACGCCCAGGTTCTACAGAGAAGCCTTCAATGCCGGCGAACAAGCGAGGCAGCAGATGCAGGGAACGGGATCGCCGGAACGGTTGACCCACGAGGCCCAACAGAGACACCCAGATCTTTCACCTCACCGTTCTCAATGTCGTAGATCCAGCCATGGATGAAGAATGGGTGGGCGCTATCTTGTAGAAGCTAGCGTCATGAATTTCAGATCACAGTTTATGGGCAGATGAACCAAACGACAGACAACTCACCTCCACTACCATTGTGTCTGATGCGATCCTCTTCACAGTATTTTTTACGTTCTCTTCCACGAGAGCACGGAACCCAGCTATATCACAGTGAAGCGGTATCAGTAAATAGTACGAAGTAGTAACGCTATTACACAAGGAAAACTTACCATCGTGCAAGGCGGGAGCTGACACAGTCCCATTGCCCTGGTTGCGATGCCTCATCTCAACGACTTCCTTGCTAGAAAACAGAAAGGGTAAATAATTTTGTTCATATGAGGAATGATATACAAACCGTTCGGAGGTCTGGTAAGTAACCCGAATAGGTGCAATCCATTGCTGGATGGCAGCTGTAGCTTCGTCCCAAGGCAGAGAGGGAGGGGTGGCGACAGATGCTGCGACACCTCCACACCCGTAGTGACCCATCACCACAACGTGCTTAACGTGGAGCTCTTCAAGCCCATACGCAAGGATAGAACGACTATTAATGTGATGTGAGTAACTGCTTCCGACATAGCTGCTTCGAGAACTACGCACATGTTGGAATCCTGCCGAGAATACTGGTTCGCGATGTTCCTCTCAGCAAAGAAAGTTCCGGGCTTCGCGTCGAAGACTGTTCCTTCGCTGACGCGACTGTCGGAACAACCAATGAAAAGAAAAGGAGGATCTGCGATACGACGCAAGGGTCAATCAAGAATTCTCAGCGCTGGTGGAGCGCCAGCGGGCTACTTGTTATACGACACGTACGTTGGCCATTCTTCGCAAGGTCTTGCAACAATGCTGGGTCCTTTGCACGGAAAGCCTGGTTTCCTTGATACAAAACATCGAAGTCACTTGCACTGGGTGCATCGCTCCTGCTGGATAAGATTTTGGCCTCGTCGGATGGCACAGTCAAAGCTGAGGTATGGAGGAAGGCAGTGAAAAGGGATGAGGAGAGCACGAAAAGAGCGAGGGGTGGTCGAAGCATCTTCAACGACTAGTGTGTATCCTGGATAGAAAAGAAGAGAAACTGGAATATGGGCTCCAGGTGGGTTCAGAGATTTATATGTATGTGGGCGCTGCGTAACGTTCTTCGGAAGCCTGCATTACGACCCTATGTCGTTAATCATCTGTCATTTCGGGGCTATGTCGATAGGTCGATATCGCGGTTTATCGTGCGTGGCGCGCTGTGACAATCATGTTAATGCTCGGTGTGTGAAGGAGTAGAAGAAAGCCAAAGCAAATTTAAATACACAGCTACTCCAGGTAAAGAAGTCGCGCAGAACTTATCAGAAAGCAGAGATAAAATTAAAGCCAGTCCCAGCACTACGCCTTCTGTAGCGGCAGAAGCTAACATTTCGCGAGCTACATACCCCGTTCTCGCCAAGCCAAATGCCTATCGCCAGCCACGTTGGATCAGGCGCGCCAATATATTAGTTCCATCTGCCAGTGGCACGGCTAGTACTCACTGGCCTCGGGCCGCCCGCCGCATTCCCTGAATGACTTCCAGGTCTTCAAGGGAGTGTAGAAGAGAGATCATTGCTCGAAAAGCTGGCCAAGTCTGAGTGCTGTTATCTCTGCGAAATGGGAAGTTCTCTTCCCGTTTTCAGAGGTTCTCGGCGCCCTTGGCAACTTGGCAGGATTTGCACATTAAATGACGGGGCAGGCTGCGATTTAACTCTGGCTGCATTGGATGTGTAGCCGAGACAATCAGATCCAAGCGGTACTTTGGCGTACTTGGGCATCCTTGTGCTACAAAGGGGGCTGTGGGCGAGCACCCCGGTCGGAACGATTTCGTGCTGGTCGGCGGTCGTTCGACGTAGGGTGGATGCTTGGTTCCATTGATTGACCCGTATGGATTGGGGATCTGGAGAAAGGGAGGACCTAAATATGGGGGAGATTGCACATCGCCAATTGAGAACGTAGTGATGGTGAAAAGTTGCTTTGATCTGAGGGCGCGAACAACGCGCCAGTTTACGGATCAGGTGTTTGCTCCTATTTACGCGATCTGATCAAGGCTGTTTAAGCGCCCGCGGGTTTTGCCTCCTGCAGTTGCCACAAGAAGCGCCTTGTGCCTTTTGAAAGATCAGAGCATTCAGGTAGGTGATCAACTCTCAGCGCCAAAGCAGCTGTAGAATTACCTAGCTCGGATGGCTGATGGCTTACCACACGAATGAAGTAGGCACATGCTCGATTAGTAGCTTATGAAGGAGCGCGTGGAACGCGGTACGTCAGATCGTAAACTTGTCCATAACATTCAGAGATGTGATATCTGATGCATACATCCGTAATATAGGTCTAAGACTATGGGTTGGGGCGCGTCGGCGTGCAGAGAATGATATGTATGAAGGACATTCGACCGCCTTCCCCGTAAGTTGCGCAGCCAATAATCACCGGGCATTGGGGAAGGGACTATCGGGGATGGGCTCGCCTGGAGGTCCAACGCTAACTTCGAGATCCTTGATCTCTCCATTCTCGATGTCGTAGACCCACCCATGAATCCAAAACTTGGGGGCTTTTCCGCTGGTATTTTTAAACCACTGGCAGCAAATCATCAGTCAGTGTCGACAAAGGAAGAGATCTGGTGGCCTACCTCTTGGATCATTGTATCTGAAGCAATCCTTTGCACGCCGCTTTTGACGTTCTCCTCAACAAGCGCTCGGAAGCCAGCTATCCGACAACACGGTTAGCACGTCAATAAATTGATCTAGAGGAGGGAAACTCACGATCGTGCAGTTTGGGCTCTTCTCCCTTGTTGTTCTGTCTCATCTCAACAATTTCCTGCCTTGCAAGGGTGTCAATAAACCTGGTATTAGAGACCAACGCCAAAGGTGACATACCGTTCCGAGTCTGCGTATACCTTGCGAATTGGCGCGATCCAGTCCTGAAGGGCGGCTGTGGAGGTTTCCCAAGGGAGAGCGGGGGGGTTGGCGACGGAAGCAGCTACTCCGCCGCACCCATAGTGACCCATAACGACGACGTGTCTGACATGCAGATGCTCAATGCCGTATGATAGAATAGAGCGCCTGTTGCATTTTCAAACGATTAGATACACCGATACTAACCGTGATGCGCGTAGGTCGCTCAAAGCAATCAACTAGGACTTACACATTGTTGTCAGATTGTGAGTACTGGTTTGCGATGTTCCGTTGGGTGAAGAAAGTTCCGGGCGCCGCGTCGAAGACGGTTCCTTCGCTAACACGGCTATCGGCGCAGCCTAGGTAAAGGAAAGGCGGCTCTGAAATTGTTGCAAGAAGGTTAGTAGTTAGTCCGTTGACCATTCCTAACATCGTCGAGCAGATATGCTTACTTTGGCCATTGGTCGCGAGGTTCATTAGATACTCTGGGTTTTGCTGTTGGAAATCCTCATTTCCCTGGTAGATATCCTCGAAGTCCTTCGAAGGGTCTACGGCCTCAGGCGCTCGTTCCCGTGCGTCGAGATCCTCCCACTCTCCACTCCCAATGGCGGCGGCGTAAGAAGTCACAATCAAAGCAAACAGGAAGAGGATGGGAGATGACTTCAGCATCGTAAACTCTATGGGTTAAGGATGAGGATGGGTGAAGTGGATTGCGGGGTGTCGTTGGCTTGGTCCTAACCCTTCATAGACTTTATACTGGAGCACTATCCCATTCCCGTATAATCAGGGATATCGCCGTTATCACTCATGCGGGCGGGTCGGGACTCGAGGAGTCCGTCAAACGAGATCCTGTCCTTTGGGTAGATAAGATGCCGGCGCACGTTGGATAATATTGGGCGTTCAAGGAGACGTACAATGCAGCATGTATTGTGCCAGGTCTCGATTATGCACTCGCTTGCCCAAATCGCCGAAACCCCAATCAAGCAGGTTTTCAAATCGCCCTTGAAGTGCGATAGATTGACGGGTCAGTGAAGAATAACGGAGTTTATATTGGAGGCAGTGGAGGTGAAGGTCAAGCGAGATATGAAGACATCCCGGACCGTTCGGGTGCACTTTAGGTGCGTTTGACCAGTCGGCATCGAGAAAGGGCTTCCTGGGTGCTTCACCGAATCAAGGGGCCAGCGTGAGGCGAGTTAAGTTGGACCTGCACACAATGTGGGTAACGGCATCGGAGGGTGCGAGATGGCGATTTATGCCTGTCAGCAGTTTAATCTGGTAGAGATAGCAAAGGGTGAACCGACCATTTTGCGATCCCTTAAAGGAATATGTGTTTTCCAGCGTACCGGTAAGTGGAGGGACTTGCGGTTGACGAGAAGTATGCTAACGAACCAGGTACGCAATTCCAATTGGTTCCAAACCTCTGGATTTCAATCTACCGCGTTTGCTCGTCGGAGCTGTCATATTGCGGAGGTGCTATCCAGCGCATAATATCCATTGGAATGGTCGTGTGCCGCATAATATTTGAGGCTCTTGAAAGTTGTTAGCTGGCCCAATGTGCCCGAGTGTCTAGGTTTTGCTTGAAGGTTCATACAGAATCAGGATCCTCCACGCTTGCACAAGCTAACGGATGTGTTTACATACCTTAGTTTCGGCTCACCTTTCGACAATGCACGCCTCCGCTTGGCGCTCTTGGCGTACTGTCAATTCCCGCTGTAAGTCAAATGCGTCGCGCGTCAGGTCGAGTGAAGAAAAAACGAGGTGACCGTATGACCTGTGCAGAGTTCTTATCTCCTTCATCCTACTTGTCCCCGGAAGGAGCTCCAACGGGTGGTAAAGTCCCCCAAAATCGATGACCCCTGGTGTCTACCGGGTCCGCGTTTCGCTCAAGCAGCTAAGCGCCCACGTCGGCGAACTTTGGTAGGCCTGCATACAACTCCGAGAACCCATTTCAGTCGGTTGCGGATTGCCATTAAGAGATCCTCAAGTTATGAGCGTTGAAGCTAGTAAGAGAGATGTGAATCGACGTGCGAGCACCCCAACCGGTCTCCTCGAGGCTCCACTAGTTTTAGGGCCGCCCCTTGGGCCTTGGCCATAGTCTTCCTGGGACGTTGTGTACACTGAAAGTCCGTTTACGCAGTCGACTCACCCATGGTTCTTCGTCGCTTAATCCACCCATCTTCGAGCCACGGTGAGTCCATCCAACCGCACTACATTAGAAAACGCTTCGAAAATATTCAACTCGTTGATACTTCACTGAGGTAGCCGAAACTACATCTCCAACGAAGCGATTTGTCTAGTGGTTCGGCGTGAACCCGAGAATCATATTGGATGATTTCAAGGCAGGTCCAAGCACCCTGGGAATCGGGTTAGAAATCTCGTTCTCACGAAGCTTCTTGCACACCACTGGCAAGGCTTCCATCAACATATCTACCTCCACGGCCTCCACCGAAGCCCACCAACCGTTGAGATTTCATCAGTAATAGTAGTGCGTGCTCACCTCACAAAGGGTGACGCTTTTCTCAGGTCTGACCATTGAATCCAGCTCGAGACCCATGTTGAGCTTGTTGTTCCGCAGTCGACCGGCGGCACCCATGCACAGCACCACCGCTATCGAGCCTCACCACACGGCCTCTCCTGTTCCACGGTTGTTTCAATGCAATGATGTACCGACAGAGGAGGAGCGCCTAGCGATTTTGGGCTGCATTGAAATCGTCCAAGCGAAACTTGACAACCTCAAGTTGCTAGCAGTCGGGGGCGACATAACTTCCACGCACGACGGCTCAGGTGTACTACTGGAGGCACTGACGGAGCATCACATAAAGCTACTGAATGCACACCGTGCACTCCTTCATGGCTTTCGAAATCTCCCGAGTGAGGTTGTTGAAGTTATATTTGACGATACGCTCGAAATCGCGTCGTCCAACAAACGACACCTGCAGTTGAGCACCCTCATGCGAGTCTGCGCTTCCTGGAGACTCACAGCACTCCACTCCCCCCGTGTATGGAGCACACTTCCAGAGTTTGTCTGGGACCAGGACTCGTCCTATCGCTTTTTACGAGGTGGCCAAGAGTCTGAACGTGAAGCATTCCTGTGGCTCAAGCGTACCGCGACCCTATATTTGGAGCGTTCTGGGGTCTATCCACTCACATTCACCTTCCATGTCTTCTCTGGGATCGATGACCTCCTTCTCCCAGAGTTCGAAAGCCTATTCATGGCCCTTGTTGCCCACTGCCGCCGGTGGGCGAACGTGGATCTACATATAATCCCCGCCATGCTCACAAAGGTCTCAGGAATTGCAGGCCATCTCCCGCTGCTACGATCACTTTCCTTGAACATGCGCGGGGTGGGTAAGCTCCCGACTGAGGTTATGTCCATCTTTTCTTCTTGCCCATCACTCGTACACGTCACACTCCAAGCCTGCCAGTTGGACATTGGAGAAGAATCGAAACTTTTGGAAAATCTGCCATGGTCGCAGCTAAAGACGTTCACGATCAATTACTACTCTTCCCTAGGAGGACACACTTATGGGAAGAATAACATGGATATCAATGCCATAACCTCGATATTATACGTTGGGACGGGGGGTCGTGCTTATCTGGAGACACAACTATCTCCGTTCCCACCTTCCAGGATCACGGAACTCGATATCGAGATTACGGGCTACGCAGATACAGGTCCTGAATGCATCCGGTACATTGTAGAGGAGCTCACCCTCCCCAGCCTCTCACCAACCTGAGGCTGTCCATCTCGTCATTGGCCCTAGGGAACGACAATTATCACCCCTTTTCCCATGCACTCCCCCTCATTCGGCGATCGGGCTGTTCTCTGAAAAGGCTGGAGGTCATAGGGAGTGGTTGCGTATGGCGCGACTCGGCAGGGGCACTTGTGGAGATTCTCGAACTCTCCGAAGCCCTGGAAGAGCTGGTTTACGGCCTTATTCCAGCCGACGCGTTGAAGGCGCTCGTGTACGAAGTCAACCCTACATACCGTAAGGATCCCCTGGTGCCAAATCTGCGTGTACTCAAGATGAACATTCCCGAGTTTGCTTCGGCAGATTTGCATTCCTCCATACTCAACTGCCCGGCGATAAATGCGATGGCGAAGTCAAGATGCGGGTTTCAAACGCCGAGTTCTGAGGTGGCCAACCTCAGTCTAGAAATCCATGCCCCGAACTACTGTGTGTCCCGACATGCCTTCCACATGCTTGAAAACGAGCTATCATCGACACCCATTCCGTTTTCGTTTTTGCTGCAGGACGAAATGTTCAAGGACTGGAACATCCAGCTGCAAAGAGTCGGCAACAGCAACCGTTCGGTCGACAGAAAACAGCCAGACCCACTTTCCCGAGCCTCAAGTAGGAAGCGTACTGGGCGCTTGTGACAACCGAAGCTTCCCCTCAAGAGGATCACAGGGCGCCAAGGCGCGTTCGCAAGCTAATATGAACCCCGCAAACTAACCTTCACCCCAAGCCCATGCTATCAAGCGATAGTTAGTGTAGACAGCACTGATACTAAAGATAATGCAAGAATGAATGAACGATACCGCACAGCACTTGGTTGCCCCTCCAGGATCCGTAATCATATATCTTCGTTGTAATTTTACAGGATAGGAACAACACCAAGGACTTGCGTTCACGATAACGAATAGCCAATCGCTCGGAATAATTCTTTTGTACACACTTATACTCCCGCCTTCGTTCCGCCTACCAGGATAGCTTGTGATCGCCACAGTCGTTCCCGCCACAGCTAGGGCCCATTTCCGCAAGTATCTCTCCCTTTGGTCCCAAAATATCGATCTGCGTAGCGGCGTTCAGGCCCAGCGCCTCGGATTCCGCTTGGCGCACAAGCCACTTGTCGGTTCCAAGAAGGGAGTCGATGTCGCCTGTGGGAGGGAGGAGTATCTGGATACGTTCCTGGTCTTCAGGATCCTCGCGGCATTCGAACGACATGATCTGATATTCGCCGTCGTTGAGACACTCTCCATCTGCGAGGGCGAAGTTGCGCTTGTGCAAGGGGCAGGAGACGTACTAAGATGAAGGTGTATGGGTCAGCGTCCGATTGGGCAGTACAACGAGGCAGAGGCAATTGTCTTTGGACTTACGGGCTTTCCGTCGGCGGTGTCACCAATGATACCGTGATCAAGAACGAAGGCACTAAGGTTCAAAAGGAGTCGTTTTAGTCGCGTGTCCGGCTCGCCGCCTCGGGAGAAGAGCTTGGACTTACCGCCTGTGGGGGCACCTTCAGGTTATCAATGAAATCAGTATCCACCCTCGAGCGAAAAGGGAGGTCGACGGAGCGGAGAGACTCACATTTGCTGAGTGGCGTAATATCCACGACGAGGAACATGATAGACAGCCAATTGAGTGTCACCGTATTTGACTGCGGCGCTTGAGGTGCCCTCGTCACTGGTGACCAGATCTGCCTTGCGCGCGACGTTGACCCACGTCCATTGTGACTTGGGTGTGTTGAGCTGTTCAGTCGACAGTTTGACAGGCGGGTACGACTTGGCCCAGTCAGCAGGGCGAGACTGGCCGCGCTCTTGGATCGTCTCGCTGTTGGGTAAGCGCTCGTCCGTGTTGACGAATTGTTTGAACTGCTTCCGTTTCGAAGGATCTAAAGAGATGTGAATGAGATCCACATTCTAGAAGCGGGGTAATCGGACAAAACGCACCCTTGATAGCAACAGCCCACTCATCCTCATACGTATTGATAAGGTTATCCATCATGGCGTCGAGGTCCTTGCATATACCAAGTTCGTCTTGCAGAATAACTGCGCGCAATTTCTATGCCAAGCTTGAGCGAATTCGGAGACAAGGTGCTGATTTTACGAACCTCGATTCCACCGTCCATGTTCTCGACCCATCTGGCAGTCCGCTGCAGCTTGTCGGCAGTCATGATGTAGTAGGCGAGGAAGCGGTCGATGATGCGGACAACCTTCGATGGAGGGACATCTTTGGCGAAGAGCTCAGCATGGCGCTGTGAATGGAGGGACCAGATTAGATGAGCGAGTGGGAGGTGGCGTGCGATGACTACTCACAGGATTGGCGCCCCCGTTTCCACCAACAAAAACTATAGTTAACGAATGCCAATAAGACGATTGAAGAGTACGAAGAAAGTTTCGCGACGCACTATTCCACCCTTTGTCAGTCGCGATGAGACCGAAGTCCTTACTCTGAGCTTCGGCGCATTCGCGAACGCAGCCAGAGACACCACCCTTGAACTTGTGAGGGCTGCGAACACCTCGGTAGCGGTTCTCCAACTGAACGGCCAAACCGACGGAGTCACCAACGCCATATCGACACCCTGAAAGTGATCCAACATCAGACGTCGGCTTCTGGAGAGAATAACAGTGACTTTACATGTTGATCCAACGCAGGACTTGACCGTCCTCAGACTCTTCCCATATGCGTGTCCACTTTCAAATCCGGCGCGGTTGAGCTCCTCCCAGATATCGGGGAGGTCGTCCTTCCTCGCGCCAAACATGTCGATACGCTGGCCACCGGTAATCTTTATAGAAGGAAGATTAACTGAGAAAGAATCCAAGTATCATCGTGTGGACGAACCTTTGTGTACAAGCCATACTTCTTCGCGACTTGCCCAATTGCGATGAGGCCATCCGGTGAAACTTCTCCGGCAGCGATACGAGGAACGACACTGAACGTGCCATTGCGCTGGATGTTGGCGAGGAACTTGTCGTTTGTGTCTTGATTTTGGTGATGACCCGGCTTCATAACGTGTTCGTTATACCTGAGGTGCTGATATTAGGGTTGGATCGAACTAGGGCTAACGCTGAGGACTCACAAGCTGGAAAGGATCGAGCCAATGGCCGGTTTGCAGATTTCACACCCCAGAGCTTCCTTGTTGACCCCGAAGGTTTCCATCACCTCGCCGAGCGTTTTCAGTTGCTTGACCTTGATGACATTGAAAAGATCAGTCCTCGACATCTTGAAATGGGGGCAGATGCTCGTTTCGAGCGTCTTCCCGGCCTTCTTCATTTCAGAGTTAAAGAGGCTCGTGACCTAATTGGAGAGTCAGATCTATATCGAAAGGGAAAGGGAGAGGTCATCGTACGAGGGGCATGCATCCTCCACAGCCAGTGCCAACCTTGGTCTTCGTCTTGAGTTCTGGGATGGTGCCGCAGGCCCCTTCCTTGACACATTTGACAATGTCTCCCTTCAACACGTTCTAGAGAAGGTATGGACGTCGCGCGTAAGGATCTTGGGAGAGAAAGATGGATGAGTGAACACGTACGTGGCAGCTGCAAACCTGGGCATCGTCGTCGAGGTCACCACCGTCGTCAGTGCCTTTCTTGTCGCCGACAATGAATTGGGACGGTGGTAAATCTAAGGCTTTCTGGAGAAAGGGACGATATTTAGCGCTGGACGCAGTTGAGCGCTAGTTGAGGAATCTTACCTTCTTTTTGACGATCGCGACCAACTTCACGAAATCGCTGACGTCTCCGACCATCATACCCCCCAGGAGATATTTCCCATCCTCCGTAAAAATGTATTTCTTGTAGGTGGCGCTGAAGGGATCCTTGTATACGAGGCAGTTGATGGGCTGAGCACCGGAGCCATGCTTACGAGGCCGCTTTGCCGGGGCCCCGTTCGCTTCAGCGGTGGGCTTGGTGGGCGTCGCTGCGACCGGTGCATCTTTGCTATCGTCCTCAAACTCAATCTCCAATGCAGCTTGTCCTTTCTCCTTCGGCCCCTTGAGTTCTTCACCATTCGTATCATTGGTGAGAACGATGTTCTGAGTTCGACCCTTTGGCAAGCGATTATCCGCGAAGAAGTCCCCGAAGGACGCGACATCGATTCCCATGAGTCTACGGAGAACGTTAGATCCATGGGCAGCGCGCCATGGGATGAGTTGGAAAACTAACTTTAGTTTCGTACTCAAGTCCGGCGCGTTCATCACACGAGGGGCATGGGACTCGATCTGGGTCAGGTTGAACGACAGAATATCGGCCATTTCGACTGACGACGCCATGTTAGATCCGTATGACACGTTATTTATGGGACGAAGAGAAGTACGTACTTCCAGGGCCAATGAGGCCATAGCTATTCTCCCTCCAGCTTGCACATTCACCGACGGCGTAAACATCTTCAGCAGACGTTTTAAGATCGTCGCCGACGATGATCCCGCCGCGTGGGTGGCACTTAATCCCGCTGGCTTTTGCGACGTCATCGCGGGGTCGGATGCCGATGGCATAGATGACAAGATCAGCTTCGTGGACGCTGCCGTCTGGCAGCTCGAAGCCACGGAAGACTTCTTCGCCGTTGACAGTTCGCGTGAGCTGCTTGGTCGGAGAACAACGGGTCAGAACTTGGACGCCCATCGCTTCGATTTTGTGCAAAACCATCTCCCCGGCTTCTGCGTCGAGCTGCCGCGACAGGGGAAATCCCTGCCGATTGACGATGCTAACATGGGAGATACTTCGACGACCGTTAATAATAGTCTCGCGGAAAATGCTCAGTTGTACTCACGTAGGGAGGTCATACGCCGCCTTCGCCGCCTCCAGACCCAGTAAACCTCCTCCCACGACGACTGCGTGCTTCACCTCGGGCTGCTCTGCATACGAGATGATGCTGTCTAGGTCAGAGATATTTCGGTATACGAAGACTCCCTTGGTCTTCTGTGCCTGCTCCAAGGAGGTATAAGGAGGGACCTCGGCGCGAGACCCAGTTGCGATTACACATTTGTCGTAACGAAACGCGCGATTCTTGTCAGTGTGAACGAGGTGCTGGTCGGCAGATATCGAGACAATAGTTTCCTGGAGGTGGTAGCTCAGCCGATGGGGTTCGTGTTGAGCATACCAGGATGGAGGGTTGAGGTAGAGGCTCTCGACCTGGTGGACAATGTTAGGACGAATCCACGCCGAATCAGCCAATTTGGAAGCAAGAAGTACTTACGTTCCGATGCTCAAAATACTCTGTCAACCTAGGGGGACATTAGCAGGAACGTAAATATATCAGAAACATTGTGCATACCCCACTCGATTGTACGCAAAATGCTTCTCTTCGCCACATGTAACGATGAAGTACTTGCTTTTCTCGTCAAGTCCCAGCATCTTCTCGATGAAGGCTGCAAATAACATTTAGATATTCCCCATGTCCGTTCCAAGGTAAGCTATTACGAACCAATGCCGACCATTCCAAGGCCCACTAAAGGACATTGCTCAGCTCCTGTGGGTGTGCCAGAACATGGTGACTAACCGACGAATATGACCTTTCTGTCCGAGGGGCCCTCAATGACAAACTCGACATCGTGGGCGGCTGTAGGCTCAGGTTGGGACTCAGGCTGGGGCTCAGGCATCACAGGTTTGGCCAGTTCAGCGGGTACGGGGGTGGGTTGCTGAGGTTCTGGGAGGGCGGCCTTTCGGGCACGTTTCGACTTCGAGAATTGGTTACCCATTGTGAAGAGTCTGGTAGTCCGACATCTCCAACGAATTTCTAGTGGTTCCCCAGATCCAGATGCATCTATATGGGGAGTATGGACCGATAGAAGGGATTGCGGTTGACGATAAACCGAGAACAGGCATTGGCTACGTTGGGGAGAGGCGACCAACTGACGGCCTTGATGGGGTAAGAGGAAGAGAAGCAATTCAGCTTCCGACGAAAATCCCATCACTGCCAGGCCAAAGTTGGACATATCGGTCCCTGTTTCTTACCTCTATCATCGCTACGCCGCTTGGTTTTTGGGTCAAGCTGTGTCGAAGTTGTACTTCTGTACTGCGCTTGCGCTTCGTCGCAATGCACCCGCGGCTTCCTAAACGGCTCTTCATTTCACAAGCCTCGAGGGTTGTATTTCTCTGCTCATGGGCGAGCCGTTTGACGCCGTAATGCGAGCATTGAGGACCGGTTGTGGAGGAACTGGTCTTATCTTTGAAAGATAAGCCGAGTATCGAGAATATCCTTCGAGTTAGCAATTTTTCAATTTGTTTTTTCGACCGAAGACTTACTCTAATACAGGAACAGTCCGATGAAACAAGGTTCAGGGTCCCAGACTAATAGCCACAGCCGAGTCACCATCCCAAAGCACTGGCTTCGAGAGCTTATTGGACCTTCGCGTTATCAGAAAGAACTTCGGATAAGGCAGAGTACAAATGAGTACGATTAGATAGTGTCACTTCGCACCTCTGACATCTTCTCCACAGTCTACTCTGTCGGTTCTGGCGATTTCGTATAATTTCCGGAGATTGAAGGACATACATGGTCTCGGCGGCCCCGCTAAGGTAGGCCCCATTCACACCTCCAAAAAAGAGTTGATATTGATTTTGACCGGACGGAAACAGTAGAGATAATTAATCCCAAGAGATTGAGCATGCATAGGGTCGATCCACAGTCGATCCCTGGTTATCGCGAGCTGAAAGATACTATAAATGCGATTGGGTTCTGTGCGGAGGGGCCTCGTCTTTTCTTTAAAACTTGCGTCTCACCCCAGGGTTCCCCAGAGAATATCCTCACCCCAGGTTATCTCATTACTCGCCATGCCAGCAGTAAACTCCCCTCCCGAGTTCAAGTGGGCCCATCTCTGGCAGCCTGCGATCGTTAACCCCGTCAACCTCAAGAGTTATACGATCCCATTCTTTAACCTTCGTGACCCATACTCGCGATCGTTCCACCTTAGTTGGCGTACGTACTACCCCGCACTTCTATCTTATCAGCCTATCTAATGACAGGACCTTATATCTCACAGTGGGATTCTTCGTCGCGTTTCTATCCTGGTTTGCGTTTCCACCCCTCATCCCAGAGGCCATCAAGTCCGACCTTAAACTCACGAAGGACGAAATCGCCAACTCTAACATCATCTCGCTATGTGCTACACTTCTCGTCCGACTGGTGACGGGACCCCTCGTCGACAGCTACGGCCCTAGGAAGGTCATGGCAGCTCTTTTGATCTTAGGCGCCATCCCATCTGGCCTTGCAGGGACTGCCCACAACGCGACAAGTCTCTACGTCCTACGGTTCTTCATTGGAATCCTCGGCGGCACCTTCGTCCCTTGCCAGGCCTGGACTTCGGCGTTCTTCGATAAGAACATCGTTGGCACGGCGAACGCCATTGTCGGAGGCTGGGGTAACATGGGGTGAGAGGGGCAGTGCCTTTGAACGACAGGCTCGAGGCTAACTTTTCTCTTTCAGTGGTGGAGCAACGTTCGCGATTATGGCCTCCGTTTACGAAGGACTCCGACACCTCGGATTAACCCAGCACGTCGCCTGGCGCGTCTCTTTCGTTGCAGTCCCGTGAGTTCATCCTGCGCCTCTATCGAAAGTTCCGAGAGCTCACCAATACGCACAGTGCGCCGGTCCTCATTCTTGTCGCCGTTTTGACCTTGATATTCGGCCAGGACCATCCTGCCGGAAAGTGGTCTCAACGCCACAACATTCCCGCCGCTGGACTCACGGAAATCGATGGCGAGCCGACCATCAACCAGAACCCCGACGACGAAGACGACGACTTGGAGAAGAAGAAGGACACCGTCACCGTTTCCGTCGTCGAGGCCGAGGACGTGCCAGTCATCAAGTCGACCGTCGATATCGCCGTCAACGAGGCCCTGACGCTCAAGACGGCACTCAAAATCGTCTCCAACCCTCTCACCTGGCTCCCAGCTCTCGCCTACGTTACGACCTTCGGCTTCGAGTTGGCCCTCGACGCGAAGATGGCCGACGTTCTGTACACACTCTACAACAAGCGACTCGACGGCTTCGACCAGAAGACTGCTGGTTATTACACTTCCGTCTTGTACGTCGTACAAGCTGAATATTCGTTCGTGGACTAAATTTTACCCTCCAGCGGTTTCCTCAACATTGTCACCCGTCCATTTGGTGGATACGTCGGTGATGTCGTCTACCGGCGCTGGGGCACTGCAGGCAAGAAGTGGTGGACGCTCGCTTGCGGACTGATTATGGGCGCGAGTACGATTGGTGGTGGCTTCTACCTCACCGGCACCACCGTTCCTCACCGTACGTCCCGACATCACCCAGCCACCGGCGCTCTCGGTACTGAAAAATACCTTCCTTTTAGTCGCCATCGTCATGGGTGTCTTCTGTGTCGCTGCCATATTCTCAGAGCTTGGAAATGGCGCCAACTTCGCCCTCGTTCCGCATTGCAACGCCTACAACAACGTGAGTTCCGTGGCTTATCTATCCCCCTCATACCCGCCCTGCGAGTCGTTTTTGGTCCGGATTTCCATTAATGGCCTATATTTTTCTTTACAGGGCGTCATGTCAGGCATTGTCGGCGCCGCAGGAAACACTGGGGGCATCCTTTTCACCCTCATCTTCCGTATGCAGCCTGCGAAGGCGTGGTGGATCATGGGGGTCGTCTGCGTTGCTATCAACGCAGGTTTGGCGGTGATTCCAGTACCAAAACTCTGAATGTAGATAGATGTTATCTTCCCGTCCTTTCATCTTGTCCACTATCTTTTGATTACGTACCGTACTCATTTGTTCACTTGCGGCGGATTGGCTTCAAAATCGGTACCTGTAAACTTATTCTGTCAATGTGAGAACACAAAGCTATGGCCGCTCCCGGGCCGTCTACTTGGGACGACTATCTGGCACACGATAAGATGGATAGAGAACTTGAGAAGAAAGATTAGATATTCCAGGAGGTCCTTCTATCTCTCAAAATATACTATCCCATATCAGGTCTATTTGTTGCGCTCCAAAGGAGTGGGTCGCTTCCCCGAAAGCGCTGGTGAGAAGGTCAGATTCGATTAATCCGTTTGCCAGATGCACGCACGTACGGGGAGGCTCCCCAACATCTCGTTAGCCATTGGCTGCCGAAAACCCGAAACCGCCGTGAAGAGGGTCGCACCTGTTTGATCTAGATTTGAGGGTTCTGGACGGAGAGGGTATCAGACCTTTCCCCCCCACCCACCTCGCCACCTTGTTCCACCACCCCAGCCTTTCCCCTCCTCACCAACGAGATAGTCACTTTGCTATCATGGACAAGCTTCAAAAGCGCCTCAGCCAACTCAGGAACTTCAACAAAAAGCCAGACCGAAAGCCAGCTGCTGACACTAACCCGAGTTCATCTGCGAGCTCTGAGGGTTCTAAGTCGCAGTCGGCACTCTCCTCGTCGAACGTATCCAGTGGACCTGACAGCCCGGCCTCTGGGACATTGCCAGAGCCCTTCTACCCAGTCTCCCTTGGGGATGCTGCGAGCGACCTTCCAGTTGTCTTGGGAAAGATTCCCGAGAACCTCGGAGTCCCAGCCATCCCAGCAGTCGGCGCGCCCGAAGCTATTGATACACAGGACAAGTGAGTTCGCATACTTCAAAGTAGACCCGTTGGTTGACCGTTCCGATTCCATCGTGGCAGAGGGACGCCGGACAAATGGGTGCCCAGGGACCCTCGCATGGTCCGTCTAACGGGGAAGCATCCTTTCAACGCTGAAGCGAAGTTATCCGACCTGTATAGCCAAGGGTTCTTCACCTCGACGAATCTCTTCTTCGTCCGAAACCATGGCGCCGTACCCGAAGTGGACATCGAAAAGGCGAAGAATTGGCAGGTCGAGATCAATGGGTAAGCACATATCTAGTCCGGGCGTTTGTCGAGCTTAACAAGGATCGCCAGATTGTGCAACAACCCAGTGTCGTTTTCGGTTGACGATCTTCGGCGAACTTTCGAAGTCATCACAATCCCCATCACCTTGGTTTGCGCAGGAAACAGGCGAAAGGAGCAGAACGTCGTCCAGAAATCGCTCGGATTCAGCTGGGGCGCGGCGGGCATCTCGACAGCACTCTTCACGGGCGTGCGCCTCGCCGACGTGCTCAACTTCGTGCATCCACAAAAGGGTGCAAAACATGTAGTATTCGAGGGCGCGGATGACCTTCCCAACGGCCACTATGGTACAAGGTTAGTCCATCTTCGAGTATCGCTGTGTGCGTACCGAAAGGCGACTGACGGGACCCTAGCCAATTGGCGAGTTGGGCAAGAGATCGCAAACGAGGGATGCTGTTAGCGTGGGCGATGAATGGGAAAGCGTCAGTGACGCTTGCTTATTACGCCGATCTCGAATCCGACTCACCTGAATCTCCCACCATAGGTTGGAACCCGATCACGGCTTCCCCTTGCGCCTCGTCGTCCCCGGGCAAATTGGAGGCCGTTCCGTGAAATGGCTCACCAAGATCGAGTTGTCGAGCATCGAGAGCCAGCATCACCTCCACTTCCACGACAACAAAGTTCTTCCGATGCCTGTGGGTCCCGATCAGGCGAGAGCCGAGACGCAGTGGTGGTACGATCCTAGGTGTGGTCTGAGCATATACAGATAGACAGTCGACTGGGAGACTGAGCGTACCTTCATCACAGATACATCATTCGCGACTTGAACGTCAACAGCGCGATCGCGACTCCCGACCACGACCAGGTCCTCGCAGCTACTTCCGATTCCGAAGAAGCTACCTTCGTCCTGCAAGGATACGCCTACGCCGGAGGGGGCCGCCGAGTCTGCCGTGTTGAGATCACCTTGGACGAAGGCACCAGTTGGAGCCTCGCAGAGATCAAGTATCCCGAGGATCTGTTCCGTGAAGTCACCCACGACGACCCAGTCTACGGCAGAATCGACCTCACAGAGGAAGACACGTGCTTCTGCTGGTGCTTCTGGTCGTACGCGGTCAAGGTAGCGGATTTGTCGAAGGCTTCATCAATCGCTGTGCGGGCGATGGACGAGAGTCTCGCGCTTCAACCACGAGACATGTACTGGAACGCGACGGGGATGATGAACAACTGGTGGTTCCGCGTCGTCATCCACCACCTGGACAACAACACGATGAAGTTTGAGCACCCTACGAGTACGTCCTCTCACCTAAAGAGACTTCGATGCCGTGCTGACCTGGGTCTACAGTGGCCGGAGCCCAGCCGGGTGGATGGATGCAGAGGCTGAAGGATCTGGGAATTGACCCGACCAAGCCCATTTTCGGGGCAGCATCGACCTCCGACGCCGGAAATGTCGCCCCAGTTGAGTCCGCCAATGATGTCCCAATGACCAAGGCAGGCGTTACACGGAAGATTGCGTTGTCTGAGCTCGCCGAGCATGCAGGGCCAGAGAACCCATGGTTCGTCGTCCGAGGAGAGGTGAGTCGTCTGCGCCGTCATTTCTAGCGGTTACTGAGCGCTTCGCAGGTGTACGACGCGACTGAGTACTTGTCTGAGCACCCTGGCGGCCCACAGAGTATCACCCTCGTGGCGGGCGACGATGCCACAGACGACTTCATGGCCATCCACAGTGCCGATGCACGCCGGAAGTTGGCCGAGTACCACATTGGTACGCTGGAAGCCTCAGGGGATGCTCCGGAGAAAGAGAAAGATGTCGTCGAGGATTCTGCGATATTCTTGCACCGCAAGAAGTGGAAGAAATCGGCGTTGGTCTCTGTGAAAGACGTATCGAAAGATTCCAAGGTCTTCCGTTTCGCACTAGACAACGTCGAGCAGGCGCTTGGGTTACCCACCGGCCAGCACGTATACGTTCGGCTCAGGCGTAAGACGGAGAAAGGCGGGGAAAAGGTTCCAGAAGGCGAACTGGTTCAACGTGCCTACACACCTCTATCTCGAGAGACGGACAAGGGCTTTATCGACATGCTAGTCAAGTGGGTTCAGCTCAGCAACGTTCTATCAGGTTTAGGTCCGGTCGACTCACATTCATCTTAGGATATACTACCCAAGCAATGTTTTCCCCTCCGGAGGAAAGATGACTCTCGGGTTCTCCGAGCTACAAATTGGCGACGAAGTAGAGTTCAAGGGACCGATCGGCCACTTCACCTGGCTCGGAGACGGTAAGGCAACGATTCACGGAAAGGTGCACACCGTCCGCCAGGTTGGCTTGGTCTGCGCGGGAAGCGGAATCACTCCCATCCTCCAGGTTCTCCGGGGAGTATTCGAGGACGAGTCCGACACATCGACTGAGGTGTGGGTCATTGACGTGAACAGGTTCGCCGACGACATCCTATGCAAGGATGAGTTGGATGTGTGGGCAAAGAAGCATCCTTCACGTTTGCACCTGCGCTACTCGCTGACTGGGAAACCTGTTCCAGAGGGTTGGAGTCATTCAGTGGGGAGGATGGACGGTGATATGATGAAGGCGTACCTCCCTCGGCCCAGCGACGAAGGTATCGTGTGCATCTGTGGCCCCCCACAGATGGAACAGTCCGGCA
Organism: Ephemerocybe angulata; assembly: GCA_013368325.1. Lineage (NCBI taxonomy): Eukaryota > Fungi > Basidiomycota > Agaricomycetes > Agaricales > Psathyrellaceae > Ephemerocybe > Ephemerocybe angulata. The sequence continues at coordinate 128,454 of JAACJK010000067.1, forward strand.
AAGGTACGCTTTTCTGCCTCTCTGGAGGATCCGAACCTGAATACCGTGGTGCAGACGCTTTAATGTTGTTTGGATGGCAGCCTTCGACACAGATTGTGATCTTTTGAATCAATTCTTCCTCTTGTCATATGGTCATGAGTGTTGTTCGACATAAACTTGCAATTCACCAGTTAGTCGCCTTCGGGAACATGAAATTCGGCCTCGTCGATGTCAAATGCCAACCGAGCGTCGAAGTAAGAGGTGAAGTTGAGACAACTATAACTTCAGGCTCGTCCTCGTCCTCATGCTCATCCTCGTCCTTGTCCTCATGTTCGTCCCTGTCCTCCTTGTCCTCCTCCTCCTCCATGTTCTCCTCCTCATTCTTCTCATTCTCCTCGTTCTCCTCCGCGTTCTCCTCCTCTTCCTCACCACTAAGCCCATTGAGTCAACTTTCAACTGCCATGTTGGGTATCTTGGACTGGCCAATTGGCCCGGTAACGTCTAGTTTGAACCTGGCCTGGAGGTTCTCACTGTCGAAAGCGATCTCTCCTGCACAGGAGTCACGACCGAGGTAAAGCATGCACACCTCAATCTGCTCCTGGGCGAACTTTTGTTGGTTAGCCCGCGCGTATAGTCGGAACCCTCGCACGACGCACGACGCGGAATCAATGATCAATGATCATGCTTGTAAGCCCTAACCCCACCGCCCAAACGGCTGCTCAGCGCTCAGGCCTTCAGTCCTCTCTGTCCATCGCGAGCGCCATGTCAAGGCACGCCCCAATCGCGGTCCAGCGAGGAATCGGTATAGCACGAGCCCCAACGAGCACGACGACGATTCCACGGCGTCGACACCCGCGAGCTCGACGATATCTCACCGCCTCTTGAGGAACCAATTGAAGCCGCCCAGGGTCACGGTGAGTAAAAATACTCGCAGATAAGAGTCATGGCTTACCATGGTTCACTACCTCCCACAGTAGCGTCGCACCAGCACCGACGACGATTCCAAGGGCTACAGGAGCCCGTCGACATCGCTTTCCCCAGGTGGACACCCGCCGGATGCTGGAGACTTCAGCGCAACTTCAGCGCGGCTTCCAGGTCGTGGTTGCGCATGGATGACGACGTGGCCGCCGTGTCAAAAGACATGGTGCAGGTGGTGCGGGGGCTGGTGCGAGTGGTGCTGCGAGCGAGGATGGGGTGGAAGTGGTTGAGGTCGGTGATGATTAGGCACCTATTTGTATACCCGACGACGAAGAAGACGATGAGGACGTGAACGTACCCGAACCGGAAGATTCACGCACAGCAGCCGTCGCCGCGATCCTCGAGATTATACCCGGCGCCGAGCCTGAACCCCTCCTCAACCTCATCGAGACGCACCTCCCCACATACGTACCCATTGGACTGTCCAGGCGAACGGACGAACTACAGCACCGCTGCACTCGAATCGCTCCAATCATCCTTAGCCATCGTCATGTTGGCTGTAGTATATGGTCTCCAGGTACGGCGAGCTCTTCGCTTTCCTAACTATCGGAACTGACCCCAAACTGAAAGTCCGTTTACGCAGTCGACCCACCCTCGTCCTTCGTCGCTTTATCCACCCATAATCTTCGAGCCACGGATCCATCCAACCGCATAGCAAACGCGTCAAAAGCATTCAACTCGTTAATACTTCACTGAGGTAGCCGAAACCACATTTCCAACGAAGCGATTTACCTGGCAGTGAATCGTGAACCCAAGAATGAAGGCGGCTGTTGCTAACAGTGAATTGCCCCATATTTCGAAAACGTACTTGATTGGCCCGGGCTAGGTTGGCTTTCGCAGTCTCGTGGGCAGCTTGCGCACTAGCTGCCTTAGACTTTTCTGCCGTATGTAGGCGCCTTCGCTCTCCCTTCTCCGCCTCCTCTGCCTCCTCCGCTGCATTTTTTGCGCCTTTCAGCCTCGCCTTCTCCGCTGCTTCTGCCTTCTGGCGCGCCGTCCTTACAGATGTCTCTGCGGTCTTCGTCGCCTTTGCAAATGCTATCTCCGCCTTCTGGACTGCTTTTACCAACTTTTCAATTGGCTTCACTCCCTTTTCCTTCGCCTCCTTGACTTCCTTCCTTTCTTGGCGCTCCCTTTTGTGTTTCTCGCCAGGGAGTTCCATAGCCTCAACTTCTGAGCAAACATCGTCGATGAACGCTCGAAATTCCTCCCCAAGTTCAATTGTCGTTCGTTCAAGAAGGTTAAGAGTAGGGTCAGTGTGCATTCTTAGCTTCGCCAATGCGTGCCACCGGCAACAGACTGAAAGGATGGAGAGTACACGTTGTGTATGGTCGGGTTTGAGAAGGAGGGAATCGAATACAGGTAGGGCTTTCGACGGCGAATCTGATATAATGTCACTCGGGCTTCCCTCTATCTGTATTGGCTCCCCGACCCTCTCGCATTATAAAACGAACGCTGAAGCAGCTATGTAATCTCATATCCTCTCCCTCCTCCACCGCTTTATCCATCTGCGTCTGAAATCAACACACCACACCATGTCCGCCGCCCCGCTCAACTTCAAGGTCAAACACCTCAACCCACCCACCGGTACGCACTCCTTCCCGTCCCATTCAATCACTCAGTCTGAACACTCCCAGAGAACGAAATAGACCGCATCGTCGATCTCTTTAAAGCCGCCTTCAATGGTACGTATTCCCCCGTCCCTCCTCAACCACTATTTCTTACCACGAACATCGACTGACTCACCTCACCTCTCCCAGGAGACCAATTCGGCGCTGTCCTCTCGCACGGCGAAGGCCTCAACGAACTCCAGCTCCGCGCCTGCGTCGGCGCCGCCTCTATCGGAGGGACGATCCACGTCGCTGTCCTCCCGCACGAGGAGGGAAAGGAGGATGAGATTGTGGGCGCGGCGGTATGGTTCGCCCCCGGGCAGGTGATCAACTCCACGTACGTGCGCATTGAGCTGGTGGGATGAGAGCTGACGCCTGTGCGCGTTGTAGGGCGGAGCAGAGAGCTGCGGGGTGGGATCAGTTTCTGCAGGCTGGGAGCGAGGGGTTGAGGAAGTGGTGGAACGATTACGTGCGTCCTTTCCCTTCTCCCTTCTCCCTTCACATGCGCACCCGCTAACCCCGCCTCTAGTTCATCCCCCTCATCACGAAACACGCCGCCGACCCCACCGTCTTCGGTGGCCCCTCCATCTACCCTACCAAAACCTGGTACCTCCACCTCTTCGCCACCCTGGCCGCATACCAGAAACGCGGCATCGCACGCGCCCTCATCGCCCACGCCGAGGCCCTTGCAAAGGAGAGTGGGGCTATGCTCGTGCTGGAGACTGCGACGGAAGTCGATGTTATGATTTATGAGAGGATGGGGTTTGAGGTGAGGAGGAAGGTGGAGGTGCATAGTCCGGTTGGGGACGCGAGGTTGTGGTTTATGAGGAAGGAGACGGCGTAGGGGTGGTGTAAGTAGGTATATGTGTATTTCTGTCTGTGTATTATATGTCGGTTGCGGCTGTACTCTGGAGTTGAGGGAATGTGCGCGTACCGCTGGTCTGGTTAAAAAAGATTGCGCGGACTAATGGGGACTGCCTGAACTTGGCGCCCAAGGAGTTGGTTAGGAGATGTCAAAGAAGGGGACGTGTCTGATCCAGAGGTTCTCCAGGGAAGCCAGAGTGCCCAGACTGGACAGGAAGGCATCGTAGTTGGCATAAGTACTTGGGGTCGCCTCGAGCTAGATTCGGAGCAAGCCCCTTGCTCGGGCCGGCTTGGGCTCGAAAACGCCTCCCAAAAAGGCGTTTGTTTGGTTTAACCAAACATCGAAAGAAGTGGGCGCGGAACGAACCTAGCCTGGAGCAGATACAGTATTCCTATTTGTCAATGTTTAAAAGTGAGGGCGATAGTTGGGCCGCCGCTGCGCTGCTGTTGTTTCCGACCTTTGACCTACCTGGTGAATGGTCATTGAACTACTCTGGTCTCTAACCGGTACCTGCTGGACATTCCTGAACCTTTGAAAGGTGATCTTTGGTAGATCCGAACGGCCTAGGTCCCTCGCTAGAAAGCCTGGCGACACCAATGCCCTCGCAATCACAATCTCATTTCTTCGCGGCTAGACCTGGCTAGACACAGAAACCCACGAGAAAGCGGAACGGACTCATTCGCTCTCAGTCTGGGTCGAAGAAATCGTCACCTTACTCGGATATGTATATCAGATCATGGCCACCCGGATTACACCCGAAATCCGGAAAGAATGGCTAGTGCACATCTGCGAGTTCCTACACCAAGCAAATGGTTAGGCGCTTGAATAACGGAAAGACCGGCTGTACTTTTCCTGGGCTAGTAAGTCAATGGCGCTAGCTTCGATGCGAAGCAGTCACGTATATATGGAGGGACACAGGACGGACGCTGTTTCCATACTGCTCAAGCATCTACTTCCCAGCTCGCAAGATCACCTTCCCCCCCTTCTTACCAATAATCTATCAGAATGGCGTCCACCTCACAGAAAGCCCTCTTGCTCGCAAAGAAATTCGGTGGCTTCACATTGACATCCTCCTTCCCTGTGCCCAAACCGAAAAAGAACGAAGTTCTCGTCAAGGTCCACGCCGCGGCCCTCAATCCTATCGACTGGAAGATTCAGAAGTATGGGCTTTTCATTGAAAATTTCCCCGCTGTCCTCGGTGCCGATGTCGCTGGAGAGGTCGTCGAGCTCGGTGATGACGTCTCTAGATCCCCGGTGAAGGTCGCAATTGGCGACAGAGTGTAAGTTCCCATGAGAATGTGTTCCTAACATCAACGCTGATTTCGTGCTTTGACAATACTTTAGGTTCTTCCAGAGCCCTTACAATGGGAATGAGTATGCTGGGTTTCAGCAGTACGCACTTGGGGAGATCTTTACTCTCGCAAAGGTTTGTGCCACACTCTTCATCATATTTCCTTTCCTCAATGGGTCCTCATGTAGATCCCCGCGAACATCTCATACGATGAAGCAGCAACCATTCCCGGCGCATTCACGGCAGCCTACATTGGACTATACAACGTCCATCCCTACGGCTTTGGGTTCAAGGCCCCAGTAAAGGAGGGTGGTAAGAGAAAGTACACTGGGGTACCCATCGTCATTCTTGGGGGGTCGAGTTCGGTTGGCCAATATGGTAAGCTTTTGAGAATCTTTGGTAAGTACAACAGCGCTAATACCAAGAATTCGAACAGCAATCCAGCTTGCCAAGCTCTCAGGATTCAGCCCCATCATCACCACGGCTTCTCCAAAGCACGCCGACCAACTGAAAGCACTCGGAGCCACTGTTGTCCTCGACCGCAAAAATCCCTTGACCAAGGAGAGCATTTCCGCCATTACAAACGTCCCTATCAACGCTGTATACGACACAGTCTCGGTACCGGAGACGCAGAGTGCTGGGCTGGATATCCTGGAGTCCGGTGGCCAGATCGTCGTCACCTTGCCGCTTGGTCCGGGATTAGAAGACAGGGCCTCAAAAGAGAAGAAGAAATTCGCAATGATCCAGGGCTCGAAGCTCCTCCCGCACAATGTGGAGCTGTTTAGAGACGCTTGGCCACACCTTACTTCGTTCCTTGAAGAAGGAATCCTCAAGGTACGTTCAAGGATTTCGATTTCTTTGTTTCGCTTCTGAAAAGATACCTTCTCCACCTTAGCCTAATCGTTTAGAAGTTCTTCCTGGAGGCTTGAACGGCATCGCGCAGGGTTTGGAGAGGATGGAGGCCAATAAAGTCTCTGGGTTCAAACTCGTCGCGCGTCCCCAGGAAACCGCCTAAAGATCGATCTTTTACGTATTCTAATTTGCAATGTACAGCTACATAATTTATGGGGATCCACCATTCACGTCCTTATAAGCGCCCGTCAAGACGCGCTGGACACACGGCACCTCGACACATAAACAAACAGGTATTATCTTTCAATAAGGGTATGGGTACGCGTCATTGTGGCGGTTTGTGAAGAAGAGCCAGATACTGAATCTGTTCTCGGTGAAGGGAGGGCTTTTTGAGTTGGGTTGCTGTATCCAGTACTTAGTTGTCTTAATTTAGAAGCCTGCTTCTGTCTCTGGATGACACTGAGGGCAATCATCTGCGGCGCCATGACCTATACATGAACAAAACCTATCGTCAGCGGGAACGCAGTATACACAGATTTGTCTGCAGCATCACATACCGTCAAGTTGACCCATACCATTCGTATCGTGAGGCTTGCTTTTGACGTGCTGGCATAGTGGTCCCTCCCGACCATTCCTACCGCAAATGTCAATATTCCCCATGCCGCGGATGGCGCTGCGGATTCCCAAAGGAAAGCGGAGACATTCGCATAGGTTTGGGTCTGAGGTAGGCTGATTTCCCCCAACGAAAGGCTTTCAATATCGAGGTTGGGTGATATCTGGGATTGCTGGGCACGGCTCGATTCCAATTGGACGGTTCCAGGGGCGGCTGAGCTGCGCGACAGCATAGAAAGGTCTTGCGCCACCCTAGCAGTCATCCTGAGGCTTCTTCGGTGCGCACATAGTACTCGGATCGTTATTGACGCTGAAACCAAGACGTTAACTGCGACTGAGGCGCCGACGAAAACGTGCGGTGCGATGTTCAACGCGGCATTATTTTGGAATGAACTGCTGGCAAATCCATGGGTGCGAATAACGTGCAGAGCCTCGCCAAAGCTGCCGAGGGAGAAGCCTGCAGTGTCATATCTTATGAGCAGAGAAGGATAGTGAAGTGTGTGTTTCGCACCGAGGGAGACTACGAAGGGTATTCCTGATAAGACAAATACCCACAGCTTGTCGAAAAACACGATATAGCAGCGGTAAATCTACACTCATAGGTGAGCCACACTGATCTCAACGCGACAGATCACTGATACTCACAAGCATACAATCCGCAAGGTGCACCATGATCTGCATCATGCACGCAATGGCGGTATCGTACTTGATGTTGGACCAGTAGAACTCGTATGATGTGTTGAGGCAAAATCGATGCCCACCACACACTTGGTAGGGGTCGCCATTGTCAAATCCGCTTGAAGGAACGACATAGACGAGTCGATGCAGTGAGCGCAGGCGGAGGCCAAATGCCACAATATACATGAACCCCCCTACAAAGTATAGCGCGGAGATGATAATGCTGGCGAGGAGGAACCGTGAAGATCGGCCCTTGTCATCGCCGTGTGTCCTTCGCATTTGATAGAGTCGCTGAGATCTAAGAACACTAATTGCGAACATCAAAAAACGAAGCTGGACGCCTGCATTGGATTCATAGGTGGTTTATCAATAAGCAAAGATTGTAAGTAGAGCAATGCCCTGACTCACCAAGGTAGAAAACACAGCTCAGAGTTGCGGCGATGTAATCGAATGTCTCAAAATCTTCAACAGCATCGTCGATACCACCTGGTGGGTTAACAAGCGATAGAACGAACACCTCGGGAGGGGGCAGCCAGAAGGAAGGGAGCATTGCAGTCATTGCTCGAGGATGGTAGAGTCAGTACGTGAGTAAGGTACGGTCTAGCAATCTGGAACCGAGGAGGAGCGATTTCTGTGGGACGCCGTTCATATATGAGTTGCACCATACGCAGCAGCAGACTTGTGGTGCAGGACATATTGGCACCGACGGCAGATGAACAGTGCCATCTTTACGTCGTCGCTGCGTCGTCGTACGCACCTGTACTTGCCTTTTCTCCTCACCTCGGCGGCAGGCAGTGTCGGGTGACATGGGCGATCTCCGAGTTCAATGCTCTTGCAATGCTCGATTAAAACTTTGGCTGATGCTATGTCCGTTCCCCTTGTTTTATCCTGGGATCCCCGGATCAGCAGGGGTCAACTGTATGGTCGAGAGGATCGCTGAGATGGGCGCTACGGGAAAGGCACCCCGCCCAAGCGCTTTCCACGCGACTTGAGAAGCCGGTTGCTGCCGGCTGACCAAAGGCAATGGCATGCCATCATAACAAAAGGCAATCCGTTGCCATCGGTGATTGATATTGGGCGCCCAGTGGGCGCTTAAACTAAAGCGATGCAAAAAGGTTGCAGATTCGACTTCGTTCGCCCCAGGCATGTGGAGGGAACAGGTATCTCTTCTATTGTGACAAGAGCGTTCACAGAGAAACCTCGACGTGAGAGCTTTACGGTAAAGTCTACTCTAACCTACCCGCTGCTGATACTGCATTCCCTCAGAGAAAGGTGTATTGGGCATCGCCGGACTGAAGCAAGACGACAGAGCCATCCCTCGCGCATCAAAGACCTCCCTCAGCCGCTCCCTTACCACCTTGAAGGTCGTTGTGGAACCCTTCTCATGCATCAAAGTAATCACGCAAGAACATCCGGGCGGGATGTCCCACGTCGTCGGTGTGGTAGACCCAGTTGGAGTCGTGGCAGTGGTAGGCGTGGACGTTCCTGACGAGCTTCGCCCTCCGCCCCCTACTGAGAGGCTATGTCGAGAACGGAAGTTGAATCCACCCGCCACTGGTGTCGGGGTCGCAGAGAGGTGGTTTGGGCTCGGAACAGGGCTTGCGATGAAAGTTGGATTGTAATTGACGCTCGCATCCTGAAGATACGGGCTGCCGGCAGTAGAGAACGCCATCGGAGCAGGGCTTGGTGGTGGAAAAGTACTCGGAGCCATTGTCGGGGCCATGAAGTAAAACTCGACACGAAATCGGTTGGGTTTGAGGATGTGTGCCGTCTGAGGGTCCGAGACGAATTGATCCAGGCGGCACTGGTACACTTCGCAGTTCTCGGTAGTCTGCTCTACCGTATGCCGAGTGATGCCGTAGCCCATAGATTGGAACATAGCGAAAGCGAGGTCTCGAGTCTGGGGGCCATCCTCCATAGAGTAAAAGATGGTGGGCTGCGCAGACGAGCCGCCTGGCTTCCAGTTGAACAGGTTCGAAAACCAGCCCCGGAACTCGCTCACCACAGGGGAAGCCTGTGGTCTGTTGGAAGGGGTTGGGCCCGGAACGGTGAGGCTATGAGGGGCGTTATTCTGGAGTGGTGATCCAATCGTATTTCGACGCTGATGCTGTCCGGGCGCTAATTCGAGGGGCGGCGCTACAAGAATATATCAGCAAATGTTCAGAATGAGGATTTTAGGAAACAACCGACGTCTGCTCTTCCTTTCCCTCTCTTTCTTCACCTTCGCCAAAGGAACGGGAATGAAAGATGCCCTGTTCCCAACCTCCCTCCCCATCTCCCTGGTGGGACCTCGCCCAGCAGCGCGCGAATTACGTGCATCCGATTGTACGTGTGTCCAATCCTCGTTGATCGGGATGTTCTCTTTATCGACGACAATCGATTCTCGAAGTTGAATATGGCCGTCCTCACGGGGGTTAGCCTGAGCCCCTGGACCAACCCCAGGCACGGGATCCCTAGGGGCATCGCTGTTGACAACGGCCATCGCGCTGTAAGCGGCAATCGATCTGCCAGTTAAAAAGGCATGAGCCCGGTGTAGTCGGGGGTCTAGATGAGTCAAGTCGTTGTTATCATCTACCTTGGGATCAATGTCCATAGCGGATGATGATGCCATTCTGATAGGAAACACAGGGGAAGGAGGTCGGAACGGGAGATGGGATGGTTTCGGTATGGATTGTAAGTTAGGCCGTGCGCTGGTTCTCTCCGTGATGTCTGTGGCAGATCGATGAGAGGCCGCCGCCGAAGTGGGCCTCGAGACGGGGGACATCACCGGCTGCGTGGCGCGTCTCATTTCAGAAGGATGATATGTCCTTCTCGCCATAGGTGGACGCGAGAGGTGCTGGTTGGAAGATGGCACCAATTTATGTGGTGCGACTCCAGAAGCCAAAGCCGCCGCCAGTTTCCGAACGTCGTCAGATATTTGACGAGCGCCAGGAGGAACCCTAGAAGGCGAGCGGGGCTGTTTAGCACTATCTAGCGAGTTTCCAGCGTGAATCCTGGAGAGAGCCAGTGCATGGCGAGGATCAGACACACCGGGAGCATCGGAGGAGGAAGGGTCTATGCCGAGGGATTGAGGCTGAGAGATATCGCTGGAGTCCAAGGTGCCACTGGGCGTGGAGGCTCTCGCATCACTATCAGAAGCAGTATGGACGAGCGTTGTCTGGTCGTCGTCGTAACGGCTGCGCAACGTCTCCTCTCTATATTTGTTGAGGAGAAAATAGAAGGCCTTCGCGTACGTCCCCTGGCCAGCAGGTGAGCAGAGGTCCATTTGGATCGAGGCTGTCTGGGCTTCAGCGTGGCGCCCCCATATAACGCGCAATGAGTTGAAGAGTTCAGAGTCAATCAGATCTGGTGAGGGGATGGGTCGTGCCAAGATGCTGGGAGACGGCGGGAGGACTGGATGATGCGCTGGGCTCAGATGGGAGCTCGACGTTGTTGTCAGCTTTGTGAACCACGGATGTGCTATAATTTCGGGGATCTAGGAAGGGGTTCAGAAGGCGATCGTAAAGGAAAGAGGCCAATCTACCGTAATTCGTTTATGCACATCGACAACGAGCATCCTCGTCAGTAGGTCCCGAGCGAGGGGATCGATCCAGGCGGGCATTTCATACTTTCCGCTCTTGACCTTTGAAAGCAGCACGCGAACATTTTTGTCGTCGAAAGGAAGCCGCCCAGTGAGAAGAGCAAACAGGATTACGCCGCAGCTCCAGATATCAGTAGCCGTCCCGAAGTATTTCTCCCCGTTCACGATCTCGGGGCTTGCGTAGTGAGGCGAACCGCAGCTAGTCTCGAGTTGCAGGCTGGGAGGGGCAAAGGCAGCCATACCCCAATCAGCGATCTTGATGATGGGTGGCTCGAGGGAGGCGATGAGGATGTTCTCCGGCTTCAAGTCCCGATGGATGATGGAGAATGTGTGGGCGTAGTTCAGACCATAGATAATTTGCCTGAAGTAAAGAAGAGCTTCCCCAGGGGGAAGGCGCCCTCTATTGACGAGAAAGTCGAATAATTCGCCCCCTTCTACGTACTCGAGGACCAAGAACAGCTCCTTCTCGCCCTCGTAGACGTCGTAGATCCGCATGATGTTCGGGTGGTTCATGAGCTTCATCATTGTGATTTCCCTGTCTATTCCAAGTCTCTGCTTCTCAGTTTTGGCCTTCTGAGTGGCGAGCGACGCGCGAGAGTTAACGAGAGGTGTAATGGGGAGAATCTTCACAGCGGCTAGCTGGCGAGTCCGTCGATGCCTGGCGATCTTGACACGGCCAGAAGCGCCTTTGCCGATACATTCCCCGAGGATCCAAGGGCCTATATTCTTAGGATCTGTAGGGAGGTCGAACGCCGCTGCACCTCCCGCCGCGGCCTTTTCCTTCCCCCAGCGAGTTCCCAATGGCGCGGTGTACTTTATAGGCGGGGCTCTAGGAGGGCTGTCGGGTGACTCGTCCTGCATCTTGTCGAGGTAGGAGGTGTTCGCAGGGATTGTAGGAGTAGTATTGGTCCACGACCAGCGGGAAACAGAGAAGCAATAGTCAAGTTGAAGTTACAAACCAACCGGCGTCCTCCACCAGGCGAGAGGGTGTTGTCCTGGTCAGCCCTGTTACATAATCAAGCAGAGGGTTTCGGTGTCAGCCCAGCCCATCCACTCGATCGTTCTCGCAAGAAAATAGGGGGCAAAGTTATAGTTGAGTGCAGCCGTGCGGGGCCAAATGAGTCAAGTCCAAGCCATTCAAGTTTGACAGATTCAGTCAGACGGGGTCAAGGCAGGCCAGAAAGGCAAAGTTGCCAGCTTGAGCTCCAATGGTCGCAGATTGTGGCCCTTCCAAGTGCGATTGAGCGCTGAGAACGACACATTGCGGGATCTCTGGCTTCAGGATTCAGGAACGAGGACATCGAGGTCGCTGGCGATCCTCGTGAAATTGGAACTCCGAACAAATATATTATCTTTGTCATCTGATGGCTTACCTAAGCGGCACAATGAAGCGTGAACACGAACAAACGTTTTCTTTGCTCTCAACTGCCACCTCGACCTTGGGCAACTCAAGCTCTCGATCGCAAATCCTGTACATTCAATACTATCCGAATATCTGAAACGCATACGAGCCCATATCAGTGCTTATCTCAGGAAGAAGGCAGCGGTGAACTCGCCAACTGGACCCAGCTTTTCGTATCAACTTTGGGAACCCTTTTGCCAACCCGTACTTGCACCCAAGTCGGTTTACCACCCCCATGTCCACCAAGGAAGAGAAGGAAACTCTCCGAATTCTTGTGCAACATGTGTCGAGGGCTTTTTATGAACCGAAGTACACGATCATCATGGACCAATTGGCGAGGTACCCTGTGTACGTTTTCGTTGCTTTGGCCTTTGCCAGGGAAGGCAGAATGACTTCCTCTGGCATTCAACTTGAAACCTGACCTTTTTATCTTTGTTTGAAATAGCCTAAAAGACGATGAACTCGCGGGTCGGATGGGGCTGCAGCCCAAGGAGCTGAACAAGGTCATCGCGGTGCTTGCAAATGACCATCTTGTCAGAGTGTACGCACCATACCCTGCTTCTGCCCGCACGCATGTCTAACATCGCACAGGTACCGTCAAAACGAGTTGAAGGAAGGCGCCCAGCGTTCAGTGGGGAAGCAGTACTACTACATCGACTACGAGTACTTCTGCAATGTCGTCAAGTGGCGCGTAGCGAAGATGTGGAACAAGATCGACCACAAGCTGCGCAACGTGCGTCTTTCAGTTATAGGAACTCACATTTTCTTATTCACAGCCTTCTAGGAAATCGACAACAAAGGTTACATCTGCCCGCAATGCAAGCAGAAGTACACACCCTTGGAAGTCGACAAGGTCATGGATTTCGCCCGGGGTGCCTTTATCTGCGAAATCTGCCAGGCTGAACTTGTGGAGAACGAGGATGCGGAGAGTGTGCAGGGTAGCAAGGATCGTATGATGCGGTTCAACCACCAGATGCGGTTTATCCGCGAGGGTTTGCAGCGGAGCGAATCCATGAAACTGCCTCCCATGGACGTCGCGCTCTGGGTGAAGGAACATGCGGCGAAGGAACTAGAGCAGCGGCAGAAGGAGAACGGAGGTGCAGGGAACGGGATGGATGGCGGGGCTCATGGTGCTGGTGCTGGGTTAAAGGTTGCCGGGGCGGATTCAAATGGCAAGAGAGACGAGGGCGTCGGGATTATGATGGTTCACGAAGCAGATGGAGAGGACGAGGATAAGAGGAGAAAGGAACGGGAGAAGGAAGCGGAGTTGAAGAGGGTGCAGAATGCTCTCCCTGCCTGGCATTTGAAGAGTACGATCACCGGTGATCTGACCGCTCTGGGAGTGAAGGAAAGCGCTCGAGCAGCCGCCAATGCCCGAGACAACCCCGCGTTGGGGCTTGGCGATGAGAGCCTGCGCGGCCTCGGCGTTGCGGGTCTACCGCTGAAGCACGGGAGCTCATCCTCGATATCTATGCCCTCGAATTACATTCCTGGCCTTCCCAAGGTCGAAGACAACTCGGCGTACGCGAACCAAGAAGCAGAGCTGTACGACCAGTATTATGCGACCCTTGCGGCGGCGTCGACCTCGAGTTCAACCCCAGTGTCGTCGCTGCCAACCCCCAGCGCATTTGGTATGTCGGAATACGGGTACGAGAACGATGAGGAGGAGGACAAGAAGCCGTCGATCAAGTACCTCGAGTCTTTGTCTGAGTATCGCAAGCGGTCGCGCTCGATAGACGATGTTGGAACAGGAGGGCCCAAGACACCGAAGCTTGCGAAGACGGACAGCAACTCGAGTGTCGCTGGGCTTGCGAATGGGTTTGGTAGTAATGGATTCGGCAGTAGTCTTTCGATGAACGGCAACAGCCACTTACCGTCAGAGTTCGCCGCCCCTGAACCTGCCGTCGCGGTGCCCGAGCCACCGGAAAGCCAGCCTAGTACAGGGGACGATCCTCTAGTTTACGGTAAGTTCCAAGATGCATATCACCTCTATATCTTCTGTCCGTTGCTGACGCCTTTGGGATACTAGTCGCAGGAACTCCCAAACCGCTGTCGCTGGTGACGGAAGAAGACCACGACCTTATGACGCCAGAGGAATACACGGCTTACTTCGAGGTCCTCGAACTGCACTCATAGTCCATCATCGACGAGCGCCTCGTACTCCTTCCTATGCCCGCCCCTCTAGCCCCATCCACTCCTCCTCAATACCAAGCATCGCCGCGTATGCCAATATATCACTCCACATCAAGGCATGCGACGCCAAAATGGTTGTCCTGAACTATGCCTGAGTGAAACAGCGCCACGATTCCACTCGGTTCCTTTCCTCCATATGCCAGCCCCACTTGGATACGATAGGCTTACCTAGGGACAGCGACGGAATCGGTTCTTTGGACGCTTGGAGCGGAAAAGCTGGCCATCTAGACCATCCCCTTGGGGAGGGGTCCCATTGACGCTTCTCTCGAATTCATTCAGCCTTGGTGACCAGTAGAATACCAAGTGAGACCAATTGTAGCACCGAACCTACTGTAGCTCGTTGGAACACACCATGTAAGCGGATTTACATTAGTACAATGAATAATAATGGGACAGAATCCCATCTTTACTTCGACGTATCGAAAGAACTCGGCAACCATTCTCTATGACCAGATGGCGAGTCGAACTATGAAATATTAGCCACGCCCTCGGAAATTATACATAGAAGGTAGTAGACGATCATGACCCCAGCAGGATGAATTGTATAGATGAGGATGGATAGATGAGCAACGATAAATGAAAGGACAGCCAGAATGACAGAGCGCCTCAAAGGTCTCAAGATTTGACATATCTCGCCTTCCTCCTCGCTTTTTCTTCCATAACCAGCCGTTTCTTGATCTGCGTCGGGCTCACGTTCGCGTCGTCCTTCTCCTCCCTCTCAATCATCTCGAGATACTCATCGATGCATTTCTCCATTTTCTCCTGCATGAACAGCTCAGGATCAGAGCTGCGCCTCTTCATGTCAGCTTCCTGCCAATCCCACTGGAAATCGAAGCCCCACCCTTCCACTTTCGGAACGACGAGCCCCGCAGCATCGCTTGGAGCGAGTGCGGAGGCAGCGGTGGAGGCAGCGTAAGTAGAATTGGAAGTGGAAGTGGAAGTGCCGATATCCAGGGACCCGGGTGCTTCGCCGGACGTCTCCCCGACGGTCGCCTCCCCCTCAGGCTTTCCAGTCCCTGGGCAAGGGGCAGCGATGGCCGTCGCCGAATCGCGCGGCGCCGCTTTCTGGTGGCGAAACGAGTCCTTCGCAGCCAGAAGCCCGCCTTCCTCGCGCCACCACCGAACGAAGTACACCGCAGCCCGCGCGAGATCGGCCTCCCCGCGTTTCTTCAGCATGCCCATGCGCTGCGCCAGTTGCGTAAGGAAGTGCTCCAGGTCCGTCGTGGCTTCAGCCCCTTTCGGCAGCAGGTGCAGGTATACTGGGGCTAGATTTGTCGATTGGGTTCAGATAACAGGGTATTAGCGGCGATACGGTTAGCGTGAGGTAGGGTGAGGTATGCGTACAGATAGGGTTGAGGACGGTCAGACGATGCAGGAGATAGCCTGCAAGAGCCTCCATGTCATACAAGCCTTCCTTGATGCCCGCTGAAGGAAGACAGAGGGAAGCCGATGGACCATTTGGATTCAGTTAGCTTTCTGATTGCCAAGGGTCGTTTTTACGTACCGATGAGAGCAAGCTTCACCCCTCTTTCCGCTCCCTCCTTCCCTCGGCCGAGATAGGGGAGCATGACGCCAGGAGAATCGTATGCGTAGATTAAAGGCTCCATCGAAACCTTCAGACGCGTCGAAAGCGCCTGTGTCATACCAGGATTGGCCGATGTTTGGAATGCCTTGGCTGTGGCTAACACGGAAGGTAAACTCTAAGGTAATCGGGCGGACGAAAAGCAAGTCTACTAACGTCCTTTGATGCCTTGGTGGCGCAATGCATTCAGCAGTGTCGATTTCCCAACGTTCGGCATTCCAATCACCAGAACATTCAGCTCCATGGCGTGTGGATGTCGCCTCGCAATGTCTGTAATGAGAAAGAAAGAAACAGGTAAGCCAAAACGCAACGAAATACGCAGGATAGACAACATACTCACGAGGATTTCGTTCAGAGTTCGAATATCCCGCGGCCTATGCCATGAGGCAAAGAGAAGGCGCTGGTGGGGGAACTTTTTCTCCATGGCTTTCTGGAAAGGCTGAGAAGCAGGAAATCAATGAGGGTATATATCAGAAAGAAGTGATAAAGCCTCACCTCCATTCCCCATGCTGGTACTAGATCCCTTTTGTTGAGTACAACAATGTGTTCGCAGGGTTGAACGGAGACGTTGCGCTTGGTGGGATCGTTGGGGTCCCAGCCACGTTCCATCCGCCACTTGCGAAGAGCACCTGTTGAGACAATCAGACACTGATAACCGAAAGGATGCGTAGAGGTAATCAAGCAATAACAGCGTGCACAGCGGAAATTGAAGAATTCTGGGTTCTTTGCTAACAAGGCACCGGCCGAGGCCCCGCCAGCACCAAGGCACTCTAATGAAGCTCGGATGGACCATGCTACCTTGCTAGATCACACGACATACCAATACGGACCCGTCCAGGCGAGTAAAAGTCCGGAGTGTCATGGATTAGAGTGACTCGACACTGGAAAAAATCATGAACCGGCGTAGCTGTTGAAAAAGGGTGGGCAGAACATTGAAAAGTACACACCTTCCAAAGTTCGATTGATGCTGGTCAATGGTAACCGCGAGTCACGAAGCTCCAGGACAACGTCGGTACGTGTAAGCAGAGTAGGCAGCATCCGCGTGAACTTCTTCATGTGGCCAGGAAACCATGACGGCGGTGCTGGCAAAGCAGGTAGACAGAAGTTCGCGAGAGCCATTCTGGGGTATTGGGAGAGGTTCTCGTTAAAGCTAGTCCGATGTTCGGTCCTCCACCGGGAGGAAGTTAAGCAAGGTTAAGTCAAGCGCTGTCCGACTCTAGAGGCGAATTATAGTGTAGCGGAGCAGGTTATCGTGCCTTCAGTGTCCGGTATGGCACATTCGATAGCCAGTTCACGTAGATAGGGAGGGTCAACGACGAAGGGCGGAAGGAGGAGGAGAGAGTAGTAAAGGTTGAACCAGGTCAACGGAATTAATTGACGGAACCGCTTTGCGCTTTGTCCCTGTTTGGGTTTGTAGTTTTAGTCCCCGGAAAGAAATTCTTCCGCTAACCCCTCCGTCATACTTACACGATCGAGTCCAAGTGATCGACGCGTTTCGTGCTTGGGCCATGGCTGAGTAAATAGGAGCATGGCTGGGGATACCTAGCGCCAGCGTCTAAATCCGACTACGCGTCCCAGTCGAGGAATGGTAATTTGATAGGAGTAACAATGGAAGATCATTATGTACCCGGGTGACAGCTGCTTCTGTGAGGGATGCCCAGGCAGTTCATAAGTTCGAATAATGTGGATTAGACACCACGCCTTTACATGAATGCTGCGATGGCGTAGATGAATACGGTTTGACGAATCCTACGGACAACGGAATACGGGTAGTATATATGTAGAAAGACCTAATGAGCGCTAAGCTAGATCGATTTGAAGGGGAGCGACATTGATATAACCCACATCTTCCCAAGGACGGCATTTCTGGTCTAATTTCCTCGGCCGCTAACTGGGATGACGGGTAAGGAGTCCGAAGATAGAAGGAAGTGACACGGGGGATCGATGGAGGACAGGTATATGGGGCCCACACGGAGCTACACCAAGTGGGATGATGGAGGGGACGCTGTGGCTGACAAGAAAGGATGTAGGGATTGAAAGGAAAGCCTGTAGATAGAGAACATTCGAATACACTGTTATACAGAAGATGGTAAAGATAGAACGGTTGAAAAAAAAGATATGGCACACCCATTACACCCATCCCTCCTTGCCGACCCCAATAGCATCAAAGTTCTTGCCACTCCTCGTCCGCCTCTCTTGTAGAATGGGAACCGCGTCCAGATTGATTAGCTTCTCTGACGGCGGAGGGGACCCTTCAACCCAGCCCTTCCAGCCCTTCTTCGCTGCAGGCCGCTTCCTCCGTTCTCGCGGGTGTGGTGCTGAAAGGCTGCCTACATGACGTGCATCGATGTCTTCATAGTCGTCGGGCGTGTATAGCCTCTTCAAAGAGTCGTGCGATGTCGCAGATGAGATGGAGGGGCCGGGTGTGCTTTCCGGTGTGGGTTGCAGGGACATCATGGGAGGCGGGGTAACCGATACGGATCTCTGCGTCGACGCAATCATAATTTCGGGACGTGCTTTAGGTGCTGGGTCCGGCTTCGACTTCCAGAATGAGGGTTTCAAAGGTTTTATATGAATGGTGGGTGGGGCGGTGGTAGTGGTGACCGCGGCCTGCACAGGCGCAGGCGCGGGCAGAGTAGGGGGAAGGGTAACGGTCGTGGGTGGTCTCGCGGTGCTGGTCGATGCCTCAGCCTCCGCCTGTGCTGCTCTAGCCTGCCTCCTCGCCTCCTTCCTCTCCTTCTTCTTTTGCTTTTTCTCCTCCGCGTCCAACTCGACGGCCTTGTACGGCCCTATACCGTTGAGCAAGCTGGTGAGGACGTCCCGGTTGAGTGGCTGGTCGAAGGCGCCGGCCATTACTGCAGTTGCTGTGCGTCGAGCCCGTTTTCGTGGAGGCATTGGCGGGATATTGTGAGGAAATGAGACGGCCATGGGGATATATAAGTGGGGGCTCGTAGTGGAGCGAGGTCGTGGTTGGGAGCAATTGTGGCTTGTTGGCCTTTTACGGCACAAGACGACTCATCAACAAACACCAGCTCGCGGTGCACGTGCATTCCACCCAGGAACTTCCTGCTTTTTCCTGAACTATCCAATCGGCGCCCCAGATCTATCCCCATCTGGTTCCTCAAGCGACCTTTGCCCGCCCGGTCAACGCCCGGTATTGTCCTCTACCTTTTCCCAGCGTCTATTAATTATTGTCTGCCACCCATTGTTGCCACCCATCGTAGTGGTCAAGGGTACGCCGCTGAACCCTTTAAATCTCCCTGGCGGCCCTCCCGGACGAGACCGCAAAATACGGCCTCAATGGCTGTCCAGGCCGCTATCGCTCACGGCATCTGTACGTGGATGTCCTCTGGTTTGGGCGTCACAGCGGGAATTCCCCGCCCGTTTCCATTGCAATTTCACTTATGGTATGGAGCATCCCACCCCCCTCTCACGCTCCTTTTCGAGGGACTGAGATCAAAAGAATTGTCAACGGCCACAGTCGCTCTCCCTGGCTCGGGCCCGATCGCCCTTTCCAGGCGACTTGCCTTGTTCCGTCAGCCCTCCTAATTTTTGGCCGTTTCTTTGAGACGAAAGAGTCCTGATAGCAACCGTGTGGGCCACGGGTTGTATACACTGGCCTAGGAATGTGGGCTGCCTCTACTCCTTTTTCATGAGGTAAGAGATGGGAATACCTCTCGTGGTGCATCATGATTGTTACTGTACAGTCCCCAGTCACAATCACTTAGACCCGGTGTATATGGGTGTCACACAACGTCACCCGATATCTGGCAATCGAGCGCTTTCCCATCCAATTTGGGTGTTGGAATAAATTACGCGCTCCACCTGACATACCGAAGCGACCGAATGACAATGGCCCCGCCCTAGTCATCACATTGCAGCCTTTCCAGAACGATCGACGACCTGTGTCGCCCACCGCGGTGGCGAAAATCATGGCAGTAGCGTGGCCGCAGATGAGAGAGGCCACCGATCACACAAATAGCCGACGCAGCATTGCAGACTGGCTACCCCTTCGAATATTCGCCCTGCGTTTCAAGCCCTGGCTGCCTAAAAATGAGGACGCCTCCGTCTTCAGCTGCACGACCAGCAACCCCAGGTAAAGACCCAGAATAAAAGGCAATTTATGGGCTCAGTTTGCCTTGGTATAGGGGGAGGGGAGACGGGTGAGCGTTCGCCTAGTCTGAATGACAAGGTTCGTATGTTAGTTTCCTTCTCCGTTAGTCGTTCGACCCCAAAATAACGGCTCGTGGTGTGATTGGCCTCTTGGTATGATGTGACACACCTTCTGTTGCGCCCTTTTGTTTCCGCGTTTTCTTAGGCTTCTGACAAGCGTGTTTGCCCTGTCAGAGTTTTTTTTAATACGGCAATCCGCGGGTGTGTTGCTTTGTCTACCCCTCCACTTGTAAAATTCAAAGGCACGAGAGGGCGGTTGGAAAGGGACTTTCACATTTTCATCATCCGGCCGGGCGCAGGAGCTCACGCCGGCGTCCACCCTTTGACATTCCCAGATTTAGATTTCCCACTCATTCCCATTTTCCGGTCCATACCGTACCGTCCGTAATAAAGAAAATGTATCTAGGAACCTAGTATGCAGCACCGGCGCTAATGGTGTACATCGTGGAATGGACATTAGAAGACAGTACACACTGTAGTTCACCCCATCCTGAGCCCTTTCTTTGTTTTCCAGCTTCTCGATGGTTGACAATACCTATCAGGTAGTACAAGGTTCGAAGACAATACCATGGTCCGTCTCTGTCAAGGCCGGGGATAAACCGCGCGGTGTGGCTTATTTTAAGGGCTTCTACGACAGTGAGGTGGATACGCGAACCGCTTTGTTTACGCCAGTGGCTCGTAGTCAAGCAGCCTTCGCAGGGCTGAGATCACCGCTGAGCGCCTTGGTACCGTCTTTGGACTTGTGTCTATTGGCGGAATTTGAGGTCCTCAAGATAAAGGGAATTAACTGACCACTCCACCTCCAGCCCCTGAACGAAAGGTCACAGCGAAATTATGCTGTTAGCCTTCCGCGTGTCACGAACACGCGCAGCGTGAAACGCCTGCGTGATCACAGCAGGCAAACATGTGTCCTCTTGTTGAGCCTGGGCGAGCGCTTCTCAGCACCGCCAAGTCACAGTCATAATTGCTGTTGCTGCCCACCGCAGTACCTTCACACTGAGGAAGCGCTGGAAGACCATACATCACGAGAAAGCGCTTACTACGGGCGCCAAACGGCCTCCGGCTGCGTTTCGACTGGAGGCCCCGTGGTGGCGCACATTTTTATGCTAATATCTCTACGCCGCGTGGGAGACTGAGTCCAGCTGGTATCTGCACCAATACCATCCAGCCCTATCGCTCAGTGTTTCCGAGTTCCCGAGCCCGATCGACAATCAAACACCAAAGATGTACAGAAAGCCACATCTAACTCAAAGTTAGGAATCCGATTCCTCGTTGCCTCAGAGGAACCTAGAGCTTCGCTCCCGATTTGACTCCCCGTCTGCACGTTCCCGTCCGTGACCAAATTCGTCCGAGGGTCCAGCGTGCCGTGCACAGCTGATCTGTATCTTCCTGCGGTGCATGGGTAACATAGTCCTGAAAAGGTTAGCTGGGTATGCAAACCCCGCACCTTAAGCTTTCGTCTATCTGGCCTCCTTGGTCCGGATGCGAGATGCTGCCCGTTCTATTGGCCAGGTTGGGTCTGTCCTAATGTATTGAGCCAGAGAATTCTCGTTGGAACCTGGGCGCGTGATCATTCATCTAATCGAACTTTGATATATGTGATACCCAGCTCTTTACGTCGTGCTGTTCTTGGGGTGCAAGATTCTATCGGGAGCCCGTCCTGAATGCCATTGACCATTTACGATACTGCGTGACTCCCTCCCGTCGGATTTAGGGTACCCGGTCACCCTGGTGTCTCTGGTGCACTACTGTACAGTGATTATAGTGAAAGAACAGTTTTGGGGCAAAGAAGGGTATCGAGAAGACACCAGCGAAGCACTTGGTCCGTTCACAGGCTCCTTACGGCAATAGTGAAAATGAGCATGCTCTGGACCAGTTCTGCTAGAGTTGGCCGCGTCCTGCGATAGGCCGCAAAGGCCGCTCTGGTCGACACTATTATGGGACTGAATTCATCAGTAATTGAGATGAGGTAGACTCCGTTATCTGACCATCATTTCCATGGCTGGAATGGTCGAAAGCGGGATGATGTAACACCTCTTTCTTCGCGGACTCCACTCTGAGGCTTCCTTCCGTCTAAAACTTTTTCAAAAGGTAGGAGAATATCAGTTGAGCTGTAGAACGGCCCTGTGGTAGTCAAAAATTTGAAAAGTTAACCAGGTGGATTCGCAGGGTGGATCATACCATGCTTGCGAGATGCTTTGCATGTCACCGGCCGTCCGCCATGACCGTTGACGCCGTGGCTCGCGTTACCCGCAATGCATGAGCACAGGGGGTCCTTGGGTAGGTCTAAGAGTCTGTACTCGAGTATGGAGCTGCAAGAACCCCGCAGGACTGCTTTGAAACGTGGTTCAGGCCATGAATGCTCCCAGCATAGCTTCTAGAAATGGATAAGTGGAAGGCGAGAAATAATAGAAGTTTCTCATCTCCTCTCATGAAATTCATGAGGACGTTTAAGTTCTTTAAAGTCTCATTATAATATACTATCCTCTTGCACAACACAAGCCCATTCATCTTCAAGCGCAGCCTAATTACCTCGACAGCACTATAATGAGAGTGCCCTTGCCCATCCCCGCTGCCCAGCCCACGGTCATTTTCACCTACAACTAGCGCGATTTGCTTTATACACACCCCTATTTCCCATATTCCTTGACCGCAGAGGCATCGAAGCTCCCTCGAGGAAGATACTTGCAGGCTTGCATGGCGAGTGTGGGCGCCTGCGCCAAGCCATTGCTTCCTAAAATGGTGTGCGAACTTTGATTGGCTATGCTTGTGCCTCCGCTGATCAAAATGATCCGCCACCTGCCTTTGTCGGCCGCCGCCGACTCGCCCCTGCATGTCCCATCACGCTGCGCCTTCACTTATTACGTCGCTAAATCTGCAATTAAGGTCGTAGGTTTGGCCTCCTCAACCTAGCCATGTAAGTTGACCTGGCCTCTTGTAGGTGTAGTTGCTGGACAGAACAGACCCTGAGCCCTGAGCTCTGCCGCAAGTTGGTTCTTTGATAATCTCCCGGAGTTGAAGGTCGAGCTTCGTGTAATTCAAGCGCCATGCATCGAACACGTTTCATGCTCATCGATATGGCCACCTTATGCGATACTGTACCGGACTGTAGGGTAGCAATCACTTTTGGTGCGTTACGTTTCGGTAGGCGTCACAATTAGGCAATGACTTGGTCGTGAGGCGTTACTTTCGCAAATTTTGGCAATGACCAGAGACCTACAGTGATACTTTAGGGTAGAAACCCACCCTTCTTTTTATTTGGAATTTTAGTCGATTTTATTAGTATTTAATTTTGGCAATGACCCCCGCGTTACGCGTTACATCGCTGGAAATAGGCAATATTTTTGGGTAGCGTTACGCGTTACTATTGCTACCCTACAGTCCGGTACAGTATGCGTCTTTTGAGCTACAGCCTCATTAAGCAAATCCCTTATTAAGTTCCTTGTAGCATCAAATGGCTTCCATTTATGAGTGTTCAGGAGACCAATGTGATGAAATATGTCGTCCACGCAACCCCCGCCACCTCTGTAACAATCTATATCTGGCAGATGAGTAGTATTGAGTAGATAATGCTGACAAAAGGCATAGATAATCAGACCGAGGTATACCCTGCAACTGATTAAGTATGCTCTTGGTATGGGCTACGACACAAATTGAGAGTATCTTACGGTAGAAACCCCTATCTCCCACCATCTCTTCCATGCACCAGGAAGAGAACATCTGTGCTTGGCAGTTAGCTTACCGAGGATCTATTGCATCGCTTCACGCTAAGGCCCGGATTAGCTATCCTATTCGCTCCTGTCGGTGTCTAAAAGTGCACGACGAATTCCAGGCCAGATAGATTCAGCGACCGGAGATGCTATGTATTACCACGCGCATTAGCGCTGAAATTTACCGGGCCTACGGGACTGTAGGCATGGTATTCTTGTACAAGGCGGTGCCAAAGTCGTGGCTGGGTTCGAGGTCGTTTACGAAAGGGGTCCCTAGCCAGGCTCTAGGGTAGCAAGGGCTTTCATTGGAGGCATATCCTTCGGCGATGACCATATCATCCCCACCTTGAAACCCGGAGTAGCAACCTGGCCTTGCTGGTCGATCCAAGTACTAACGCGGCTGCGCTGACCGGTCCAAGCACGAACCCGAATGCTATTCGGCCATCTAAATTCGAGGATTTGGCAGTGGGGAAGGCACCGCAAAATTAGCTATTTGACCGAAGCTCTTCGATGACAGGCCATTGGCTTTGGCAGCGTTATTAAGCTCGCGTATGGCATTCTACCATAAAGCAGCCGCCCCGGGCCTTTCGGAGTCGAATACCACCCAGCTCTCTGCTGGACCGTCGGTGATCCGCCTGTTGAACGAGGTTAAAGACAGACCCGAAGTCACGAAAGGAGCACACCAGGGTTCAGCTCGCACCGGCCACAATATCGACCATGGTACTAATAGATCAAGACGTCTCCATGCCGTGACCGACCGCGGGGCCAGCCCCAGCCGACAAAAGGACTCTTAAATTAGCGGCCGCGGCATCATTCTGCAGGGATGAAGGGGACAACGAGAGGTGACAAAGGGAAGGGGTGGGCGTGAGTAATCAAGCCCATGAAACATACCGTTCAAAACGCCATAGCTAAAGGCAGCGAAACGAGAGGCACGAGTTAAGCAAGGGGACAATCGGAAAGGCGGATTTGCCGTGGGTCTAGCACTCTATGAGGCTGCTGTCTGGCTCCCAGGAGTCGTAGCCGCTTCTGTCCCTCGTCCTCACTCACATTATCGTTTCCCAGACCTTCATCGGGGGACCGTACCGTAAACATGCCTCGTCGTCGCCGTTGTCGTCAAGACTCAGCGTCCGCATTCCGTCGCAAGCCTACTCATTCCAGAGCCCAGACCGCGGACAAGTCAAGTGGATCCATTTCGCGAGGTTCCCCGTAGCTATGGCGAATTGGGGTGTTCGCCGATGACGAGAGAGTAATCATCCTCCGAAAAGATATTCAGTTGGACCATGCGGTGAGGTACGTACTGTCGGAGCGACCAGTCGAACACATCTCACTCCGCAGTTTGGCTGGGTGTAAGGAGAGACATTCGCGCCGGGATCATCAGATAAATATAAGTTGGTCTTCGTGCCTGAGAACTGAACGAGGAGGCATCGTACTGGACTGCCGAGATAGTGAAAGCTAGGCGGGTAGGAAGCCGCGGCCGGTCGGGTTCAAACCCGAGACGAAGGTAGGAGAAGCGACCTGTACAGATGGACATGAGCAGACCAAGAACATAATGGCCGCAGACAATGTCCTCGTCCGGGTGGGCATCAGCATTCGGAGGGGCTGGGAAAAGGCAAGAGGGAGTTGGGTAATGCAAAGTGAGTATGGTATTGAATAAAGATAAAAATACACTCAATAAAATACAGGTGGAGAAAGAGGGATGGCCGGAACTCCTAACACGCTGGTTCGTCCGTCTACAAGTCCATGTAGTCTCTTGATCCTGACCAGGTTCCGGTAGCGCCGTAGGGATCTTCGGCGCCTATAGCCGTGCCGTCTGCTTCGTGACCCTTGTACGTGAACTCGCGCTTGAACTTTTGTTCAAGAGAGACGAGCGACGCGATCAACTTGTTGGAGGCCTGCTCGAGAGCCTCTTGAGGCGTGATGGTGCCGTTGGTTTGGATCTTAATCTGGAAGTAAGGATGGAGGGGATGGGGGACCTTGTAGCCGGCGAAGAGGACGTGGGGGGTAACGAGGAGCTGACTGTGGTTTCAAGGGTGAGACCAGCAGGAAAAAGTACAGGCGCGGTGACTCACGCGCGCAACATGTTGCCCAGCGTATGGTCCTGCTTCACGATCTTGATTGTCGCAGCATTGGGGATCTTGGTGTCCTCAATGACTTCAACACTGAATACAAGAACGTATTCTCCTGAGTCTCACGATTCGCAGACAATTGAGAAAGCTCGGACGCACGACTTCTCGCCATCCTCCAACACAAAGAGCTCGTAACGTGGTGGAGCGTTCATGTTCAGTCAGGATCTCTGAGAGACGGGTCAGCATGGATTGTTGCGGTATTCGATACAAAGGTGCAGGTGTAAACTAGTCTACTGTGCCGTCCCACTGACCTCAGAGAGGAAAAGGCTCTAGAAAAAACGAAAGCTATTAGTTCGAGTTCCAGGGTATGTCAAAAGGGCTCAGCGAATAAAGTTGCGATCATGAAACGTAGTTTCACCGACAATAAATATAACCATCCTTGTCGCAGAGAAGGAGGGGATACTCACATTGGTGGACGAAGATGAAGGGTCGGTCCAAGTCGCAGCGCCGCGTTTTGTTGGCAAGACAAATTGTGTTTGGTCATGTTAGGAACCGGACCCTGTGGCAGTGCGGGGCTCATCTGTGATGGTGGAGAGTGGGCTCGACGACCACCACTCCGCAACCACCTCAAGGTCAGTACTGCCGTCTGTCCGTCCGAATCTACGCCCCAGCGCTGCAAGACCCATTCTACCCGTCTTCTCCAAGTTTTTTGAGCCCAAAATGTTGGATTCGCGGTTGGATGCGTCCCGGCGGATTTGGATGGACTCTTGAATCAACACAGCTCGGTTGGCTGATTCTATTGCTTTGACTCCAGAAACCATGCCCACCCACCTTTCCAAGACCCGCAAGCATCGTGGCCATGTGTCCGCCGGTCACGGTCGTGTAGGAAAGCACCGCAAGCATCCAGGAGGTCGCGGTCTTGCTGGTGGTCAGCATCACCACCGGTGCGTAGCAATGAATTCGACAGCGATCAGCCATTTTCTGACGTCCCTGCAGTACCAACTTCGATAAGTACCATCCTGGTTACTTCGGTAAGGTTGGTATGCGCCACTACCATCTTACCCGCAACGCGTACTGGCGCCCGGTCATCAACGTCGACAAGCTCTGGAGCCTTATCCCTGCTGAGGAGAAGAACGGCTTGACCGCCGACTCCGAGGTCGTCCCCGTTATCGACACTCTCCGCCACGGTTACGGCAAGGTCTTGGGCAACGGAAAGTGCGTATAGGTGCAATTTCTTGCACGATTTTGTGCTGATGATACTCTTTAGGCTCCCCCAGGTTCCTTTCATCGTGAAGGCCCGATTCGTCTCATCGATCGCCGAGTACGTTTATCTCAGTCTTTCTTGCTATCTAAATACTTACCTTGCTATAGGAAAAAAATCAAGGAGGCCGGTGGTGTCGTCAAGCTGATCGCTTAAATGACCTTCTGTTTCTCTACACCCATATCCATGCATTTCTCTCCTTTTATGAGCACGCCTCCCATGAATCATATGCCGCATGACCAAAAGCCGCGTCGATTGGAAGAAGTACTTGCAAAGCTGGGCATTTCGGGAGATCTGAGGCCTCGCCCTCCTGGGTCTTTGAGGCATGCTCCAGTTTACCCTTTCCAGTCGTTCTATCAGCACATGTCGTAGCTCATGTCCTACAGACAATACCCAATGGACGAGTCTGGGTTCGTGGACCCGGGCATTTGATGTTGTGCCTCGCAGGCGCAAACCCAAAACACGCGCTTTTTCAAACTTCGAGGCGGCTGAGATATCTGACATGGATTTATCCCGGTCTAACTGCTCTTTCGGAAGGTCTCAGTGATTAAGGTTATGCCATTTCTCGTGCTGGTGGTTGGCTGGTGGTCCGCGCATCGGCCTGCGTTACTACATTGTGGCCTGTTTCCGGCATCAGGTA
The DNA here is from genome assembly GCA_013368325.1 of Ephemerocybe angulata. NCBI lineage: Eukaryota > Fungi > Basidiomycota > Agaricomycetes > Agaricales > Psathyrellaceae > Ephemerocybe > Ephemerocybe angulata. The sequence continues at coordinate 155,923 of JAACJK010000067.1, forward strand.
CGGTCGTGCAACTTATGAATAGAATCACGAAATGAGCAGAATAGGGATACTAAATTCGAAGACTAATATGTACTACATTGGTACTACAGTCGTTCATGGACGAACTTCAACGGCCTCCAACACCCTAAACAACAGAGATTCTAACGACTGAAATCTGGCGTTCACTTCCTTCTCAAAATCGGACAGTCTCTGCGCGACGGTTCCACCGGTACTTTCGCAAGCCTCGGCGGCTTGCTGAACGAAGCTTGCAGGCGCAGGATGGTACTCTGCGACTGCTCCTTTGATATCGTCCACATTTCCCCGCACCCCCTCAACATGCGTGGTAAGCTTCGCCACCTGGCTAGCGAGCGCGTCAACCCTCTCATTCATCCTCGCTTCCAATGCCTTCATTTCCTGGCTCAAGGCCGTCCTCGTTTCGCGGATGTACTTCTCTGTCTGACCAATAGCTTCTGTGTCCACATCCACGTCGTCGAAGATTCGTAAAAGGTGGTGTGATTCGTCGTGTTTGTTGTCTTTTTCGCATTCAAGGCATATGGACGTGTCTTGTGCTTCAGAAGCATACATCAGTCAGAACGAAAAAAGACGGACGGTCGATTGAAGCCACTCACGACAAAACGTGCAAACCCAGCAGGGTAGACAAATCTCTCTATGACACGAGACGCATTCCGGTTTGACGTCGACTTCCTTCTGAGCTGTTTGACCGGAGGTTAGTTTCCCTATGTATGCCCCGTGGGTTGGGGCAACCTGTGCAGCCCCCCGGTTTCGGTAGGCATGCTTGACACGTTTGGATACCAAGCGAGCTTTAAGTATCACAGAAGCGACCTCCATGTAGAGAATGCGCTTCCGAGTCTTCAGAAGCGTGTGAGATGGTCGGTGGGTGAAGTTCGACGCTGTTGTGATAGTGCTTTCATCGCTGAGGCAGTGTCTGCAGACGTCGACCTGGTCGTTGAAGCTCTCGAGGCAGCATGTGATGCAGATGTACCTCACGAAATAGAGTCGACATTTGCAGAAATCGCAAGTACAGAAAGATGCCCTGAACAGATGCAAATAAGTCAGCTGCGCCCGAGCCAGAGGTATACCACAATACTTACACAGAATCAGCAACTCCTCGATCTGCATAAAACATCGCTATCCCCTCCCAGACGTAAGCGATGTTGGGATGAATCTGACTTCGCAAGATGGAGAACTCTGCTCCTTCTTCGTCAGAATTATCCTTCTTATATATCTTAATCGAGATGTCAATCCAGCGTTTCCTCTGACTTGCCATTTCCGCGTAGTGTGATTTTGAATGGAGGCGCTGGCGAACTTGGTAGCGAACGACTTCGATCGCGAACGCCCAACGTGCCTGTGGGATTGTCCTAATTTCGCGTTTGGATGGTTGAACGCTCGATCCGGGGTCATCTATTTGAAGCTCTACCGTGCCATCAGTGAGGGAACGGACGGCTGGTGTTGGCTTTATATCACTGGCTTCGGTGGGCTGCTCGACGAAGGGTGTTGGGGCATCGGTGGACAAGGCAATGTTCTCGACGGCGTCGTCGGTCGGGTCAGGTGTGGCCGGGACTGGGATATCAATAATAAGGGCAGGCTGATCGTTGGTGGCTGCTGGGGTGGCATCTTCGACGACAGGTCCCTCTTCCTTTGTAACTAGTTTGAGGATGTGGCGGTAAGGGAACGCTTCTGGTGGCGAACGAGTCATTTTGAACTGCAATGGCACAGCCTGCTGGTCATCCACAGGGCGTGCATAACACCATGTCCCTTCCCAATCGAAGGTGTGCCCTCCGACTGGAGCAACTCGAAAGTGGTATACCGGCTCTTCCTCGTGTAGCACCTTGAAATCCAGGGCGACGATGTCTGCCCCGCTAGTTTCCTCTTCGGAGGCGTCCTCACCACCTGGCATGGCGGGCCTCTCCTTCCTCTCGACATTTCCTTGGACTAGCACCCCGCCATACAAGAATGACTCTGCTTCGCCTGTGAGCTCAGACCCTTCCTGGCTTGGTGTGTCGAAGCGAAAAACGACCAGGTCGTTCGCCGACTCATCCAGGACGTCTTCCGAAGACGGGCGCCTCATTAGCCCCGTCCATGCACCTCCAATAGTGGGACACAGGCTCTGAGTACCGAGAGGCGTGCTCGAGAAATCGTTGATCACCGCCTGTCCGACACAGTCTGGCTCGTCCTCGAGATCAGGACCATCATGATCGAGTTGCTCTGAGATGATTTTCAGGGCTTCTGCGTCGTCATCCATTGTGTTGGAGTACCCGGATGCGTCGAGTAGGGGGGCAAGCAGTGCGCTGTCCTTTCTTTCGTACGGTTTTGGGGAATTGAATAGTTCCATCTATATAAACCTTTAAACACATCGAATGGAATTTGCAGTGGTCGAGCCACCTACCATGCCGAAAGAGAATTTCTTGAATAGCTCTTGAACGTCTTGTGGCTTTCTCCGGAAGATGGCTAGCAAAAACATCATAAGAACGGCTGATTAACCAATATCTGACAGGAAAGGTAAGGCGTACCGTTGAGCTTCCCAGTCCTCGTTCGCAATGCCTCAAATACCATTTGAAGAGAGTGCGAGGGGTAGCGCATCTTGTAGAGCATCTTGTAGTTTGTTGACAATCTACGCTGGGACGCGACCTTTACGATACGAAGGTGGTGCCTCAATAGTAGGTAGATCAAGGGAAATACGAACTAGATAGTATGTTGAGCAGAGAACATTAAAAGGGTTGCAACGGAAGGGACGCACGCGCTCGATACGCCCTGGTCCTGTTATTAATGCAACAGTGTCCACCGAGGTGATATTAAACTTGATACTCTTCAAGTTGGCGAGTAACCTCTGCTCTAACCCGTCGTCCAGGTCCGAGACCATCGCGGCCAACTTGGCATCCGTTTCTTCGGACTCCCCAACGGAGGGTTGCGTAGACCGAAGCTGGGTGTCAAGTGATTGGAAAGAATAGCCATCGAGGTACTCATCAACGTAGGACATATTGCAAGCCATTACGTCCTGCCGAGAGTCGTAAATTTGTCGAACCAATTGCAAGATCTTCTCTTTGTATTTCTTGATGCTTACAGCCCACCCTAGACAAGAGTAAGTATGATAGGTTGGTTGAGACACTAAATGCAGTCTTCGCACCTGCTGCCCAATAAGCTAGCCATCGTAAGAGACTGAAAATACGATCAGCAAGTGCCACAATGACGATCGAGTCACGCACCTCCAGGATCTTGGGCGTGCGATGGCGAATTGGTTGGCTTCCAGGATGCTGATAAACCCAGAAAAGTCGTCATCTATGGCTTCCACTATAGGATCCAAGTGCACAACATCGATATAATTCAGCGCCCACTGCTCATCCTCGGCCGAGTCCCGACTCAAATCAATTCCCAAGGTCACAACCTGAGAATCAGTTATCGGTCGAGAGAACCCACGGTCGAGACTCGCAGAGCCAGCAGAAAGGGCAACGACGGGTGAATCAGGGGCGACCAAGAGAAAAGGCGACTGAGCGGATTGCTCTCGACTGTAGTAATCTTTGAATGTTAACACAAACTTTTCTGCTTTGACACTTTGCCGTAGACCCTTTGGAAGACGCATCGTTAAGTCATCGGCTACAGAATCGATATCTATGCAAAAAGACATACCATCTCCATCCAAATCTTCTTCAAAAGCTAGAACAGGTTAGATTAGTATACGCTCCTGAACGCCCCTCAATGCCCCACTCACAGGATCTGTGATGAGTACATACTTCCTCCCTTCAGGGAAAGCTAACATGATGTGGTTCGACATCTTCACGATTGTCGACGTCTGGTTTCGGATGAGGTGCGCAAAATGGTCGAAATTATTCTGCTGAATTCGTATCAATGCCTCGAAGTTGGGAAGATTCTTCGAGAGAGTATCCTTGATGTCCTCTTTCAACTCCGTGAGCAATTGGTCCCTCAAGTTGTCTTTCGCTTGCTTTTTGGCTTCGTCAGAGTCTTCCTCTTCGGACACGCTGCCTGTCCTCTCCAAGAGCTCAGCAAACAAGTGTGGATTCTTCGGGTCAAGGCAGTTGGAGAAGCCTGCATGCTCGGTGATGAATCGCAGCGCCTCCTTCTCTTGAGGGCTGTCGTATCGATGAAGTATTTCGGCGATGCGGTCGACCTTGTCTTCCAGTCGAACAGTGATCTTGATATGCTCATTCACGCGCCCGGCGGTATAGCCTGTGAGCCAAAGAGTGAGCTCTGATCGGCGTTCCGCGAAGGTAGCAATATGCTCGGCCAGCCGCTGCTGGAAAAATTGCGCGTGGACGAGACGCGCTACCTCGACCGTGAGTAATTCCATTTGTTGGCGTCGTCGAATCATCCACGTACATATAAGCCTCTTCTTCAGATAGTAATCGATATCGCTACCGCAAGCCTTGATGTCTTCCGACGCCCTGGTCATGAATTTGACCAACTCTTCACTGGCGACAGGGTGAAGCTCCTGGGATTTCAGAGACCGTAACCTTGATGTTGGCTACGTTTAGTTCGTCGCGAGTGGGGTGGTCGGGATTGGGGACGCACTGAAAGAGGGCACACATAAAATTCTGCATCTGAGTCATTACACTAGCCGCTTTCGTATTATTGTCTCGCCGATTGAGTTCGATTGCTATCACAGCGTCGAAGGCCGTTATGACGACTAGGCAGGTTATGCTCTCAGAAATAGGACATACACACAATATGACGATGCAACTCGTACCTGATATAGCGGGGTGGATTTGGCCAAGGACCTGTAGCCCACGGAGTATAATCCTCGAGTTCTGCAAAAGGCTCATTTTGAGAGCCTCCTGCTGCATTGACTTCTTCGATGGCGCTATGTCTGGTACCATCTCGTTCTGAGATTGTGCGTTCTCGATGTAGCCTTTGTTTTCGGTGTAGAACTCATCGAAAGCCTTCCATAATTCATCGATATTCTGGCGGTCTTCGGGGCAAACCAGGGCGGAAGCTGGAAAATCAGCTAGAACAAGGGTCGTCAAACAAACAAGATGGGGATGAGGAGTGTAGGAACTCACTATTTCGCTCAGGGGAAACTGGTGCGCTATCCATATGGTGCTTGTGACGGATACAAGAACTTGAGAATGCCCATCTTTATATGATCGGAGCTTGCGCTGGGTTCTCTGTCGGAGCGAGCTCGGGGGCGCCCTTACGAGTCACAGTGGCAGGTGAGCGCTTATGTTCGAAAGGAGACGGTCGCCCACACGAAAGGCCATATCGGCCTTGGCCACAAGGCCTCAAGCCTGGTATCAGAATCGATGGGCTTCGAAAATGATTGGTTCGAACTTCGTCTCTCTCCATGAACATCCGGCAAGTCGTTTACGGCGTCCAACCTCCGATGAGAGGAGAGGTCCAATTCAGCATCTGAGATCCGAGAGACGGTTTCGTCTTCCGTGTTGAATGAGCGCCAGTGGTTACAGGCATTGCCCATGCTCAAGCAGAGTGGTGGTCGCAAACAAGCCGGGATGCTAGATTTTGGCGGAACGTCCGGCAATTCGGACGTCTCCGGTGTGATCTCACGCTCGCTGATTGGGCGCTTAAGTACAGGTCGCCTCTCCCTCTAACTGAGCCTGTGATTTCCTTAGCGAGCATAAACACCCTCATGCATTTAAGCACAGCGTATGCGATAAATAAGGTTGAACCATGGTATTCACAAATAGACCAGCATCTCTATGCAGCATATCCACCGACGGGGCTCTGTCCCGCCCAATAACCGAAAGGTGCATGGAGCCCCGCAGGCATTGCAGCCACATGCGAGGGGGCACCCATTGGTAGATAGAGAGAGTCCATCCTGTCTAAATCCATGGAATAAAGAGGGTAAGGTTCAGCAAAGCGATATTGGGTCGGGCTGACTGGAGGTGCCTGCAGGGCGACCTCCAACATCGGGTAGTCAGATGTCGCGACGCTTCTAGGAGCTGAAGGATCGACTCCTGATGTCTCGATGTCGAAGAATGGGCCATACAATGACGCGGTCACTGGTAGGGTAGGCGATGTGTAGCCTACCGGCATGGCGACAGTCGAGGAGGCGACCTCACATGAATTGAAGCTCGGCTTGGGTCATTCGAACCGCCGTTGGCATCTGTCCAATGACCTGTTATATCCCCACTAACGTGCTGAGAGTTTCCATTGGCAATAAACGGCTCCAATGCCCAGCTCATAAGGGCAAAGTCCGACGGTTCGGTGAAGTTGGAGGAGTCCAACTCGACTTCATAGTTGAAGGTGATATTGTCAAAGTCAAAGTAGGCAGATGGCTTGACGCCTGCCTCGTCACCAGATTCCTTGGTAACGCAGGTGTCTGTACCCCAGCATGGTTCAGGTCTACTCAGCTCGAGCCTTGTGACCGTGGAGCGCACTCACCGTTAATTTGCATTCCTTGATCTTCATGTCCAACATTCTGAGGAGCCCCATCCGCATCCGTGGTTTTGACACTTGTCGGTGCGCTCTCCTTCGAGATAGAAGGTCCTGCTGCTGCTGCTACTGCGGCCTCGGCTCGCGCTTTAAGCACTTTCCTCCTCCTTTGAGCTTTGATCACGTAGAGCACTGAGGTGCACCCTGAATGTTATGAGTATTAGCACGCAGGATTACTTCTACGTGCGAGGTAGAACACGGCGCACCTTTACATATTCCTTGTTCGTCGAGAGGACCATGTGTCGCAGAGTGGCTTTGAGGTAGAGCCAACGGCGGCAGCTCTCCTGTCATCAGGTCTTCCCGTGCTTTCTTCTGCCGTGCGGCCTCCTCCTCTTCGCTGTCCTAGTGTATATACATTAGGGACTGCACTTGAATGTGCCGTCCCAGCACTGACTAGTAGGAAGGGATACTCTTACCTTCCAGTATGCTACCGGTTTCGTTCCCGCCTTCTTCCTCTCCGCCATTCTCGCTGCCCGCTTCTCCGACTCTTCCTTCATCTTCTGTTTGAACTTATCACAGTACTTTTTCTCGTGAGTGGTAAGAGGACTGTCAGATTTGAAGACGCGACCGCAGCCTCTGCAGGCCATGGAACGGGACAACGCCATGGCGAATATCCAAGGTCAGTTTGGAGTGGAATCGGAAGTGGAGGGTATGTTGCCAGCTGAGTTCAGAGGGACGAATAGCTCTTGAGGGGTACTTATATGTCAGTTTTCACAAAGGGTCCTCGTTAAAGTGTGCCTGAGTCAAGTCGGAGTCAAGGGCGCCTGCTACGACGAAATTGTCAACTTCAACTTGCACAGTGCACACATGACAATTTGATGCGGGGTTGGCTTTTGTGGCAGTGTTCCGTAACTCCGGAGGTTCGCGCAGTTAAGCGCACGTTGCCGTGACACAAGTCGACAAGTATCTCTCGAGCTTTGCAAACATATTCGAGCCTAAGTACTCTGACGAATACATTTGCTCTGGCCTCCCCGCCTGGGTGTCTGTATATGACCAGATAACGCGTCAACGTAATGCAAACTTGCCTTGAAGTGGGCCAGAGATCCGGATCGGTCAAACGCAAGCTTGTCAGCTCCCAATGTGCCTGTCGCGAGGTAGAGCACCTTCTTGAACATGATATCAAAAAATTGCCATGCGCTTCGAAGGTGGTGTTGGTGATAGTGGAGGTGATTTCCTCACATCCGTTTCTGTCTCCGGCTTGTCTCCGGCCTGCCGTTTGTTGGGCGCTTAAGCAGTGCGAGCCACCTTTGCCTCGTAAATAGAAGGTGGGGAGATGCAATAGGGTCAAGATTCACAGTATTTTCATTTATGCGGCCTGTCTAGCATGCAACATATCCACCCCTCGGACTCTGATCTGCCCAATGACGGAAAGGTACATGGAGGTTCACAAGCATTGCGGCGACTACATCCGAAGGGATTCCCATTGGCATATACAGCGGTGCTTCCCCTTCGGAGCCTAATAGGGTCTCAAAAAGAGGCAGAGGGTTAGTATAGCAATAAGGGTCCTGGCTCGCTTGAGGTGGCTGCCATAGCGCGTTGTCCTGGCTTGGCAAAGGGTAGTCAGTGGTCGCGATGAAGCTTTTAGGAATGGCATGAAATGAGGGATAGATCGGGAATGTGTCGAAATTGGAGTTAAGCCCAAACGATGACGGGATATTGAAGGGTTGTGTTGTGTAGCTTTCCGAGATGGGGGGAATTGAGGAATCGACCCCGCACTGTAGGTTGGTCTCGGACTCGGAATACAACTGGTAAGAGGGCGTGTCCTCCAGCTGGCTTGGAACGTAAAGTGAGCTCGTGTTTTCCCACTGCTGTCCCATGTCTCCATTCTCGTCCTGAACGTCGATAATTGCCAGGTCCTCTGGCAGCTGGCTTGGAACGTAAAGTGGGCTCGTATTTTCCCACTGCTGTCCCGTGTCCCCATTCTCGTACTGAACGTCGATGATTGTCGGCTCCGGTGCAAAACTTGAGCAGGCTGGGGCCGGTGGCTCAGCTTGAGAAGAATCGGAGAAATCCAACTGGACATCATAGTTGAAGGAAATATTGTCGAAGTCGAAATAGGTGAAGGGCGTGGGGACTTCATTGTTCGGAGAATTCTGCAAGTCCTCGCGGTGGTCTAGTTCAAGTATCCCTCAGACTTTCTCGAACATAACCCTAGCCGATGCGGCTTACCGTTGTTCTCCGTTACAGCGACTCCCTCAGCACGTTGGACTCGGACTTCATCTTGCTGCGGCTCAGGAGGGGCGACTGCCTCCTGTGTGATAGTCGAAGATCCATTGCTCTCTGGCTCGAGGACTCCTGCAGTAGCTGCTGCTTCGGCTCGCTCTTTCAGCACCTTGCGCCTACGCCAAGCTGCGAATAAGTAGGGGGACGACCAAAATTCACACGCTGGAGAGCGAAACTGGCGTTCAGCTTACTGGTCGGACTCTGCGCATGAATTCAAGAACGATGCACCTTTACAGATTCCTTCTTCGTCAAGGGGATCATGCTTCTCTCGAAAGTGTCTTTCGGGCAAGGTCAATGGCGGTAGTTCTCCCGTCATGAGGTCCTCCTTTGCCTTCTTCAACCGCTTTGCTTCTTCCTGCTCCAACTGCTTTTTATCCTGGTGCGGGAATAGAGAAAGTCTTAATTCTACTATGATTCCTTCTGAGCAGAGACTGTGACGCCCACCTTACGCAAATCGTCTTTCCACCAATCCGGCTTCAGAGTCCCCGCCTTTATCATTTCCTGAAGTAAAGCTCTCGAGGCATCCCACTCCTCCGCGTCCTTCCTCCTCTTCTCTTTATATGGAGGGCAAAACTTCTTCTGGTGGGTTGTGAGGGCACTGTCGGACTTGAATACACGCCCGCAGGCCTCGCAGGCCATGGAACGACACAACGCTGACATGGTGGACAAGAGGTTAACTTGAGAAGAAGTTGTAGGTGTGCTCAAGCTGCTGGCGGGAGGTGGGTGACTCGGAGGTTACTTATATGTCAATTTTGAAGAAAGGGCCCCTATTACGCGTCGCGACTCGCGACCGAGTCAATCGGGAGTCAAGGGTCTCTGCGGCGGGCATACCAACCAATGCGGGCTGTTGCAGGCTAAGTTGACACTTGTGGCGGTGTGTGCAGTAACTCAGGAGGTTCAACTTGCAGTTAAGCGTTGGTTAAGCGAACGGTCGACTGCGTCCGCTGTTTCAGTCAACAATTCAGCGCAATAGACCACCGCAAATCTGGCACGCACAGCGGGATAGCATGACCGGATGATCTGCAAGCCATAGCAATTTAATTGAATTGTCACATCATCCCGTGTTGCCCAATTTGCGGCAACACTAGTAGACTCTCGGGCGCTTGTTCGGTAGAGTCGGGGGTGGACTATTAGTATTAGAAACCTGACCTACACATACTGTGCTGGACAGATACATTCCTAGCATCCACCCACCCATTGGGGTCCCGGAGAGTGGCCTGTCTCACTGGCTCATCCGTCGGAGGCCGCAAGCATTATCAAGTTTGCCCTAACCCCCTATCTAGTGCTGTGAAAGTACCGAGGATAAATTGACAACGGAGACATCCGATTTGAAGGCTTTGATTAGCCAGCGGCGAGAGGTGGACAGCCGCAGGGAGCTGATGGCTTGCCCCGAGACTCTTTAGCGCCGGCTTCGATGACCTGGGCGCTTCATCACACATAGCCATCAACTGAGGAACTCCAGCTTCCTCCCCTGGTAGTACTTACTTACATATCATACGTGCGAGCGTTTCTGAAACCCCCCGTTCTTCCTGCAGCTTTCTTGATATCCCTGACTTTGGTCAAGCTCAAACTCGCTGCTGCATCAATCATGATCTGCGAGCCACAAATCAAGGGCGTATTTACCTTTCTCAGAACTCTGGAATGTGCGGACCCAATGTGCAGTGAGGCGATGTGGCAAGGAACTACCTGGAACTACAGCTGGGTCGGGGGTAAACAGACTGTATTGAATGAAGTGAATGCGTACAGCTGAGGTCGTGGTAATGGCACTGGCAGTCAGTCATAACTATCATCCTCACGTGGACGATCAATTCATCTCGTCTAGATCTCCGTACTCAAAATCATCCCTTTCGGAGAGACCGTCCAGGTCCTCCCATACACCAAAGTCACGTCTACACAAGAGCGCATAAGCATAAAATCCCATAGATCACGAAATGAAACGAGAGACAACGCACCCCTCAAAACGATCCAAGAACTCCCGCTCCTCGAGCTCATTCTCATAATAATAATCACGTCCAAGCACCTCCCCCTCCTCGAAATCCCGACCGAACTTCGCTGCATGATACGCATGCCGCTCACGGGGGTTCAGATCACGCTCCAGATCCGGCTCCGCAATCCTAAACCCAAACGGGTCTTCGAAAATCCTCTTGCTATCCCTCACTTCAAGGTCGTCGTCGTCCTCCAGCGAGCGCTTACGCCGCGACTTGTACGCACTATACAAGCGCAGCCCAGCTTTCATTCCAAGCTTCCTGCAATCACAGCCACGCGTCAGACCTCCGCACACCAGCTGACATATGTAGTAACGAAATTGCACGTACAAAGCAGCACCAAAGAATAACGGCTCCCTCTCCGCCAGCTCTTCAAGCTCTCTATCAGTAAGCATGTCGATATCCTCAATCCCACGGGCCGCAAGGAAATCATCATCATCCCCCTCGAATGAGCGCTTATGTTTGGATTTGTAAGCGCTGTAGAGACGCGATCCGACTTTGAGGCCGATTTTTCTGTAGGAAAAAAGGAAGGAGGGTGTTAATTTCTAGGGGTCTGAGAGTGGGAGGAGGGGTGAGGTGGAGTATATACTGACAATGCGGCCCCGAAGAAGAGGGGGTCACGTTCGGCGAGGTCTTGCAGCTCGCGGTCTGTGATTCGCTGGTAGTCTTCGATCGGGAGCCTTGCCGTGCTAGCATGTTTGTTGTGTTGGGATCGGAAGGGTGGAGGGTTGGGGATGTAGGGCCCGTCTTTCCCTCCAGCCGGGGGAGCGCGATCGAAGAGGGCTCCGTCATCGGGGGATCCTGGGAAGCCGGGCTGGGCTGAGGAGGTGTGGAGTAGGGTCAGTGTGTAGATGAGAGTCAAGGTTGCGAGGGCTGTGGATTTCATCTTGAGATTTTGGAAGAGGATTAAGGTTTTCTGGGTATGTCAGGGTAGTGGGGAGGCCAGCTCTGAGCTTCCTGTTCGTGATTCATACCCTTTATATGTTAGAAGGTCAGCTGAGTGGCGTTTTGTGATAAACGCATGGAATAGGATTGGACTGTGACGGTCCGTCTGACGCTCCATTCTGTCTTTCTGTGGGCCGCAGATGAGTACCAGTACCATGTGCTTTAGAAAAGGCTATAGCGTGTTGAGTGGATCATGTGTGAGCCTTGGTCTCAGACCGCACTACACCCAGAACGTCGATCATTGTCATTGCCATGCTCTTTCAGGCCTTTTATGGTACAGCGAAAGCTTGTACCTGTGTTGGTTTTAGAAACGGTATGATTGATCATCTAATGTACAGCTGGAGAGCTGTGTTAGTGGTTATGCCCCTGATCGTCATCACAGCAGACATACCTATGTTACCTATCTCTTTCTTGGGTATATGGCCCGAATAATTTCTTCAACGAGCAGTAGGTTGCTGCGCGGCTCTATTCGCTGCCTTGCTGGAGATGGGAGCGTCGTTCGCATGTGGGGCGGGCACAGTAAGCTCGGACGCTACCTCTTTCTTGGTCGACCGCATGTCGCCCCGGAAGCCCAGGTAATATATCCGCGACTGCTCCTCTCCAACAGCCTCGTTCTATAGGGGTATCAGAAAGCGTCTGCCTCTCAAGAGTAGGCTACGTACGAAAAATAGCGATAGCGAGTGTACACTTGCAAACGCGGCTGAGCGCAGAGGGTATTCCACGACGCCCGTCTCGCCTTCCAACAGGCTGATCCCGAGCTGGGCTTTGGTTTGCTCTGCGTCCGCGAAATCGATGATGTTGGGGTAGTTGGCGTATATCCTGAGATGCCTCGGCGTCGACTCTCCTCTTCCCAGTTTGAGAAGTATAGATCGGATTCTGACGCGCTCGTGGAACGGTATATGGATGATGAGCTGTAGCGAAACCGTGATTAGGCGCCGAAGCAAGTTCAGAAGGTACCCGACGTACCTGGTCATCCACGTTCGATTCTGCGTAATTTTCAGTGTCATCTCGTTCCGCCCATGGTTTTATAATGGCCTTTGCGTCCTCTGGTACGACAAGGTTCAATCCATGCACGCTTTTTGACTCGATATTAGAATAGATTAGGTGTGACTGTGCCTAGCTCTTTGGGGTTTTGGGGTGATACTCACTTGTGCTTGTCTATGACACTGTACAGATTCGACAGATCCGTTCCTTCAAGACTCGCAGCCAAAGAGTTACTCGCTTCGTCTGCCATGGGGTGGTACGTTCAGGAGCTGAGCAAGCCGCGAACACGACTTCTACCCCGGCCATATCCAATTTAGGCAGTTTGTTCCCGCACCCGGCAGGTCCTCCCGCGTCCGCGAATTTTCTCGTCCGGCCACCACGACACGGCGACAGTCGGTATACCATGAACCGTCTCGCCTTCCAGCCTGTGCTGCGCGCAGCCCGTGCCTCTGCACCCCGCCCATGTCTTGCCGCTGCCCGCCCAGTCCGTGCAGGCTGCTCGACGACGGCCGCGAGACGGCTTGCCAGCACCAGCTCATCCGCCCCTGCCGCCCCCGGCGCCAACAACACGACGACCCCCTCCCCGCCGACACCCGAGTTCGAGCGCATGCTCTCGAGCCTCTACCCCGGAATGCAGTCCGAGGATCTGGCGAAGCGCGTTGCGGTGCTGTACATGATGACGGACAAAAAGAACGAAATTGAGGCCGTGGAAAAGAGGTTGCATTCGATTATGCGCGGGGAGAGCTTCGAGCCAGTGGCCAAGAGGATAAAGCATTATTTGAAGAATCCTCCGAAGGACTTGCTCCAAACGAGTACGTCCTGATACGCGCTGGTGTTGTGTTCCGAACTAATGTGCGGGTGTTTACAGAGGCGCCCCCGCTGTCGCACCAATGGCTCAATCCGCAGGCACAAAAGGCCCTCGGAAAGGCCGGTACGCGTCCTTACGCCGTCGTTTATTGAGCAAAATTGACCGTATATTAGGGATGACCGCGTTCGACTACTTGACTGTCCTCATGGAATCCGATCCCTCCGTCAGGCTGCTCAAGTCTCTTGATGAGGCAACTTCCGAACGCGTCGAGACCAGCTGGGTCGAGCTGAAGGAGACCGGAGACTCTGAAGTCCTTACCCGTTTGCTGAACTTCTACTCGCAACACGGACTGGACTTTGCACCTCCCTCTGCTGAAACCATTCCCTTGGTCAAGGAAATGAAGGAACGCTCAAAAACCGACGACACGCCTATGCTCACGGAGGAAGAGGCCGCTGAGCTCGAGGCCGACCCCGTTCTTTTCGCCAAGAAGGCAGCAAGGGACAGCTCTTGGAGTAAGTTCCTTCTTCTCACCAAACCCGTCCAGTGCCTAACTTCTGTCCCTCTATTAGACCCTCTCCAAGCATCCGCTGCCCAAGCCGAAGCTGCCCCCGACCTCATGATCCCCGACCCATACCTCGACCCCAAAGACGTGATCGACTTCCCGCCAACGAAAGACACGCCATACCACAACCGCGTCATTGTCTACAATCACCGCTCCGTCTTCCACGACTACGACAAAACCGGCCCCGACGGAGAGCCCGGAGGCCTCGGCGATGCACCCAACGACTTCAACGAGCGGCTCACCGTGTCGCCCTCCTACTACCGCTCGCTGAACCAATCTATCCTCATCCGCCGACCCGTCGTGCAGCAGACGGGCAAGGGCAAGATCAGGCGCGTCGCGTTCCTCGTTCTCGTCGGCAACGAGAACGGCCTTGTTGGACTCGGCGAGGGCAAGCACGCGAACTCGATGGTAGCGATGAAGAGTGCGCAGATCGACGCTGTGCGGAACATGGACTGGGTCGAGCGTTTCGAGAAGAGGACGGTGTGGACGGAGATGCGGACCAAACTTGGAGGCACGGAGCTCATCCTCCGCCCCCGCCCCGTCGGATTCGGTCTCAGGTGCAACCCGTACCTGCATCAGATTCTGAGGGCGGCTGGTTTCAAGGATATTAGCGCCAAGGTGTGGGGCAGCAGGAATCGACTGAACGTGATCAAGGCGGCGTTCAGGCTCTTGCAGGCCGGCCATGACCCCACGGGTATGGGCAATGGGCTTGGGGGTCCGGGGAAGAAGCTGGCGAAGGGAAGTGGGATTGTGGGTATGAAGGAGGTGGAGAGGGCCAGGGGGAGGAAGCTTGTCAGTTTGCGGAAGTAGTTCGAACTTCCTTTGCTGCTTTTTTCTTTCGGGGGCAACAGGCATTTCATGCTTTCGCCCCCGTATTGTGACTGATATAGGTATATAGGTTTAATTCATTGTTTATTTCATTACAGGTACCTTGGGTTCATCCTTCCGTTGACTTGTCTATCCACGGTTGTCCTTTGTCGGTCTCGAAGCCATATAGACGAGTGACTCAAGTTCGAGGTGACAGCGAACTGCGTTGGCAAAGTGATTAGATTAGATGCCATCACGCCCGATGCACAGCCGCGATACGGACGCGGTCGCGTGGCGGCTGGCTCGTCGGCGGTCGCACCTTGCCTCAGTTCTGAACCATGCTCACCAAAGTACTAAGTACTTACCTGAGTCCTGCCTGCCTATCCCGCTCGCGGAGCACCACCCTCAAGGAGAGATGGACCCCCATAGGTATCTCCCTGTGTATGATCGTGTAAGTTAGTAACTTGTACGCGATTCCGTCAAGAATGGCAATGATAGCATGCGCAGGACCGCAGTTCGGACCGCAGTTCCCTGCAGCTCCTCAGGAGTCCTCAGGGCAGCTGAAGGTCTCGGTGCGTATGGCTGTGAGTGCGCATCTGGCGGGGTCAGAGGTCGCCAGGTCGACGATATGCACAGGGTTACATACCTTTCTACGCCTCTCCGAAAACATCACACGGCATCTGCCTATGCACTGGACGATCCTCAAGCTGACATACAGTACTCCCTAGTACTCTGCGCCTCTTCTGGGAGGAACCATGGTGGCGGTATTCTCTGGGGTTCTCTGCCGGGTGCCCTCCGGTCGGCGCACACCAGGATGGATCACGGCCTATCATTGGAAAAGCTTCTTCAAGCTTTTTCATGATTGTCGAGAAGGCTTTGATGACGATGACACTCCTGAAGGCCTGATCCCTGATGGCAATTGTGCAACAAGATCTGCGTGCTGATGTTCTGTGTCAGTCAAGTTTCACTGCCCGTGGTCTGTCGTGACGTCAACCCTTTGCCATCCTCGAGCTAGCAGGTTTGAGGGAAGGATCGCTGGTCAAAAACCAGTATTTAACGTGAGGGACTAGGTAGGATATGTAGGTGGAGTTGGCAAGGAACGTTGCCCTGCATAGCCCATCGTGAAGTGCTCAGTGCTCGCTCCCTCGCTCAGGCTCGCTGGTTCCCCAATGGGGCGGCCATGGAGCACACTGAGGCACGTCATCCTCAATGCTCATATCTCCCGGTTGCATATCCATCACGGTCCAGGTCCTTGCAGCATGGCGAGCCTTGGCATCAAGCGCCGATTTTATTGATCCCCGCCCCCCAGGGATTTCAGGTATAAAAGCCCTCTCGCTCTAGCTGGACTTCCCCAGAGCCGGTCTCTTCCCAACACACTCCTACTAGCCAACATCTAGCGTTGATCGCACCCCCTCTTCTTTCACTAAACAAATCAAGTCTCTATTTTTTATCATGGTGCACATCTCCGCCAAACTCGCCTTCGCTGCCCTCCTCGCAGCCCCCGCGCTTGCGCAGCCCATCGCTCTCGACGCCCAGGAGGAATACACTCGCGAGTTCGACGACTCCGAGATCGCGGACGTCTTCGCTCGCGCGGGGCTTGCTGCCCTGGTCAAAAAAGGTGCTCGCTACGCATTGAAGGCCATTGGCGTCGGCGCTACGTACGTCTTCCCCTTATAGCCCCTGTTTTATTACCACAGATGCTAACATGGTGTCCTTGCAGCGTCGCCCCTCTGGTAATGGAAAAGCGAGAGTTCGCGGAGGAATTCGAAGCCGCCTTCGCCCGTGAGCTCGTGGCCGAACTCGAGGCCCACCGCAAGCGTCCGTCTCATTCTACCGACCCTCGTCGCGCTCGCTCTGGCGCTCCTCATTGGGCGCGGGAGGTTGAGGGTGCTGACTCTGAGCTGGACGCTCGCCCTGCTCGCCACCCTCTCCCTCACCATCGTGGTGGTCCCCACTCTCATGGAACTGGCAGTGCCGTCCGAGCCCCGCAAGGCGGGCACCGCCACAAGCGCAGGGAGTTCTTGGAGCTCGAGGACCTGGACTAATTTGTGCGATGCTTTTGCAATTTGTTGATCATGTAGTCTTGTGTATGTTTTCTGTGAAGAATGACATAGTGCAAAACCAACCAGTCGTCGCGACTCCTGTCTGACAGAAGAAACGTTAATAAGTAGTCGCTCACATTCCTTGCCGAGGGAAACGGATTAATAAACCCTGTCTTCGGAGAGGGGTACCTACCAGAAACGAGTCTGGATCAATTCAGTCTTAGGCTCGCAGACGCCTTGGGAGCCTCTGAACGCGTCCAAGCCCGCTCCGCAGCTCCACTCTCAGCATTATTCAGTCTGGGACTGGCTTCCAATGCGATTCCTTTCAAGGTTGTGTCAATGCACCATGGGCGCTTTGCAGCAGTGCGACGTGTTGATTAAGCGCCCTAAGGATTTCTAAAGGGTCGCTTCGCGACTAGCCCTCACATCTGCCCCTGATATTATACACAGATATACGAGGCTACATGAGCCCGGGTCAGATCTCACAAAAAGGTATCGTTCAAGGATTGTTATGAAATGCAAGGCTACATTCCCGCATCGCACATTACGGCTACACTAAAAATACAAATGGCAAAGCTATACAAGGAATCGAGAGCAATATACCAGCTGAAAACACATTACAAAGTCGTCGCAGAAGCGTAATAAAGCCACTCATTAAAGCCCAACAGCCTCTAAGCCGCAGGCAGCGTATCCACCTTGACGTCCCTATCAGCCACCTTCTCCCTCTCCGTCTTCGAGTCTATCGACGCCAAGTCGCTTTCGCCCTCCTCCTCATGCCCAGGTTCATAGTTATAATTCGACAGATCGACTTCCTCGAACTTGCCAGGGTTAGAGCCGGGGACGGGGAAGAGGCGGTTGAGGAGGTAGTAGATGAGTGCGGAGACACCGAATCCCGTGAAGAAGGACATCTGGTATATGCGCGTGGCGGCAATGGGGACCGTGCGGCCGGCTAAGGGTGGCGATAAGTTTAGTGGCATGCTGGTATGCGGGAGGAATGAGGGAAGGGAACGCACTGGCTCCTGCGAATCCAACGACGTTGATGAGGATACCTGAGATGTAAGCCGCGTATGCGCTGAAAGCGGGTCAGCGGAAGTCGGGGTGTGGTAGCCGTGAGATGAGACGAACCGGAAGTTGATGCCGTAGGTGTAGTAGTACCAGCCGTCTTTGTTTGAGCTGTAGAGGTCAGCCACGCGATAGTGACCACGACGGATAACATAGTATTCGGTAATCTGCCACAAAAATCAGCCTTTTCCTCATACACCAGAGGATTGTCATCGAGACCGACCATGACGCCGGCGATAGAGCTCAGGAACACCGAATACGCTGAGAGGTACGATGTGAAGCTGTTGCTGCTCTTCAGAAGGTTCCATGGGAGCATGACAAGGCCAACGATCGCTGCGACATAGCCACCTCGGCGGATGTTCTAGGCACGTCAATAAACGTGCATTGTCAACTGGAATGATGCACTCACAATGAAGCGAGGCATAAGCGCCGTCAGATCACAGCCAGCGCTAATCGAGTTCGCAGAGATGTTCGTGCTGCACCAGCCGGCCGGGTCAGCAAAGGCTCACAAAGAGGAATGCACCCAACACGCTCACCCAAGCTGTGCAATGATGAACGAGAACGCGATGTACCAGACACCGAATCGCGTTGCGCCGGATGGGCTGTCATCCAAGAACCGTCCCAACAAGTCAATTGGCGACCAGATAGCCTCCCCATAGATCGCCTCCGACGACGAGCTGACAATGATACCGACAAAGCTGACGAGTGAGAAGCCCAGGGGCACTGAGATCAACTGCGGCCACAGCGCCGCTGCAGGCGTCTTCGCGCGAGATGCAAAGTCGGGAGCATTCCTATCGAAAACATAGAATTCATATTAGCGACTGGTACATCAGAGAAGGGGCTGCGATGGTGCGAGGGGATCGAACGTACGTGACGAGGGTGGCCATGTTGCTTATGCATGACATGAGACTCGCGACCATCGTCCAACTCATCTCCGTCCCGTGGATGGTCGAGGGCCGCTTGATGATGGGGCCGACGCCCTTGGCTTTGACAATGCACCAGATGAAGAATGTGATGCCCGCGATCGGTGTCACGATGGACTTGAGGGTGAAGAGGTGGCGACTGCGCAGGAAGCAAACCACCGTAAGTAACCGCATTCGATCGTAGAAACATACAACAGAAAAGACTGCTGCTGGTCTAGGTTGCCCGCGAACGAAACGAACGTACATTTGGTGTATGGGGAACCAGATTGCGGGTAGGGAGATGAGCCAGAAGAGGAAGAAGCACAAAAAGTCGCGAGAGTTTGTCCCGGACGATTCAGGCAGGTGGTTTGCTAGAACTATGTTCAGCCAAATGAAACAAGTGTGATACATTGGTATAGCACGTACGAATGTCGTTCACACTAGGCCACATCGCTCTCAGCATAACCTTCACACAAGTCCCGCCAATCCACGCTTGAACTCCATACCATATACTGTTTCACGGAGAAGGATGTACAAAGTCAGTCTCTCGAGTTGTGGAAGGGCACTGAGTGGAAAGGTGCGAGGGGCCATGCGCGAAGATACGCGAAATGAAAGCGAAACACCACTCACCAGGCCATAGCGCCACGATTGAACGTGCACCACAAGCTTCCGTAGACCCCAAAACTCGTCCTCGCCACAACGGGGAATGTAACATGGAAAATGGCACCAGGTCGCGCGTTGAGGACAATGAAAGGTGCGACGACGCCGTATCCGATCCAAACACATATCCAGGCTTGCCACCACGACAGCCCCGAGAGCACCATTGAGGACACGATCATCCACCTGTACACCTGCCCGTAAGGCGCTGAAACTCGGTAAATGAGGACCACTAAACAAGCGTACGTGTTAACGTTGAATGAATCCGCGATCCAGAACGCTATGAAGTTGATCCCGGCCCATGTTCGGTTAATGGCAGGCACTGGGACCAAGTCATCGTTCTACAAACGCGCAGGAGAGAGCGATATGAGTAAACCCCTGTGGTCGGCGGAAGAACGGAGTAGAGCTCGACGGACGTTCAGGAATAGTTGTGTATAGGTCAGCCCAGGTGCATGGGCACCTCGAGCGCCTTCAAGATCTTGCCAAAGCGTCCCATATCCGGAGAGTCCAAGCGCAGTGATCGTGAAGTAGGAAGAAGTCGTGGGGCGGATGTAGAGTGGTCGATGGGGAGGGAATCCGCCAGACGTCGATGTCTTCGGGAGTTCGTTCGTCACTACAGCGGCTTCGGTGAAGGAGTCCCCAGTTGGTAGCCTCGGGACGAAGTGGAGCGACTGAGCGATGCCTTCTCCACCCACCTCCAAAGTTGTTTATATATACATTATCGACAGATATAAAGGGGCCTACCTCCGGTGACTTCCCAAGAAGAAGCATATCTTTGCAAGGTACCACCTCCACATCGTGGATATGCGCCTAAACCGCGATCTCGCTCAACGGATAACGAGGCATTCATCCCCCCCGTATCGAAGATAAGAGGATGCGGGAGATTCGGCCGTATGACCGACCCAATGGTCGTCTTGAATAGGTCGAGTAATCACTTCTACATTGTCGATAAGTAATTAGCGTCAGTAGAGGTGACTGTTCACTAGAGAAATATGTGAAGACTTACAGCACACTTATCAAAGTACACGTGGAAAATGGAATTGCTTATCTCGCCGTGTGACCACATGCTATCAGAACTGAGATAATTCTGATAAAGCGCGACTTTCAAATCCCTCATCAGGTTCTTGGCCGGCAATTTGAATGCACCATTCACTTTGGACATAGACTCTTGAGAGTTGGAGCATGCATTGCGGCGCTGAGGGTGCCAGCAGCGGAACGCTGTTAGGGGTCCTCGTGGTGGTGACGAATCAAGCGCGTTGGCAGTGGAAGTTGCCCCTGGGAAACCTAGACGCCTGACTTACATAATGCGATCATGCCCAAAGCGGGCATGCCATGGGCGCTTAACTCGGTCTCCGCTTTCTTGGCGGTGAGCGGTCCGGCGAGAGGTACGGCGAGAGGTACGATCGAGTGCTCCGAGGCCTTATCAGGTGGAGAGCCAAACTCTGCTCGGAGATCCCTCGGGGGATTGAGCAAAAGACCATGATAACTCCAATGGCCCCCCATGCATCCAGGAAACCTAACAACTGAACCCCGTCCATATCCCGGTGTACCAAGGCTCTGTAGCACTGTATATAAGCCAGAACCCACATCGCACCTCCACGAGGCATACTTTACGAGCTTTAATCCCCCCACATCCTTCAAGGATACCTCAATTCACGCCACCGGCACTCTTCTGCATCCGACCCACCCTCCCTTCGATCGACGTCTCCTCTCGGCATCTTGACACTTATCCATACATATGTGCACATAAGCACCCACCGCCACCCCGCCACACGGAGCCCCGCGCCATGCCGCACGCTCCGCCCTGTATCAGCAACTCTTCCCGCCCTATCTCTGCCAGTGGAGCACTCTAAGTAGAGTATCACCTAGGATGGCCTCCGCATAATACCTTCCGTCTCCGAAGCCGCGGCACCCGGGCAAGATCGAACGTGCTCAGAACCACTTGAGAAAGCTTATCTCGAGCGATTCAAGTCGGATGTGAGCTTGAGCTTGATCCCCGAGACCCCGACGTTCTTAACTGGGTTGTACGTATCCTGATATGGTCTCATCATCACTCCAAGTCCACTCAGGGCAAATATTCGGAAGACTCGCCCTCTAAATAAATTCTGGGCAGTCTTGCGACTATCTGTCAAGTTCGACGAGGTGCTTTTCCCCCATTTCTTCGCACACATCTTCTCAAGATGTCACATATAATTTCCCCTCGCTACTATGTAGTATATATTAAACTAAAACATACAGAACAAGTAGCGCCTGAGATAGGTAGTATCCTGATACGGCCTGCTCATGTCCACTCGGGGGTAAGCTTCAGGTTGGATGACATGCTTTCCAAATGGATCCTGGGAAGTACCTGTCAAGGTCTAAAACGGCTGCCAACGAGCCTCAAACGGCCCACCAACAAGCTCAGCGCGCAGTCCTCGAGGCGCTTCTCCCCAAAGCTTCTCACACACGCCTTCTCAGCGTCACAGGCTACAGCCTGAGAGACCCGCTAAGATCAAATTGAAACAGACAGAACAAAGGTACGCAGACGTATTCATTCATTCAAAATAGAGGCTACATTCGATAAATAAAACTATAGAACTAACAAAAGCTCCTACAAAAGCCCAAACAGCATTGCCTATTTAACGTACTTGATAAAGAGATTGAGAGACTAAGTCTACTAGAATTCTGTGTGGGACTCATTGAATACGATGCGAGAAAGTTCAATGCAGCTATATATGTACGAAGCGGCACGCGTCCGCATAAGATCAAAGCGACGATGGGTCCATGCTAAAATCTGAATGGCTAACGGATTGTTCGATGAGGGAGGTAGACAGGTCAATGATACGGACGAAAGGAATATGAAGAAAGATATGACGATATGTGAAAGATAACACGTCGGCTCAGAGCTGAAAGTGGTGTTTGAAGAGTCCGGTGTGCAGGCGGATGAAACGGGGGACGAGGGAAGCCCGGGAGTGTGGCAAGAAGCCGAGCGCTCAAGGAAAAGAAGGTGGCAATAGAAATGTACAGCCAGGGTGCGCCAACACCAGCGGAAAGAGAGAGATGAATAGAAATGACTATGCGAGGGATGAACAGACACAGTCGACGATTATTGCAAAGGAAATTCAGCAACTAAATAGACAGTGAAAGCGAAGATGACGGAAGTAGAAAAAGTTCGGCGGGGGCGATGCAAGGGATGCTAAATGCAAGCAAGATGTTGGATCTAGAAAACGATGAAGATGAACGGTAAATCGAAGCGGTAAAATTTGGGTAAATGAGGAGGTATATGATGGTGGAAAAGTATATCGGAAGCGAAGTGGAGTATGGTGGAACAGCACACGAGGATAAAACGAGCTCAGGGAGCAAAACAGCAAGCGATGCGACAATCAATGCAGAGCAAGTGAGCAGGGAGGTAAGTAAGCGAGGAGGGATGATGAGAAATGCAAGCACAGAATGATGATGTAGATGAAGCTCAGCCCAACACCACGGCGAGCCAGTAGTGGAGCCAGAAGTTTGATCACAGGATGCGGAAAATCGTGTGCGGCATGAGGTATGGGGTTGACACTGATATACTTAATACACAAACATGGTCCAGGTATCGGCGTCAGGGTAGACGCTGCGCATTGCACATTCATGATTGATCATATCGGGACGTCATAAGACGAGCATCGGTAATCATCGTGCATCATGAATGCAGCACCATAAATGCCCCGTCGTCCTCGAAGCTGAACACTGATGTCGCCCTGGTGCCGGAACGCGTAGGAGAATCTGGTCGCGAGCCATAAACATCCCTGAATCGCTTGCTCGAGGGAGACGGGGAAGAGAAGGTGAACGACGCGTAGAGCTTTGCGCGTTCTGGGGTGGAAAAAGTGGTGGCGGTTGATTTCTTCTCTTCTGGCTCTTCCGAGATAAGCGTGCGCCGGGAGGACGCCAGAGTGGTAAAAGTGTCCAGAGTAAAGTAGTCGCGCAGTTCAGGCTCTGCAGAAGCTTCCTATAGAAACATACAGGAAGCGTCAGTATTGAAACCGACGGGTCGAAGCACGCTCGGGAAGGGAGACGGAGAATTGATAAACGGACCTTGACAATTCGGAAGAGGCTCTCGTCAGACTTTCTGAGAGTCTTACCAGAGAACACGGAGGCCTCGTAAGCCTCTGACACGTCGGCTAGGGGCGTAACGGTAAGGTCGTAGCAGCGCGAGTCGATAGCAGCCTGGCTGAGCTCCTGCACCTGAATCACAGAGTCGGAGATTCCGGTGGTGGTTTCCTCGACGACCTTCGGAAGCACAGGCGGTTTGCGCGAGGAGGGACTGGTTCGCTTAGATTTCCGTGCGGAGCTGGCTGTCGGCTTGAGGACAGAAGACTCCTTCTTCGAGGTGGTCGCCGGTTTCGACTTGAGGGCTCCGGTAGCTGTTTTGCGCTTCTTCGTGTCAGGTTCCGCGACGATGCTGGCTTGCGGCTTCAAGGCCTTCTTCCCGACAGTGGTCGCGTGCGCCTTGGTGGCGAGAACGGTGGTCTTGCGTTTCTTCTCGCCATTCAGCGCCGTTGTGCTGGCTCGGAGACCGGTGAGAGGGTTGAGATTCTCCTTGTCAATTGCCACCGCATTTTCGGAAGCGGCAGGGAGGTTCGACTTGGACGTAGAGGCCGATCGGGAGAGGATGCGGCTGCTTGCACGAACCGGTTTGGATGCTGCACGGGAAGTAGAATCGCTGCTGGATGGGGTATCCTGAAAGACGGTAAAGGTGCGTGTCGCCATGCTGCCTGCTGTGCGGTAATTCGATGGAATGGGATGATAGATTGTAGCTGGGCACGAGGAAGGGTCTGATGGACAAAATTTAAAGAATGAAGGTAGATGGGGAGTGGGGTAGGATGTGTCCAACGACGAGCACGCTGCCTGGGTGCGGTGGCGAGCTGCGTGGAGACGACGGCGACGAACGAAAAAGTACAAGCGAGAGTGGCACGGCGATGGCACGGCCTCTTCAATGCAACCCTGCCATCAACCACGTGTCCCGTTCCCCGCGCCTCGCGCGTCGCTCACGTGGCCGCTGCCAAGGTCACATGCTCAACCTCGTGCCATCAAAACATACCCGATGCGGACTGACACAGATGCCCGCCTTCACCCACGCAGCGCTCAAACATCCGCTTTGTTTCTCGACGTCGGCTGCACAGCGTTTGCGTTCTGACGGCATGTCAAGGGGCTTTATGCACGCTTCATTCGCCCTGGTCCTATCGGCATCTCTTCGGATTGCCGCGCCTGGTCCTATCGGTGCAGTCATTCCAGCCTTCTTCTTACCCTTCTCCACCCCTTCTGTGCTGTCTGTGAAGGCAAGGGGCACAGATCGATGTGACCTTAGTCGTTTTAGCACTTCTTGCTCCTTCAATTCAAAACAGGCTTTCCTATGCTGGTTTATCACCCCGGCGTAGTCTTCAAACCATACCTATGCGATGCGTCATTCGTGCACTTTAAACCCGCCGAATCGATAACTGAGTGGGTCATGGGATGTCCTCGGCTTTTCAATCGCTCGTTCCATCGCAATGGCTGCTTTAGGCCAAAACCTTGCTTTTTCGGCGTCCTCGAGCGACTGTTGTGGACATCACACAGCCGCTTCTCCTCCAAGGCGGAGAGCATATCCAGCGCCATCCAGCTGCAGCTGATTCCATTATCTTAGAAGATCGAGCACCCCAGTATTCACCCCGTCGATCACAACTTCGTCCGCGAGACAGATTCTTGTGCCCTTCTTGCCTTGTTCGTCCAGATTTATTAGTGCTCCTCAGCTTGTGTTCTCCGGTATCGGCGTGCGGCTAATGTTAGCTTGACCCGGCTATTCATTCTCTCATTTGGTCTGCTTGGACCAGGTCGAGGCTCATGTCGCTCGTCAAAGTTAACTTAACCTTGCGCAAATCCCCCTCTCAGCGCCTCTGCGATGCCATCGAGCTCGCTGAAATCGCACCGGATTTCTAGCGCTTTCTGTTCACGAGTGATTCCAGGGGAGGTGATCCTGCTGAGTGCCCTCGTACGTCTAGGTGCCTGTGGAATGTAGATTCCTGATCACTTCATTTCAGAAAGTCTCTGGCCCTAAATATGGCAATGGCACCACCCACATGGCAAGATATTTTGCCTGCGTAAGGCGGCATTGAAGGTGAGTAAATTCCGTCTCATCCTCCAGAAATCAGCTAAATACTGAATGTCCCAGACGATAGGGAGGCTTTCTCTCTCCGCCATCGCAATCAACCCCAAAATCGACACTTATCCAGCTCCCTTCCGGATCAACGTGCGGACTTCGCCTGTGAGTGATGCCAGCCTCATGTTAAACACGCCCCGAGCCTCGAGCCAGTCTGTCACGTTTTGGTGTAGACTAACATGACCTCCCACTTATAAACGCCCCAATCTCATGCTTCATTCTCACTCTCGAAGTCCCCGT
Organism: Ephemerocybe angulata; assembly: GCA_013368325.1. NCBI lineage: Eukaryota > Fungi > Basidiomycota > Agaricomycetes > Agaricales > Psathyrellaceae > Ephemerocybe > Ephemerocybe angulata. The sequence continues at coordinate 181,696 of JAACJK010000067.1, forward strand.
TCGCACTGGTGCTAACTCTCTCCCCTATTTTCCATCCTCCCCTTCCCCTCTAGACCTATGGCTTCGAAGACCTCTCCCTCTCCCCCTTCCGCCACCCACCCTCCCCTCGGGACTCTCATTGATGGAGACTCCCTTGAGCTCGTTGAAGTCCTCGGCGTTGGCGGCTACGGCGTCGTCTACCGCGCAGTCGACGCCCGCTACCCGACGGGTCCCAAGTCATACGCCGTGAAATGCCTGGTTGCTTCCGGTCATCAGACAGCGCGCCAGCGCCAAATCCACATCCGCGAGATCGCCCTCCACCAGCTCGCCTCCGCACACCCAGGTGTCGTCACCTTGCATCGCGTCGTGGAACACTTCAACCACACCTATATTATTATGGATTACGCCCCCGACCACGACTTGTTCACGCAGATCCTCCACAACTGCCGTTATCTTGGGAACGACGCACTCATCAAGGACGTCTTCCTTCAGATGCTCGACTCTGTCGAATACTGCCACTCTCTCGGTATCTATCATCGGGACTTGAAGCCCGAGAATATTTTATGCTTCGAGGATGGCCTCCGTGTCGCCATCACTGACTTTGGTCTGGCTACCACCGATAAAATCAGCGACGAGTTTCGCACTGGTAGTGTATATCATATGTCCCCTGGTACGTCGTTTGAGCACGATCTCGTTCAACCAGTCGGCTTACACTGGCCTTCTAGAATGTCAGGGTGGGGCCTTCGCCCCTGGAGGCAAGTACTCCCCCATGTTTAACGACATCTGGTCCCTCGGTATCATTCTCCTCAACCTTGCCACGGGTCGGAATCCCTGGAAGTCTGCGACTGCCGACGACCCAACCTTCCAAGCCTACCTCCGCGACCCCTACGGCTTCCTCCCCACAGTTCTCCCCATCTCTCCCGAACTGAACGAGATCCTCATCCGCATGCTCAACGTCGACTGGCGCAAGCGCATGACCGTCGCTGATATCCGCTATGCCATTGAGGATTTGACCTCGTTCTACTCGGACGGCGTTGTCTTCGAGGGCAGCATGGCCCGGTGCCCCTGGGAAGCCGGTATGGACATCGACAGCGCCTCCTCAGAGGAGCAGGCCGAGGAGGAGCCCGTCTCGCCTCACGTTTCCATCTCCTCGCCAGTCTTGGAGGAACGTCTCACTTCTCACTGGAGCAAAGACTCCACTTCCGATATTATCTTTGCGGGCAGGTCCTCGAACGACGACGAGGAGAACTACGGCGTGCCCTGGCCCGAGTATTCGTCATCTGGCGCTACCTGGGCGTTCGAGTCCCCTGTGTCTTCGAACTCGAGCAACGAGGATGATCCCTTTCCCTTGGACAGGAATGATAGCGACACGGCGTCTGAAGCGTCAACGGAGTCGCCTACACCTTCGTTGCCCACGACCCCCAACAGCTTCGACATGACGTTCTCCGCGCAGCAGCCCAGAATCGTCCTCCACTCTCCTCTCGCTGGCCTCACCATCGACACCAACATCTCCAAGCCTCGCATCTACCAAGCGAACACCAGCATGGAGCGCTCTTACTCCGCCGAGAGCGACATGATGCACACCGCGATCGAGTACGATCCTTACTCGTCGCTGTTCTTCCTCTCGACGCCTATTTCCGCCAAGCTCGACTCCGCGATCACTGCGGTCGCCGAGGACAAGGAGATGATCTCACCCTCCGTCTGGCGGCGGTCCTACGCCGAGATGTCGTCGCCCTCCGAGTACTCTGACATCGGCGGCATTGACCACTTCGCGCGCTCCGCATCGCCCTCGCCTGAGCCTCACTGGCCCTCTACGCGCCACGTTTTCACTCACCACCACCACCACCACCAGGTAGAGTCCTCACCCTCGCCTCAATGTCAGCCTTCTCCTGCCTCCGCGTATTCTCCGATGACCGACATTGTCTCTTCTCCTCCCTCAAGGCAACGCCTCTTCTCGACACGGAAGCCCATCCCGCGATCCGCGGCCACCGTCCCCGTCCCCGTCCCCACCGCAAGAGCCCATGGCGGCAACAGCACCCCCCACCCCGCGCGCTCCCCCGCCGCGCCGAGCCCCGAGCAACAGCAACAACAGCAGAGTCGTTTCGCAGTCAAGCAGCTCTTCCCTCGCGCGACACCACCGGCGCCTGCACCGGCTGCACCAGGTGCGCAAGTCGGTGCTGCTGCACGTGGGCGCAATGTCTACGCTAAACCTTATTCAACCTTTGGTCGCCGTAAAGCGACTGTTAAAGAGGATGGGCAAGGTCGCGGAGTACAGGCCGAGGATGTGGGGAGCGCAGCCTCCGGCACCTCTGGAGGCAGCGTCAGGACCGTCAAGGGAACTTCAGGTTCGGGATCGGGATCGGGTGCGAGCAGCCGATGCTCCTCGAGCTCCACTGCCTCAACCGCCGATGGTGCAAGTGGCGTCGTCGAGAGGGTCGAGCGTAAGAGGGTGGTTGGAAGGCGGAATGCGACACGACATTGGTTTATGCCAGGAAAACTCTTCTCGGCCGTGGGCGTTGTATGAGTACGGGGCATGGTGATTCTTCTCTTAGGCTCTGGGTTCTCTGGCTTTGGTGACCATTCGTTTCCCGCATCGATTTTATAGAGATATTTATCCTTTTCGTCTTCACCTTCATCGTCATTCTTTTCATCTGGTTTCGTTGCATTGTCTCTCGTCTCTCGCTCTCTCATCCTCATCAGCATTGCATCAGGCATCCAATCGTCATCATCCAATCATGCATTTTCCATCCATTTCTTTCACGACAAGTTCGTTATATGGCATATCATCCAATCATTGTACCAAACCCCTCAAGCTGCGTCAAGCAGCAGCATTCGTTCTTTACCCCTATGTAGCATATGCCCCAGTTTCCTTCCTTCTTCTTCAGCAGCATCTCTCACTTTTTGCATTTTCACGGTGTCGACCACGATCTTTACGATATACGAAACAGAAACGCATCCTCGACGGCATCGCATAGCAACGTTAATGTAATGTACAACAGTGTATATAGAATTCGGCGTCGTAGTGCAATGCAAGTTGTACACCGAACAGACGAGCCTTTGCATCTTCGACGAACCAAAGGAACCCTGACAGCCTCGAGCCGCACCCCTGGTAGCTTCGCTATCTTTGGATTAGTCCTTCCCCGATTCCGTCGAAGAAGAAATAAGGTTATTCGGGGAACTCCAAAACGATTCAAGAGAGATTGAAAGGGATAAAGGAGTGCATAAAGGAGTAAATATGGTAAGATGCAGGGGATACTATCGCCGGGTAGAGGTATGATACGAGTGTCGGACGCACGCCTCCCTCAGCAGGTGGCACTGATTGCAAGCAATCAAGCAAACTATGTAGCTCCACTGGCACAGACCTCGTTCATTCTTCCATTCACTTACACCGCGCCCCCACAGGCATACATACGAGTCCACTCGGGGTCAGACGCTCTCTGGATTAGAAAGCCCGGATTAGAATTCATTCAGACGCCTTCTGGAATCTCAACGCATTCGTAATCCGAGTGGTCTTCCTCCGCATCGCTAAGATCGAGACCCTCGAACGCCTCGAGGCTCGCCGAGAGGTCCTCTCCGATTTTAGCTATTGGCTCAGCGGGCGACTGTGGCAGCAGCGCATGACCCGACCCACCCTCAGCGTCCGCCAGAGCCTCGTTGTCGGAGCCAAAATCCGATTCGGCGAGGATGTCGTAGGAGATGATGTCGTCCTCGTCCTCCTCCTCCCCGTCCTCGAGGTCCTCAAAGGAAGATATAGACCCGGAGCGGCGGATTGGATCCGGGGGGTACGAGAAGGTTGGGCGAGGCTTTGGTTTGACATCCTGTGTCGATATCAGTGCCGCGGGAGCAGGACTCGGAGCCTGAGGACGGGAACGAAGTAATGTAGGACTGGAACTGCCGGGAGCTGGGGGTGAAGGTGAAAGTGAAAGTGAAGGTGGGGCCGCGGCTGCTGCTGCAGCAGGGGGTGGCAAAGGGGGGGATGGGCGTTCGATGGGGCTGGTGTATGCTGGAGGAGGGGTTTGGGGCACCTCTGTGGCGAAGGCAAGGGCAGAGGGCAGATGGTATATCGGCTTTGGTTTCGTCGTGGGGGCCGGTTCCCCTGGTATTCGCGGAAGGGGCCTTGTGATGGCAGCAGCCTGGATGTCGCGACCCACCGGTAGGTCGATGTGAGGTACCTCTGCGGCTATCTCTTCCTGCCATACCTGAGATGGAGGAAGGGATGGACCATGTGATGAGGGGATAGGCGCTGCGGGAAGTGGCATCGCGGGAGGGGAGGCTTTGCCTTTACTTTGGCCACGACCTTCCGCTTGTGCGGCAGTGGCGCTTGAATAGAGCTGAACGAGCATGTCCCGCAGAGCCAATATGGATTCTTCGCCTGAATAGACGCGGAACGTTTCTGGCTTCCATCCCTATAACAGGAAAGAGGTATGAGTTAGCATGCTGTAGCCTCGCTCACTATTCAATTCAAAGATAGAGAGCGCCACAAGGGAGGGCGATTGTATTATAGATGCATGCGGGGTCTCGCTTACCCTTTCTGAGGCCTTGCTCAATTCGAGAAATCTGGGGTTGTCGAGGAAACTGGGGACTCCGCTCACGCTGAGGAAGTTGAGTTGCGGTTGCTTCGTGAGGAAGTGGTAGATCGATAGTGGAGTGACACCTTTACAGAACGATAGGTGCAAACGTTTCAAGCTCGGCCTGCGAAGGCTACCTAGCCATGTTATCCCGGTGTCCGTGATGTTTTCGATGGAATTGAAACGAAGGCTTTCGATTCTTGATAGCGTGGCGATAGATTGGACGGATACATCTGTCAGATTTTTGCATTCTGTGGCAAAGAATATAAGAGTTTGCCTTCAGGACGCGAACAAATCGTTAAAGTAGTTTTACCTGAGAGGTCAAGGCTGGTAATTTTTCTGCAGCGACGGGTAAGTGCTATGATTCCTGCATCCGTGATCTCTGGGACTTTAGCAAGGATAAGCTGGTGAAGACTGTTCCCCAGGCACGCGCCCATAGACTCCAAGGAAGCATCGGTTAGAAGGCAGCAGTTCTTAAGGTTCAAAACGTGCAGCTTGGGCGAGTTGGTTGTAATGAGATGGATGAAGAAGTCCGAAAGAAGTGAGCAGTCTGTAAGATCGAGGTGTCGGAGGTTGTGGATGAGCCTGAGCGGCATAGGCGCCGCGGGAAGGGGTTTCTCCATGCCCTGGTGATTGGACGATTGATTCGGACCATCTGAGCCGGGGGAGTGCAGCGGAGTCGGGTTGGGACTGTTCAGGAACATTTGGTCAGTTATGGTAGAGCACCCGGCCAAGAGGAGCTTGCGCAGGGGGCTGAGCGATGTCCAAATGAGGCGGGCGCTTTCGTCGTCAACCCCAGGGCAGTGTGAAAGGTCAAGGGTCTGGAGTGCGCGACATTGCTTGATCAACTCTCCAAGTCCTTGCGATGTGATCAGAGGAAGGTGCTGGAGATACACTTCTTGAAGTTTGCTGCAATGAGCTGCAAGGGACAAGAGAGCGGCGTCGGTTAGGCGCGAGCATTTGCCCAGCTTCGCGCCCAGCAGGTTTGGGTTGTTCCGAGCTAAAACTGCAATGACGCTGTCCGTTACCGATTGGAGGCCCTCAAAGTCTACCGCCCCGAGCTGTTGGTATTGGTAGGATGCGTGGAGAAGCGTGGGCGAGTCAATCTTCAGGCAATGGGGGATCTCCAAGGCTTTCACTCTGCGGCACCCAGCGAGTACCTTGAACTCGTGGTCGGTAATTTCGGTGAGCCCATTGAGGTTGATCACATCAACAAAAGTGCGGTAAGGTAGAGTTTGCTGTGGAGAGGATAGGGTGGAAATGAATTGCTGGAATTTGTGGTAGCTAGCGAATTTTGGATTGCCCCAGACTTTCTTTTGGGACAGAGGGAGGTAAAGGTGGCAGACAAGGGATAGAGAGACCAGGTCGTGTGGCGAAGGGATGTATTCAATGACGCTGGACAGGAATTTCAAGTTATAACCGAGGCTCGAACCTGGGTCGGGCAACGTGTTTCTTTTCAGTGTACGTATCTTTAGGGCCAACCACTATCTTCGCCTACCAGAGCCATTCCTGATCCCAAACAGCCTATTCTCCGGATACATGGCCCTTAAAGGAGGCTCTCGACGATGTGGCAGAGGATAGTCTGTAGGCGCTCGTAGACGTGATGGTGAAGGTAGGAAGAAACCAATTTGAATTATTCAGACGATCAACGAGATAATCCCATCAAAGCAAAAATAGGGGCTGTTGCAGGATGCAGCAGGAAACACAAGGACCCCCCTATATCCCTATATAGGTTCGATCCCAGTGCGACGAAAATCGACGAAAATAATGGCCGAGGTCCGATTTTTATGCGCCGAAAACGGCCAGAAGGTAGGGCGACGGCGGCCTGCAGCACCAAGTGTCCGAGATCTCGCGCTTGTGAACTCATCGGGGACCTGAGTTTCTGATTGCTCAGGGATACCGCTAGCGGTGTCTCCAGTAGGTTAGAGTCAAGTACACTCTTTTTGTGAAAGAGGAGGGTCGCAATCTTTGAGGCGCGTGGAGTTGACGCGATCAAAATCGAGATGCAGTTAATCTCTCTCTTGAACCACCACGAGGGCCGGCGTTCAGCTTTGGACCATGTCGGCCTAAAACCACCACCACCACCACCACCACCATGTTAACAATGACCACCTCTCGTTTCTTGTCTCTCAACCCAATTCCGCGACCAGAAAGTGCTTCATAATGTCCGAATCACTTACCAGACCGCAGAAATGGGACACTTTGGCCGCGAGCGAGCTCCTTCAAGTCGTGATTCATCCGGTCAAATCACCGATCTCTCTGGGGAAATACGAAGGGTGCAACTGTTTTGTTGGGACTAGTGAAGACACTGAAGGCCCTTGTGGCCTGGAAAGCTGTAGTGGCCGTTCAGGAGAAGCAGGAGGAGGGGGAAAGCTCTGAGTCCGAGCTCGATGTCTGATATCATGGTTTCTCGTACTTCCGCAAGGCTCTCTTATTGTTTAAACCATACTTTCACTACAGTAGCATCCGTTAATGAAGATTTTACAGCTCTAAAGCTCATTTTCGGTGATTTCAGCCATTATGCGACGAAAGGCGCCCTCCTGGAGGTCCGATCTAATATGCGACGAAAATGGACCCAAATGGGGTCCGGCCGAGATTTATGCGCCGAAAAGGGCCGGAAGGGCTTGCGACGAATTTTGACGATTTTGGCGTTTTAGGATCGGACCTCTGACCGCATATAGGGGGGTCCTGAAACACACGAGTACAGTACACATGAACGAAGTCTACGATTCCACCTCTGTATCATTGATATCAACCGTACGAATCTCCCACATCCCGTTCCACGACCTCGTTAGCCCTAGGAATCCAACGTCGGACCCCAAGAAATCCACACGCAGGATTCCTACCCGGAGTAGACCTATGTCCCCGTTGCACCGAACTTTGTATGCCGTCTCGACGCGTTCGCGGTCGTCCGCGGTCATGGACTCGTTATAGTAATCTTGCGAGGAGATGGGCATCATGAGCTGTGCGTAGATATTCCCGAGGATATCAGAAACGAGGATCCCATTGGAATGGGTTGAACGGACGATGATCGTCCAAGGGAGTCGGTGATGCCAGAGGCGGAGGTCGTGCGCTGGGGGAGTAGATCCGACTTGTAGTAAGTGGACGTGGTTGACCGGTCCGTTACTGTTGGGAAGATGGAGAAGGTATGCGGAAAATGGATTGCACCGAAGGTCGAAGAAGTAGGTCAAGGGTGGAGGCGAAGGGTATCTCAAAAGGGAGTTGAGGACTGGGCGCGTATACGTAACGAGAGCGCGCGTATTCAGATAGGTTGGCTCATCTAGGGCGCAACGTAGGTACGTTGGAATGGGAGAGTAAGGAAGCTTGACTCACCAGTCATGATTGCGCGAATTCCAAGGAGTCGTCGCTTGAACCACGAAGCAGATGGAGGAAAGTAGTCCTGCCTCCAGTTGGCTGGTCTCTCCCTCTTGAGAGCCGATGTTGAAACGACAGAGAATGTTCCGGGGCTCTGGGTGATGAAGTGCCTGAGGTCTCTGGTAACGTGGGACACCACTGCATGCTGGGATTTCGCCCTATCCAAATGACGACTCTGAGGCTGCGACGATGGCCCTGCGACTTGTTTCCGGTTCGGGAAGGTGTGTACTGTTGCCGAATTTGTCAAAGGGCGCTTGGTTGATCGCGGTTGGGAGGGAGAGGGTCTCTGAGGGGAGGCGGGAGACCGCGCAGAGGTCGTAGGTCGGTTCTGAGAAGAGGACGCATGGGGGCCATCGTCCTCATCTTCGCTTGAGGAAGACGAAACTGACTCCAAGCTACGGATGGCAGCAGCTGGCTGGTGGTACTGCGAGTAACAGGGAAGTGGCCAAGCAGGAGGGTAGTTCACCCCTTGCATGTCATTGAATAATGGCTGATGGGTCGGTCTAAGACGAGGTATTAGTATATAAAACTGAGGCAGCGAGTGACGCCAGACATACGGAAATCTAATAACAAGGTTGAGATATGGCATCAAAGCTGTTAGGAAACACGGCACTTACAGTGGGTTTGGGTAGTTGAAAGCAGAACTCCAAAAGGTAGCCATGGTAGAGTTGTGGGGGATGAGGGTAGGAGTAAAGGGAGACTTGAGTCGCTGCGCATGTTCTTTGCAAGAAGGGAAGGGATAAAGGGAAACTTGGGGTTCTCAGCTCTCTTGTTACTTATTGTGGTGTTGGGTCGTGTGCTCAAGCTCATGCAGGAGAAAACAAGAGCCAAACAACGGCGACATTCAAGAGAGAAATAGCAGAATATCCTTTGTTGGGATATTGTGTCGGTTTCTGGTCTGTGAACAATGCTGGCAGCGGGATCCTGAGTCCCCATTGTTCGGTACTCATGCCCACCTGCCCCGAGCCCGACAAATTAGGACCAAAATGGCTCACTAGCAGCAGAGCCTGAGCATTTTTTGAGGTAGAGGAGGGAGTTTGCTCTCAAATATTTTCCTTCGTTCCTAACAGTGAAGCCAGAGGAGTCCAACACCAGGAATCAGAGACAGAGGTGCAGATGGGCAGGAAAAACTCCGAGCGCGTCGGGCCACAGACCCAACAATGCATTGCCTTTGGATACAAACACAGACAAAGGAACATTGTTGGTCATCAACAATGTTGTAACTTGTTCGGACCGTGTGAACACGCTTTATTTCACCCCGCTCATTCATGTTGTCCTTCAAGCTGCACTGAGGCTCAGAGTGCGACTCGGAGCACGGCCCGCCTCAATGTGCGCGATGTATGTAGCCTCCCACGCGGGCGGATTTACCACCACAATTTGGCCTGGGTCATGCATGATTCATGGACCCCTGATCATCGGCAAATCCACCTTTCTGCGCCAAGGACATATCTCCATAGAAGCTGCCGAAGAAGACGGGGCGATCTGAAGCTGTGATTCTTGGTGAAGCCTTTATGCGCGCCTTGCGTCCCCAGGAGTTGACTGCTGAAGCTGAGATTCTAGCGGCATCCGATGGACAGTATATATACCAGGTAAGTAGGTGACACGGCATAGGGAGGTTCTCAGCCTGGATGGTTGCCCATGGGACTGTGCCCACCAATCTAGATCAGAGAAGGTTCCAAAGTACATCTCACTCGGCGACATTCGGTGAAATGTGGTATCAATAACAAACCTGCAGTTCCGTTTCTCTGAGGCCTAAGAGGGTATGATCAAGAGACAAGGACATCTACTCAGGTAGAATGGAACGAAGAAATCTTCTGTTCACATGTGGTGCTGCAACGGTCTACTCATCTCGCGCCTGTGCATAGATCTACTATACGGAACTGTACTGTCTGGCTGCAGGATACAGCCCTAACTCGACGATGGGCGCTTAATAGCTAATTTTGGAAGCGCCCGGCGAACGGTCGATGTTTCTTGAAATGCCAGTTCTAGGTCAATGGAAGATACGTCAATGGCTTTCTCTCTTCCATCTCTACCGGCGCCGCTCAAAACAGCGCTCACAGGCTCCTCAAACTGGCCATTGAAGGTTGCCTTCAAATATCCTCTGTGTATTCTGCAATCCTGGACTCTGACATCTCGACGCTTTCTGCATTTCCGTCCTCTCTAGCTTTTTTCATTTGTTTAAAAGATACACCTTCTCCCAGAATTGCCGTTTTTGATTAAATACTGGTGCTAAACTACAAGTTGATCCTCATTCTGAATCTTTCTCTGTTTGGTATGATTCAAACTCCCTACCCTTTCAATCGCTCCTGTGCTCGTTGGCTAGACGAAGTAGTGTGCTGGCAACAATAGCAAGGCGATGTATGTCTAAGACAGACGTAGAAATGGCTCTAACATGTATCATTTGTTGATTATATTGCCTACATGTACGTACCGCCTAAACACTGAGACGTTGAACTCGTATTCCAAGTTGCATCGCCCCACCGCGCAAAATCATCTCCAATTCACATGTCAGCCCGCTCTTTTGGATAGTCAGCTGTCAGCCTCCAGGCCTCTGAGGATCTGCTACTTTCCAAAGAGCAATACAAATCGGGTATTGCAACCTCATTGACAGAATCGCGATACGGGGTTTGTAGGTTCGCATTTGATATTGTGTAGACGATTCACTGCCCATTCATCAGCGCCAGAGGACACACATTTACGCGAAGCTCGCTATCCTGTGTGTACGTGTGGGCTGAGGGCATCTTAGGCCTGCTCCAATCTAAGCGAATGCCGGCTTTACATGCTCGAACTTTAGAAATAGCCAGATTAATCTAAGCAGAATAACTCCGCCACATTTTCTCCAGACAGTTGCTCAAAGTTCCTCCAAAGTATGGTGGAACGAATGGTATCACTCAGGCCGGACTGATTGGGCTCCTCTGAGGCCGCGTCCACAATGGCCGCGATATATCGAATGGTTTGACAATGAGAAGACAAGAAACCGATGCTGAGCATCCTTTCTTCGCGCAATATATCAGCAACATTGTGGGCCCGTATCAGCACACAAGCACCATTTTTGTGTCTACATTGATTTGCGCCCATAGCGGCACTAGCCCGGCAGCCCTGGAAGCTTGTGCCTATAAAGGCACTCTGTTGAGGGGTTCTTTTTCTTCAGAGCTGGTCTCATCTCATCTTACTCAACCACCAACAAATAATACAGACGCTGGTCGCCTGCCCCCTCCTTCCACTCTTCACTCCACACCTGTCTTTTCCCAATCATGAAGTACACCGCTATTCTACTGCTCGCCTCTACCTCTGTCCTCCCCGCCATTGCGCTCCCGCTTGACTCTCAGAATACGGTGTACGAAGCAGATATCATGAGCCACAGCAACCCTTGAGCTGACAGTCACTATTACATAGGCGCGAGCTGTCCACACCCGGCGTCCAGTATGAAGAGAGGGACACAGGTGCAGCCTCGACCCCCACGACCCGAGAGCTCCATGAAGATGGCAATGAAGTCGTGGCAAGGGACGAGCTCATCGAACGCATGCTGGACCTCGACGAGGATTCAGAACTTTGGGCCCGAGCTGTCGAGGAAATAGCCGCTCGCGAGCTCTCTGATCTCCAAGAGCGGGAGCCTTTCGTTGGAATCTTGTAAGCCTGTACGCATACGCCTACCAGCTTACAAAAAACTTACGCTTTTTCGGAACAGTACGGCCCTTGCATCTGGAATTGGCAAGGCCGTTCAGTTGGGCAAGGCCGCCGCCGCTGCCAGAAAAGCCGCCAAGGCGAGAGCGGCCGCCTCCGGAGTCCCGCCTAAGCAGAATAAAAAGCAGAGGGGTGGGAGGAAGAAGGGAAAGCGAGACCTTGAAGATATGGAGGAAGACTTCGGGCGAGACATTTATGATGATCTCATTGAGCGGGTGGGAAACGGTGAGGACGAGTATGAACTGCTAGAACGAGAAGGTCAGCTCGATGAGCTGGATTAGTAGCACACCTATTCTCGGGCTTCATAATGAAATTACGCAGGTATACCCTGTCTGTTGCTCTCAAAGCCGCAAAAGAGGCGGTCGCGACTTGAACTCGCCACGTCGGGTGATGGGTGCCTTGATTGGCGCGCGTCGGATCCCCGGCGCTTCTTCGATATCCACGTGCTTTTGGACCCTCACTAGCGCTGCTCAGCAGCATCGAGGGGACTGAACAGGGGACTGAACCTACGCAAAGTTGCCGAAGCGTCAGAGAGTCATTCCCTTTCTGTGACGTTCGGGCTCTGCAGGTCCCAGAAGATTTCCCCGCCATGATGCTCATCACAAAAGAGAGGGAGGCTAGGTCGAGACTACTATACTATACAATGTTTTCCAAAGCATCTACAAGTACATATAAATATCATAATCTGGAGATAGCATCACGTTGGAGAGGTAGCAATGATGAAAAACGGGAGAAGCAGACAAAGCAAACATGGTTCAAAGGAAGGGGGGCAGAATATCATAAAAGCAGAACAGATAACGAAACTACGGAGAAACCAAATGGGTGGTAAGGAAAAGCGAGGGGGATTAAAGCTAGCCCACTAGATAGACATGCCGAACTTGGAGATACAAGGCGACAGGGTATGCAGAATGGGACAGGCAGTCAATCACACGCACCAAGTCACAGTCGTCCTGAGCATCAGAGCTCGATCAAAGAGAAGCATGAAGGGCCTATCAGTTACGACCCAACCCTCCCCAGGCCACCCACGCTCTCCACGTCCAATGGGAGAGCAGGAGCACGACCTGCAGCTGTGGACATTTCTACGGCAGGTTGTTGCTGGGCCCCTCTCCCTGTGAGTGTTCGCAAGAAGTTGGGTCTGAAGGTATTCCCCAAGAATCCTGTGCGCGGGCTCGTTTCGTGGTCATGAGATCCCTCGCCGGTTGGTAGAGAGGCGAGTGTCGGGAGACCTTCAGTTAAAGAGTTCAGGACGGGCCCATTATCGGTAAGCTCATTGCTGGGATTGAACGAGGGTGGAGCAGTCGTGATGCGGAGAAGGGAGCTATACGCTGCAGCATATGTTAGAAACGGTCGTGCGAATATAAAATGCACATACGTTGTCGACAGACAGGACAGAACCACCCTTTTGCCTTCCTCTTCCTCCGTGTCGTTGCAGTTCCACTGGCAAGGTTCACAACTGTGATCCCTCCAGTCGGTGTTTGGGTCGCTTCCGCACCGCCCTCAGGCGTTGTCCCTTCTTCGGCACCTGCCACGGCAGGAGACGTAGGCGTGACTTCTGAATGCGTAATGTTTCCTCCAGCACCAAACTCAACCATGTTCAATGCGCACTCCTTACATGCGACCAGATGTCTGCAGGGCAGAAGCACGACTTCCCTGGGAGAGGAAAGGCAGAGAAGACACTCCGATTGAGGGTCATCGTCAAGGTCAGTAATGACTGGCACGTCTACTGGCGGATAGTTAGGTGTGGCAGGTTCGGCGGGTTTAGCTGTAGAAGTAGATGTCAAGCCATAGATTTCGTGCAAATGGAAGGTATGTGGGCCAATCTGAGAAAGAAAGTCAGCAATGCCAGCAGTTTCGAGCGAAGAAGCGTACCGTAGCTTCACGCTTCACGACCTTGACAACCCATGGGCGGGCGTCTTCAACAGGTTCTGCCGGCTTCTGTCCCACACGGACAATGTGTAAGTAAGTGACCTGCTCGTTAATGTTCGTAAGCTCTGCCCCCTGGTCGTCGAGGGCTGCCAGACGGATGGTGACCTTGACACCGTCGTCCTCCGCCTTGCCCTCCTTCTTTGTCGGTGCGCCCTCCTGTGTCCCCTGGGGCTCAGCGTCAACAACAGCAAGAGCAGGTCCAGAAATACTACGATTGTGGCCGTGTCCTCGGCGGAATCGGAGTGCCGTAAATCGACGTCTATTTCTTGTATTCGGCTCTTGGAAGGCGACAGAAGGAACCGCAGCTGCACTGCCCTCTGGGTCTTCCACCTTAGGAGGGGACGGCTCCTGCCCCTCCTTAGCCCGCTGCTCCGGGATATCCTCAAATTGGCCAAGCTCGAGGATAGCCCCTTCATCAAGCTTCAGGTGTTTTCCAAATCCACCGTCTACGACATTTTCAAATACAAGCAGCTTGGCGAGAGCGTGATGCGGCGGAGTAGGTGGGGCGTCGGGGTGAGATTTAGGGAGGAAGACATGGACGTAGATTCCGCACTTGGGAGCATCGCAATCGTACTCGAATTCGAGGCCATGGGGCTGGGAATGCTCGGCCTCGTCGGACTCTTCAGGATGTAAAGGGGAAAGCTTGATAGTTGGGCGTTTAAGGTTGACCAAAGCTTGTAAAGTAGTTGTAGGTTGGCTCGACTGTAGTTGAGATCAGTCGTCGCCAGACCTAGTTAGTCCACACAGACTCACATCTTTACTCTTCTCCATCCATGTTGTTACCACTTCTTGTGTCAGGTCGTCAGTTACAATCTTCTTGTCGACGGTGGCCGTCCAGGCAGGGCCGCTGGTCACAGCGCCAATATTCGGCCCAAAGAGTGGATCCAGGGTTTTCTTGTCCCTCGTCGATGCATTCCCGTTGGTGTCGTTCTGAGGGAGTAAATGGTCGATCCCGGTGCCCGTCGTTACAGGCCCAGCCACTGCAGGGGCTAGATGTGTATTCACAGAGGTCGCCCGGGTTGTTGGTTGGGTGCGGCGACCCAGGAGAGTGTTGTGGAATTGATCTGTAGGTCTATAAGGACAAGCTACATGAGCCTTTGAAAGATATATTTACTCCAGTTCAGCAGGCTCATACTGGGCGCCTCCAGGTAGCCAGAACGTTGAGGAACGAGAAGAAGAAGTTTGTAGACAAGTTTAGTCGACTGTTTCACTGGCTCAGGCTCCTCGAGACTCCTATGTAATGCTTAGTCACATTTTGATCCGGACGGCTAGCTATCGGCCTCTATCGGCGTCACCGCAAACCGACCACGTCAATTGGCTTGGTTTGAACGTTTGGAACTCGAGAACGTCGAGTATCACAGTTAGAATCAGTTATTAGGCACAAGGCAGTGGTAAGTACAGTAATTACATCTTTCGACAGGCAAACCGGAAATCGCGAAATCGGGATGCTATACACGAAAGGTGGGGTATGACGATGGGCTGGTATATGAAGTATCTATATCTTCGTTTCTTTCCGAGATAACGCTGGTCATGGAATATGGACTCATTGCCGTTTACTCGTTCTTACTGAGAGCCTGGAGCTGAACATATTCGTAGTAGTCGCCCTTCTTAGCAAGGAGCTGGTCGTGGGTGCCGAATTCGCTGACTTTGCCTTCCTTGATGAAGTAGCTGTTTTGGAAAGTTGATTAGCAAGCGGCTTTCAGAAATATAAATAAGAGTGACGCACATCTTGTCAGCGTTCTGAATGGTAGAAAGCCGGTGGGCGATAGCGATGGTGGTGCGACCTTTGGCGGCTTGATCGAGCGCAGCCTGTACAACCTTCTCCGAGTGGGAATCCAATGCGGAAGTCGCCTCGTCCAAAAGCAGGACCTTGGGGTTTCGGAGGAGAGCTCGAGCAATGGCGATACGTTCTAAGAAAATAGATGACATAGTAAGAATGAGGTCATCAGCGAAAGCTTGTTCACTCACGTTTCTGACCACCGGAAAGCTGAGATCCCTTCCCGCCGACCTCTGTGTCAAAGCCGTTAGGGAGAGACTTGATGAAGTCCAAGATGTTTGCGTTGCGACAGGCATCCTCGAGTTCCTCCTGGGTAACTTCGGATTCGGGCTTGATAGCTCCAAGCAGGACGTTGAAGCGAACAGTTCCGGCGTACAGAGTAGGCTCTTGAGATACAAGGGCAAGGTGCTTGCGGTACTCTTGGACATGGAGTTCGGAGATGTTATGCCCGTCGAGATAGATTTCTCCGGCCAGGGGGTCGTAGAAACGTTCCAAGAGTTGGATCCTAGATTGCAGTGCGACATTGAGGCTGGGACCAACAAAAACGAGCGAAGGTACTCACACAGTACTCTTTCCAGAGCCACTGGCACCAACAAGAGCGACGTAGGTCCCTGGCTGGACTTCGATTGACAACTCGCGAAGGACACGAACACCAGATCGAGTAGGGTACCGGAAGTGGATGTTGTCAAGCTTCAAATGACCCTTGACCTCACTGGGATCGATTTTCTTGCCTTCCTCCGACTCCGCATCAATCTCAGGTACGGAATCGAGAAGCCTGATTATGTCAGATCCAGCTCCCTTGGCAGTGGAGACATCGGGGACGAAGGAAAAGACGTTGCCAGCTTGGACTGCACCGAAGGTCGTGCTCTATAAGACATAATATTAGCAAAAAGGCAACAAACAAAAAGAACGAACGCACCATGAGGCCAACGAAGAACTGGAAGGTCGTGGCTTGGAATGTCGACACCAAACGCGATCCGTACCAGAAGACGAGAGCAATGACGAACATAGTGAACGACTGCGACAGGGCATAAAGGGCGTTGCTCCAGATGGCATTTCGGTTCGACTTCTTGAGGGGAAGGTCTAAACTCCGGCTGTAGATCTCGAGGCAGTCGTCTTCACGAGTGAGCGAGGCGACGGTGCGAATGGATCCGGCGGCTTCGCAGGCCAACTGCGCAGACTCTTCGTGGGCCTTCTTGTTTGCCTGGTCCTTGAGAACAACGACTTGCTGATGGAGAGGGATATTTCAGTAAAGGGGTGCCAACCTGGTGAAAGATAGTGCATACCAGACGAATGTAGCCAGTGGAAACCAAAAGGGGGGTACAAGCCAAGGCGACGAGGGCAACTCTCCAAATGAAGACGAGACCGAGGATAGTACCTGCGACAACGGTGGCGAAAGACTGGACGATGGCTCCGAGAGTGATACCGGCCAAACCGTTGACTTTCTGAGGGTTCTCACTCAAGTTTGAGGTCAGACCGCCGGACTGCAGCTCAAGGTCAGCTCCACGCAACTAAGATATGACCAGAGAAAATCGTACGCTGTTTTCATCCTTATCGAAGAACGCAATATCCTGACGGAGGACAGCCCTGAAGCTCAAGGAACGAAGGCGGGCGGTGAGTTCGGTGGCTGCAGCAGCGAAGTAGTAGTTCTGCAATCCAACGGCGATGGTAGAAAGGATCGCGATGATGAAAAACCAGAGAGCGTTGCGATCTCCAGCGTGTCTCTTCTCGGCATCGGTTTCGAGGGAGAAGCCTTGGATACCCTTCGCGTACACAACACCAAAGGCGGGGAACACCATTCCAGTGACTATGGCACGCTTTCAGTTGTTGTGTTTGTAGAAAGATGAAGGAACTCACTGCAAGCAAAGAAACCAGCGAAGGCGTAGTTTCGCCACTGGTCTGGTACAAGGACAGCCATGCGCTTGAAGAGAGTAAAGATGCTAAGGTCGCCTGCTTCCTTCTCCTCGCCCGCGGCCAACCTCTTCTGTTCGATGATCTCACTTGCGAGGGAGCGGCCAGTATTTCGGCGACCAAGGGGAACCTCGTCACGCGCCTGAGCTTCAATATCCTTCTCATCATCATCATCATCGATATCCTCGGCGTCAACCTTCGGCTTTTCTCCCTCACGGAGTTTCTGGGCTTGGACAAGTGCGGCATATGATCCCTGCTTGGCGAGGAGATCATTGTGAGTTCCCTGTTCGAGGACGAGGCCATCTCCCATGACATAGATCACGTCGGCACCCTTGATAGTCGAGAGGCGATGAGCGATGGTGATAGTCGTGCGGCCAGCGGAAGCCTTGTCCAAAGCATCCTGGACAATACCCTCTGACTGAGTGTCCAAGGCACTGGTAGCCTCGTCGAGCAGCAGGACCTTGGGGTCAGAGACGATAGCGCGAGCGATGGCGATACGCTGCTTCTGTCCACCAGAGAGTAGGAATCCACGCTCGCCGACCATGGTGTCGTACCCGTTGGGCAACTTGCTTATGAATCCGTCCGCATTAGCCTTGACACACGCCTCCTTGATCAACGCGAACTTCTCCTCCTCGGGGGCATGCTCGAATGGGGTGTTGATAAGACCATGCGCAACGTTGTTCTTGATAGTCGTGGCAAAGAGAGTAGGCTCCTGGGACACAAGACCGACCTGGGAGCGCAGCCACTTGAGGTTGAGCTCCTTGATATTAAGGCCGTCGAACTTGACAACACCAGCAGTGGGATCGTAGAAACGTTCGACCAGTTGGATGACAGTCGATTTACCGGAGCCAGACGCGCCGACGAGGGCAGCAGTCTTACCGGCGCGGAAGGTAAGGTCGAGACCCTTGGTAACTTCTAGGGTGGGCCGGGACGGGTATGCGAAGCGGACGCCTTCGAGCTTGATCTCTCCCTCGACCTTTTCGGGCTTCAGTCCTCCAGGATCAGACGAGTCAATATCCGGGCGACGGTCGATGGTTTCGTAGAGCTTGGCGGCGGCACTGCATCCGTGACTGAGAGCCTGGATTTCGGGTGCCAACATGGTAAGGGAGATGGAGCCAATGAGGATAGCCAAAATGACGTTGACGACTTGGCCCGCATCAGCTAGAGAGAGTCATGAGCGACGAACATGGACCTAGGTTCGAAGGAACATACCATAACCCTTGATGATGAGGGTGGTACCCCAATGGAAGGCGAGACCGTACGACGCATAGATGACGAAGAAGAAGAAGGCCAATCCTGCGCCGTTCCAAATTGACGACTTCAGCTCGACAGCAAGAGACTTGTTGATATGGACGTCATAGAGTGCCGCCAAAGTCTTCTGAGTACCGAACGCTTGCGCGGTCCGAACGGTGGAAATAACTTCCTCGGCCATGTTGCCGCCTTCGGCAACGTGCTGGAGCGAGAACCTGGTCGGGGCAAAGGATGAGCAGACGATAAACGCTCTGCAGGATCTTAACGCACTGTTTATACATGGAAATGAACTTGTTCATGAAGCCTCCAGCAATCGCCATACAGGGAAGGATGGAAGTCATAGCGAGGGCCAACCTCCACTGACGAACATAGGCCAAGACGAAACCGGTGATGAATGCAGCCAAGAAGCTGATTGTCAGCGCAACTTTTTCAGAGGTGGCCTGCTGCATCAAGTCTTGAAGGAAGACGAGTCAGGGGCGCAAGATCAAGGGAAGGGGTGCTAATGTGCTTACGGGTGTCCGTTTGGATACGAGTCGCGACTTCTCCAGCGCCAACTTTGTCGAAGTACGCGATATCTTGACGAAGAACAGCCTGCAGATATTTCTCGCGTGTTCGTTTTGCGCCAACCTCCCCCGTGTAGACCCAAACGAACATGTAGAGGTAAGTGCACACAAACATGCCGATACCTGGTGACCTCGCCATTAGTGCTATGGAAAAGACCCAGGCGAATTGCACGTACCAATGTAAACCAGATAGCTAGCATCCTGGGCAGCGATATGTCGGAAGGATGCTGCAGCTCCAGGTAGAGCCGCTTTCGCTGCTTCGTCGCCAGCCTCGGCAGCCATAGTAGTCATCGTGAAGGCGACGAACTCGCCAGTTAGGTTACCGAAAAGGAGAGACATCATAGGCTGTTGAACTGTTAGCTATACATTCGAAATTCCCAACAAGTAAGTCGTACCTGTGCAGCACCCGCCGCGGCAGCTGCAAAAAGACCAAGAATGTTCAAGAATAGCTCAAATCCGGTGTGGAATCTAGGGCCCCAAGTATAAGAAGGTCGGTTTCGCGTGCAAGATTGGACAGCGCACCTAAAGAGCTTGAAGAACGAAACAGGAGCAGGGCCTGTCAGAACATCCACATCTTTCGCCTCTTTCTTGTCTTTAGAAGCGGAGGTGGTTGACACCTCCACTTTCTCGTTAAGGCCAGTCTGGGAGGGCTTTCTTGAAGCTTGTCCTTCGACCACAGTGGCCTTTTCGTCGGCGCTGCTTGGGCGCGACATGACCGGACGCGTTCAGTCGCTCGTAGGAGGCGAAAGGGGGGAAGAGAGGGGTTAAAGAGAGGAGAAACGAAAGTCGTCTCAAAAGAGTGGAGCGGTTTAAAGGTTGTGTCCCGAAACTGGCCATTTTGTCCAACCCACAAGAATTCACGGCGCCGAGGCTAGGGCATTGCAAATACTGATTGCGATATGTCGGCCGCCGCGGGCCCGCGGCCCCTTTATTCCAAATAGGCCCAAAATGTTCTCGTTGCAAGGTCCAAGCAAAGCTGAAATCCTGCTGTAGCTGTATCGCCTCGTAGTGGTCGATGCGAACAGAGTCTGCTCCCAGGCGTCATTGAATCTCATTGAATAGACCCAACAAAACTGTGTAAGCCTGTAAGCCTTTTAATACTGAGATCTGAGAACTTGCTGAGAACGCCCGCAACGGAAACACACCTTAGAGACCTTTCCATCAGTGATCAAATATCCATGCCTGCCCCTGGACCTCTTGAACGCCAGCTCTTGGAAGCCTGCCAACTGGTAAGACCAGGAAGCGGATCCAGAGAAAACGCAGCCAGCCTCCCTCCAATTAGCACATTCGAAGCTTCCCCTCTTTCTCCCTCTGTCGCTGGCGAATGCCCCCGTGTCCAGTTCGGGGAAACATGCCCACCGGGCGACGCGGCGTTCACATCATCAATGAAGGCGGGAGGTGATTGAGGTCCCCTAAGCCATCTCAGCGACTGAGGGATCGATCTTTCTTGAGGTGCTGGGCATATGAATCGTCCTCTGGAGGTCGTAGTGGTGGTCAAGAAGAAAACGGTGGGTAACACTTTCGCGACTGCGATCAGTCACTCCGGCGCAGTCCGAACCCTCCGATCGAGGCGCTGATGAGGGGCAGCTTACGAGACGCGTCTGACCGCAGGCGGCCATACACTTGCAGGCAGAATAGATGCAAGTCCAAGGGCGTTATAACGCGACTCATATTTCTTGAGGCACAGGTATGAATGTCCGTGAACTTGTTACTCGTGAATCACTGCCCTGGTCGACGTCCCAACAAGTGCAGTAGACTAATATATCGATAGTACAGTGATTTTTGATGCGCTATGGATGCAGTGATATATGGATGTGTAGTTATACATGAAAATTAGGTCTGGTGATAGTGAATATGAGCCTGAACGTCGGGAGGAGTTGGAGCAGTGGGGAATGATTTAGAACATCTTGCGGTTGACGTCCTGCTTGGCATTGCCTTTCTCCTGGCGCAAGTTGCCTGTGAGGCGGGGTAGAAGTCAGTATACAAGTCTATCTGACCACGCTCAAGAGGAACAAGACCCACCTGAGGCTTCTTGCGACCGGTCACCAGTAACGGCGCCGACGACCTGGTCCTTCTTTCCGGTGACTCGATCACCAGCTCCTTCTACGTATCCCTGGGCACGAGCAGCGTTTTTCTCGGCCTCTCCTGCATTGTGCTCAACAGCGCCTTTCTGCTGGAGACTGTGGTTGTTGAATGTGTTTCCGAGAGACTCCTTCATGTTACCCTTGGCGGAGTGGAATGCACCAGAGGTTTTGCTATTGAGAAATAGAACTATAGGTCAGTCGATGCCAGACCCGCAGTAAGTAACTATGGTAGCTAACCTTGGGGAAGACATGTTATTGTAAGGTTGGTTGGTTATAACTTGAGATTGCTGGTGAGGTGGTATTGAATGTAGTTCGATTGACTGATGAGGTCTGGAGGAGAGGAGGGACTCCTCATATACCTTTCAAATGCGAAGATCTCCAGTGAGTGACGTTAGCCAAGGGCACTGCTGGGCACTGTGATGACGCCTCCCAAGTGTCATTGCGCCGCCACTTTCGGTGGAGGGGCCCCTGACGTCATCATCGCTCCATAGGCGCTTAGACGATGGGCTCAAGCGCCCACTGGGCCCACGTGAAATAGCACCAATCTCCCACCCACGTTACCCGACGGACCATACTCATCGGTCAAGAGCTGTGATGTCACCCCTGCCTCATCGATCTTGCAAACGAACTCCTTTTATAAAGTGAAGCGACAAGGCAGTCGGCCACCCAGTCTCTTCCCAGGCTACCATGAATCTGCCGACCTTTTCGACGTGGATGGGAACGCTGAAATTGTGAGGCTGTCGGCCCATTGGTCGATATGCACTTTACTAGTAGGTCCAGTCTATACCGCGGCCAAGTAAGCTGGCGCACAGAAGCAGAATTCAAGGGGTATTCTCACCGGTTCCGTAGGCGCATTTATGATCCCTCGGATCTCTTCCCGACACAGTAAATGGACGTGTATAAAAAGGTAGGTTACACATCAACACCAGCGAGCACACGAACGGTCGGATAAGCACGGGCAAGCGGCATCCCAAAGGTCGTATGAATAGTGTAGTTGGCGAGAAGAACGCCGAGGCGAGGATGGCTAGAATGCTGGCAAACGACCCTGTTAAGTCAAATCCGTAAGCTGCCTTGGACGTTTACGCGGATTG
The DNA here is from genome assembly GCA_013368325.1 of Ephemerocybe angulata. Taxonomy (NCBI): domain Eukaryota; kingdom Fungi; phylum Basidiomycota; class Agaricomycetes; order Agaricales; family Psathyrellaceae; genus Ephemerocybe; species Ephemerocybe angulata. The sequence goes on from JAACJK010000067.1 coordinate 203,905, forward strand.
GAGATCGAATTCTAACCAGACTGTAGCGCTTCTTGATGAACGATTGACAGTGGCGTCAGACTTTCGAAACCCTGTTCAAGTCTTTTGAAGGGTTATGAACAGAATGGCTGTGTATGTGTATGAGTACGAACGAGCCCCGTCACTGGACGCCGCCTACTGTAGCTGATTGTGATTGCTGACAACCCACAATGTACTGGATATGCCTGTATCGAGAGCCACCTCTAATATCAGCCATGCTAAGCAACTTTAAGGTTTCAGCACTGTGACCTCTTGATATCTAATCGTTTTTGCTCAGAAGATGACCACTGGGACACTGGACCATCATCATCATCCTTATGCCAATCGCAGTCCCCAAAGGTTGCAGTCAGCGCGCTCACGCAGGCGAAAACAACAAGGGGCCACTTGAGGGTGGGCTTCCAGTAAAGCCTACATAAGACAGGTGCCAGTGAATCGCGTCAGATTGGCGATGGCTTCCGACAATCAAGGGCTAGTACAGCACCTGAGCGCGAGGAAGTTTTGAGGAATGATTGCAAGTAAAGATATCATGATAGCGCTGAACTTAAGGGGCCTTAGAAAGTCTAGATGGAAGGGATCGACGACGATGGTGAGCTGCATTGACGGCGAGTTGAAGAGCCGTGACGTACGTGAAAGGAAGCCCCTGCGTGGTCGACTCCCTAGGCACGGCGTTCCAGGTAAGCATACGTCAAAGATGCTGTAGGATAATGAAACATACAGGTATACCCAGACCATGTATACCGCCCTAATCCCTTCTTTGTCAGCTGCATTTTAACCGGAGCATAACGAAACCTCTCACGAGACACTGTGGACCAACTGTGGACAGTATCAAAGCACAACATGATTCCGACAACCCCTCTGCGCATCCATTGAGACATAATTACCTTGAGAGCTGACGGCTCATGTACTTAATCCATAGCGGATCGCTGAAACCTAAGTCTTGGATTAGTCAAGAGTATCCTTGAGCCCGACGAGTGAACCATTCCACATAGCCGCATTATAGTAAGCGCCAAACAGGTACGTGTTCACTTTGGTTGCTTCCCTGGGACTCGAGCGCTGACTGTGCTGTATCTTCAAGTTTGGGGCTCACCGATAGCCGTGATGAACAACGCCCCTACATAGGAGAAAGCAAAGAGTAAGCTGACGCTCAACGGTCAAGAGCTAACACTTGGGAAGCTTGTGGTGCAGTGGGAGGAAGTCAAGAAGAGAACAGCATCCCGAATGCTAGCTTTAAATAAGGTTAGCCGAACCAATTGCCAGACATCAAGGTCTGGAACGACCACTTAGATGACATTGAACTTGAATGCAATGAGGCACTTGCCCTTTCGTTGGTAGCTACCAGTACTGGCTCATGCGCAAGTGGAGTAACATAACGAGGTCGCGCCTGGGGGGCTCCTCTCAGAAATGCTCCAGGTTGGACCCAAGTTGGACCTGGCAGTGAGCCGCAACCATACCTCACATTTCTCCGCTCTTTCTCCCGAGCACGCCTTTACCGTATAAATTATTAGCTGTGTGGAAATGGGCGCGCTGCAAGCCGACGTTTGCGATGCGAGGGAGAGAGAAGTCAAGTTGAACTTCAATAGGCGCGCGTGACATGACGCGCCCATGTGCATTCTGCCAGTCACGACATGTGACCGTGACACTCTAATATAGTGTCACGCCTCGTTGAGTCGAACTTGCACCATGACCACGACCTCCGAGCACCTCAAGCTCAGGCCTTGAAATATAAAGGCACCATCTACGCTCTATATGAAATTCACTGGTATACCGCCGATATGAGCTCAACTACCCTCCTTTCCTCGTCGGGAACCAAGATGAAGCGGACACGGTCGAACAATACGAGCCTCCTTCTATCACCAAGCAAACGCAACCGACCCGAAGTACACGAGGAGAAGGTGCAAGAACCCCCGAAACACAAAGATCTATTCAGCTGGACGTTATCTCCGGAAGCAATCGCGCCTTGTCATATTAGGGATGTCCTTTCTTTACAGGACCGACCTGAGAACGATAAACCTCGTGGTCCAAGCGACAAACTTTCAGGTGAGTGTGAGTGTCTCGAAAGTGTGCTCTACTGACACTCTTCCTGCTTCAGCTGCTGACTTCTATTGGCTCGGAAGAGTTCCATGTCGGAATGTGCAGATTGTTGGAATTGTGGTTGGGGTTTCACAGTATGAGTCGAGGTCTACTTATATCGGTTAGTTCTGTTGTTCTTTCCATTAGATTCGGTGTGCTTATCTTGCGAGCCTCAGTTGACGACGGTACCGACATCATCGAGTGCAGCCTAAGGACGCAGCCAATTAAGCAGATACCACAACCAGGGAGACCTCCGCCCATCGCTCCAGAGTTTCCACCGCCTGTTGCTTCGGTTGGAGAAACAGTCCGTGTTATTGGAAAGGTGTCAAAGGGCATCAAGTTTGGGGATTGGCAAATTGCCATTAACACAATAAGTTTGTCTTTCCGTCAAATGGCGTAGTGCTCGCTATCTGACCCCCTTCGTGCAGCTCTGTGTTCGTCGGGTAACGACGAATTTAAACATTACATGGATGTCTTGAAGCTACATGAAACACGTTACTCCCCCACCATAGGACCCTTTTCAATTCCCCGGTTGGCTTTGAGAGACATTGTACCGCCCACACCGCGACCTGGACCGTCTACTCCAACCCGAAAATCGATCGTACAGGAGCCCTCATCTGGAATATCAAACTATAATGTACAGTCAAGTCCCGTCACTATCATCGCGTCCAGTCCTATCAAAAACGAAAGCATACCAGCAGTGAGTTAACAAATCTCCATCATGCTTTTCCATTAATTTTGTGTATAGTCACCAACGAAACTGCGCCACCCCTCACGCCTTCACCACGCCGAACTGACCCGGAACACGTTCCGAATATACCTCAAATACTTTATGGACAGTGGGCCATCTCACTCTACTGACGACGTTGACTACGACGACCGAAGCGATCCTTTCGCCCCTTCGTTTGCCAACGAAACCTCTGCTTCGCTATTGACCCCGACCAAAGACTCGACACCTCGACCCACCTTCAGCAAATCCATGTCCCGCCCCAAGATTGACCCGCTCGATTTCAGCAAGTTCTCCACAACTGCGCCGTTGAACGATAAACCACCACTCCGCGGCTATTCCATTTCATACCTGCGCAGGGTCCCAGAGCTAGTGTTGCTCGCCAACAGAGTTGCAAAGCAGGAAATACGATTGGCTAGGAAGCAGGCGAAGGAAAAGGAAAAGAAGGATCTCAAGGCGAAGCCCACCAGTTCGGCGTCGTCGTCGACTGCCGCTAAAGCCCGTCTACCAACGATAAAGGATATTAAGCGGCTCTTTATCCGCGCAGTCAACGACCTCTACCGGGAGGGTAGCATCGTTATATGGGATTGCCCTTCCTACAGTTGCAGCGATGTATACGGGGGAGACACCTCTTTTCTTTGGAAGACGAGCACCTCCATGTCATATCCACCCACAGCAGACTCCACTGCGAACTCGTCTTCTAAATCCACCCTCCTGCCCAACTTGGAGGGCGAATCCAAAGACGGGGAGCTTTCGGACCCCGACTCCAACGAAGATGTTTATATTTCCCTGACGCCTGTGTTCCTCGCCAAATGCTTGGAAGAAGTTATACCCATTGTTCAGGAGAAGGAGAGGAAACGGGTTGCGAGCAGCGGGCGGCCACAACCGTACCGAGGGGCGTCGGTCGAGGGTCTACTCCACCACCTGAAAACGGATGATAAGTGGACGTTTGTGCACATCGATAGTGTGGAGGCTGCTTTGAAATACCTGGAAGAGGATGGGCGGGCATGGATGTCGGGGAAGGGGCAATGGCAGTTGACGGTCTAAGTCTTCTGACTCTAGATTTACGGGCTTGGTTAGAACCGGCTCGCGTTGGGCATATTCTGTCTGTAAGTACGATGGTGCAACTGTTACACGTCGGAGTCGGCCTCAGCCTTTTCGCTTTTTCTCATCCCATTGTTTATCTTCCTCTTCAAGTCCCACTCAAGAGGTCCCAACTCGACGTCCGCGTCCAATCCGCGTCCTTGTAAGGTGCTTCTATTATGGTCGGGCGCCGGAATTGCCCTCTTGCGACTTCAGCCACATATACCGCCTATTTTCACGATCAATCTGGGCCTCATTCGCTCATGTTCCACTTACAACGGGCCGGCCATGATAAGACAAAGAGACAGTGCACGATTCCTGCAGAAGAACGAGTTCAGATCAGAATACTTCAGGGGTTGTTGTACTCACACCGTGAGCCTGTCGTGGAACGCCAAGACTCCAATCAGGGTTTGGATGACGGATTTCACAGCCTGCACAGGTTAAGCAAATGTCCAATGAGACGGAGCAAAAGGGCGTACGCTGGAAAACATATGGGTGACTGGGTCTTGATGCTGACTCCAGACCCGCCACGCAAAGAAGGAAGTTAACCCAAAGACACCAGTGACAAGCACCCCACAGCCAAAAATACGGCTGTCCCATAGTCCGGCAGAGTGCAAAGCGACTGCCTTCCAAAGCTCTCCGCATAGTAGCACGAAGGGGAAAAGTATGATAGCGGATCCGACGTTGGTCCACCACGCAAGTTGTACCGTAGAGTTATTGCAGTGAGGGAGAGAGGTTGATGAGGACGGCGTGCAGGGCAACGGAGAAGGAGGAGAGAACGCCGTAGAAGAGGGAGAGTTGGGAAGGGATAACATATAGAGGCAGGTTCTTCGTTGGGGAAACTCCAAGGATGAAGCCAATGGTGACTAGAGTCGCTGAGTAAATGACGTTCGGCGACGGCTTTGTGCAGGTCTGCGTCCTTGATATTGCGATAGTCATGGGAAGCACTAGTCCTCCAATACCTCAGGCTCTCCGATGTCGACGACAGCAGCGTTCGAGATGACTCGCGGGGCGATGCGACGAGGTGAGTCCCCTTTGTTCTGTCCACCTTACGCTATCTAATAAGGTCTGGGCAGAGAACGTCCCCGCCAGTATACCGATCTCCTCAGTCACCTCTCTACCTTCTTCCCAGCTCTCCTTCCCCAACCTGCTCCAGGACCTAGGACGCCCGGAGGTCAGAACGCCACCACCCGCCTTTCACCCTCAGTTGCTTCCTCTTCATTTGCCATCATTTCTTCGTCCTGATTTATTCACCATTGAATTTAAATTATTCATGTTCCTTCAATGACTACACGTCGCACCCCCCTCGGGCTTCCAGGAGTCAGCGGCCAGCCCACTACATTCCCCCTGCGAATTGCTTGCGAACCAATGTGAAGAGGGCCACCGGCTTTCAGTCGGCTACTAATTTACTTTGATTCCCGGGAGGGCTGTCATAGAGGAAACTCCGACTCCGACAGGGCTCTCTGCCTTGCGGATGCAAGTGCCTATAAAAGACTGAATGAATATGTACTGACGTCTCGCATCGGTAGCAAGTAACAGGACTCCAGCTCGATACAAAATCTCGTTGCTTCAGCCCAGGCCAGGAAGCAAGTAGCCGTGAGTCTATGAGAGCAGAGAACGACTGTTTTCTCAAAAGCTCGAATTAGAGATTGGTCAAGGAGACTAGCCGTGGGCGCCAATTCAATATTCAATCAACCCCATCAAGTACTATTCAATCAGCGTAACATGAGAAATGCCTCGGGAGGGGATCCGCTTCCTTCCCAACCTGCCACTCTTCACCCTCTCCTCCCGCTCCCGCTTCCTTCCCAACCTCCCACTCTTCACCCGAGAGATCCTAACCACCACCTCAACCTTCGAGCTATCGAGGGCCCAGCACCATTCGCCAGTTCTGTCCCCCCCCCCAACAACGGATTATCGGTCCTTTCTTCCTCCAAGTCACATACGAACCCGGAAAGGCTCACTTCTGGGTGACTTCCCCGCCGTACGTTCGACGTGGCCGCAGGAGACTGTTTCCTCTGAGCTACCCGACCGACAATGGGAGGCTCAGCAACGTCTAAAACTGTTACAACACTCTGGAAGCACCCCCGTACCGACTGTTAGGTTGTTTCTGGCTCTGTTTGGAACGTGGTGCGCCGCAATGGCAGAATCTTCTCTCGCCGCCTTTAAGGCGCAGACAATTTGGAATGTAAGGCAGGCGTCTTCCATGTAGCCTGGGCGATTGCTGATTCAAACCATTACGCAGTACGCGGTACGCCCTTCTACAGCTTTTAAACCAGAGAAGAGCAGCATTGATCAATTTACTCGCATATATCACAATCGCCGACATCTATTCAGATTATAAGTAGCTGCACCATTGTTGTCAGATAGCTTTCTTCCTTCTGGCATCCACACGCTACTCACTTGTTGACTTCTTCCTTCTTTAGGTTGTGGACTACATCCAAACTCTTCCCGACGAAGTAAGCATCTGTCTTCGCAATTTCCCAGCCATCTTCAAGTTCACACTTGGTATTAGGTTCGGCACATGTGGACAGCACCGCTCAGCATCCCTAAACTGCTATTCATCGCTGTACGGTATTCAATCTTCTTCAAAGTTTTCTCCGCTATGGTAGTGCCTGGTAAGAATTCCCTTCGTTTCATGAACCCTTTTAACTTAAGGCTCATTTTCAGGTACTTTCTTCGCGAACAATTTTTCAGTCAACGGATGTCTTCGTTGGTTCAGGCTTACAGCTGGTAAGCTACCCAAGGGATTTGCATACTTCTATTCACTGAATAATCTTTAGCAACGTCCCTGTTTATTATGATAACCTCTGAAGGTCAGTGGCTTGGGATACGGGTGACAGCCGTTTCTAACCTAGCCACTCGACTTGCCCTTTCACAGCGATATTATTCTACAGGGTGTATGCCATCTCCGGGAGGGGCAGACGAATATTGGTCGCTCTTGCGGTTCAATTTATAGTGAGTTTCCCTCGTCCGTTACGTTTCCATGACAGGGCCCAGTCTTACTTGACACGACTAGGTTATCCATGCGGGGGTCGCGTATTTCGTTGGTGCATACATATCCTCAGTCAAATGTCAGTTTTACTCTTACACGCCCTCCCGTATATCCTGTCTCTGGCATACCCTGACCTAGGCACCCCCAGTCACAAATTCGCAACTACCGGCCGGAACCACCTGCATGATGATAAGCAGCAACGGCCCTCTTAACTCAGCCGTATTTGCCACCCTCTTGGGCAGTGTCACCATTGCTATGCTTCTCATGGTAGCCTTCCTATTTCGCAAACACTGGGGCTTCGATAGCAAGCTCTTGACTGCTTTCTACAGCGACGGAATATCGTACTTCGTGTGCCTCGCAGGTGCGTCAGACTACGAGTCCTTGAGGAGTCCAGGCGGCGTGACCATAGACTTTAATCTGTCACTGACCAATCTTTTTATGTTACTAGTGCTAATATCTGTCAACGTCGCCGTGAATTGGGTTGCGCAGAAATCGTACAAGTTTATCCTCATACTGTGAGTCAATACGTGGCCCGCTCCAAAAGGCGAACCGCAGATCTGATGACAAGCTCATTGCGCTGAAAGATTCGAAATGGACGCCCACGCCATCCTTTCCACCCGAATGCTCCTCCACATCCGCAAAGTAGCCGACAAATCATTAGACGATATATTATTCTCCAGAATCATGGCGCGACTCCCAACAAGTACTGATATAGCTCCAGGTCCTCAGCTTCCTCATCCAACGAGACGGGTGTCCGACAACCTATCTACTTTACGCTGAGGGTCGACCACTCGCAGACGGAGGAACTCTATGGCCCATGGTGAGATCTTTGGCTTCTAGACGCAATAGCCTTTCGGCTGATCATTGCTTTACAGGTATGCTACCCTCATTGACGCTGGGACGCAGGGAGGCGGTCTGGGTTTCGTTGGAACAGATCTATCAATGATGTCTGTTATTGCGAAGCGGAGGGTGAAGTCGTGGCAAAATGGGGCGGTGAGATTGGAGAAGTGGGGAAACCCCCATGCAGACGGCCATTGACGACAGTTTGGCTTTTTTTACTATGTGTTACTTTGGAGCTTAGGCAACTTCCCACATGATATTGCGGTCTCCGAAATTTCTAATAGACAACAGGACGACCTTACCCTGACCTCGAATTATGACTGTAGATTTAATTGCACGACCATGCGATCCAAATTCAATGCCTTCCTCACCATTCCTGTCTTTTTCGCTTACGCTTAGTGCATAACTGTGCATAAGTATGCAGCTGCTCCGCGTACAACCTGTCAACACATGATGGCGGTCCGTTCGGTCTACACATGAAGCCTATAACTCAATCAAAGGGCATAGTCTATAAGCATGAACACACATTCATGCCAATCCCGGCGGCTTCAACATCACTTCCACCACTGGCATGGACCTTCTGAGCAGGGCCCTCTCCTCCGACCAGGTTAACCACGGAGCTCTGGGTGACTTCGCAGAGCTGTATAGGACGAATTTGACTTGGAACGTGAGTCATTGACGCGTGAACATCCTATCTTGTCAGCTCTGATTGGCTAGCCTCTTCATAGTACTCAGTGAGCACCATGGTGCCTTTGACGTGGAACCTCTCAGGCCTGAACAAGTGTCCGAACCCCAAGAACATATCGAGCATCACTATAGCCGCAAGTGTCCTTTCCTTTCCGAGGGGCTAGAGACTCAATACCCTTTCTCAGGTCATCGACTTCTTGCATACCTTTCCGGATGAGGTGGGCGCCTATAGATTCGCTGTCATCTCATTTGTTCAACTCATAATACTGCACGCCCTCTGAAGGTTCAACTGATGTGGCCAACAGCATTCAGCATCCCCAAGTTGCTGTACTTCTTTGTGCGCTATTGGGTTTTCGTCAACGGAATTTTAGCAGCGTTGACAACTGGTAAGCGCGAGGCTTCCAACTGCGACTTTCTGGTCACCTAGTGTGATATCTCACAAAGGATCACTGTTCCCAACCGAGAACACCTCTGAGCAATGCATCGCCAACATTAAGGCAGCCATTGGTAAGTACTTAGCATCATGGAAGCCTTCCCGAGGTCATCCAAGCTCACTGCCAGAGGTCGTTGAAATCAACCAGTGACTGCACCGGTTCTTCTCATTGGGGCAGAAGGTCAGTCTCCGGTTTGTATAAGGCCATGTGCTTTATCACAGTAGAACGCTGAAAATACCTGTTTAGGGATCCTTTTCTATCGAGTGTGGGCCTTCTCCGGGAAAGACAACCGGATGTTGATATATCTCATCGTGCAGTTCATTGTAGGGATCCGCAATCCACAGACACTGGAAGGCGTTGGATTAATTGAAACTAATTTCCAGGTTATCCACGTTCTATTGTTCTACTTTGTCGTCCGGTTTATGACTACTGTTAAATGTATGTGAGCCGTTCACCGCCTTTTCTGTCCTTCTAGCCTGTCTCTCGCTTACTTCCAAGTTCCCTCGCACTGTGGCCATTTCAACCATATACGACAGTCGCAAGATGGCAATTACCAAATAACACGACCATATGCATGGTCAGTGAGGGTGCCAACACCTTGCTGGGTGCTAGTTTCGTCGCTCTCCTCTTCAGTGTTACCAGTGCGATGGCCATAATGGTCCTCGTCGCATACCGCCAACATCGAGGGTTTGATAGTAGATTGCTGACGACCTTCTATCGCGACGGTATCTTCTACTTTGTTTGTCTGGCCGGTAAGTCGCTGTCTTAGTAGACAGTTCCGGAGTCTGCTGCCATAAGAGCGCTAACCCAATCTCTTTCATGTGCAGGTATGGCATCCCTAAACGTTGCTGTAAACTGGCTTGCATATGGTGGGTACAAGTACATCTTCGTTCAGTGAGTCCAGTCGGTTATGCATCCGTTATTCTCTTTACTCACAACGCACATACTTCGCACTGCAAGATTTGAAATGGCCGCTCATTGTATCCTGTCCACTCGCATGCTTCTTCACCTCCGCGAAGTGGGGAGTGAATTCGATGCTCCAAGCTGCACACGGATAATTCATGAGCTGACGTTCTCTTGGGAGGGGCGATCCCAACGTCCTAATGCTCATTATCACCAGACATCACGGAAATCCTTGGCGCGACGCTCTGGAGATCAGTAGCCTTCTCAAGCCCGGTGAAAGGAAATATCTTATATACCCCACTTACTTCCTTGAGTAGTTTCAAGTGACGCAGGGCTGTACATACGGGAGGCGTACTTAATAGAGACTTCGTTCATTCACTAGAGCAGACACTTCTCTCTGAAGATTGAGATCCGCTGGTGTCATTCAGTCACCGTGCACCAGTGCTTATCTCAAGCTCTTGGGTCCAATTTAGCATCCCTTCTTCGGGCTCCTTCGCCGATGAAGTGTCATTGATTAATACTAACACTGGAGTGACTATCACACGCCCACCTCGGCCTCGGTTGATCGCGGGCGCCTATGTTGGCGCCCATGGCCGTCTTGGGTTAGCACGTTGAACCCTGCATAGACGTGGAACTCACAGAGTACACGTATATTAGGCTGAGAGCGGTGGACATAGCCCACCAGTACTCTAAAAGAAAAAGTGACCACCTGCAACTAGTTCGGGCAGGGTCTAGGAATTAGTCGGGGTTGTCTGGGGATAGATGTTCCACAATCTGAATATATGTACAGGAAGTAACAACTGCATGTCAGTACAAGAAAACATGGGGGATGACAAGTCCGAGAAGGTATAGTAAGTAAAGCTGTCCAATGTAGGAGAATTGAAACGACGGGAGACGAACACGAAGAGAACTGAACGGATGTCTCAACGACCAGTGTCAGGAGGTATAAAATTATCGTCGTAGGCAGGTGGCGGAACTGACATATCCTCGTCATCTCTCCTTGTCGACCCTTGTAGCTGAGTTTTCAATCGCGAGTTTTCAGAAGTCAACTCTTCAATCTTTCGTTGCATCTCCAGGAGCTTCACTTCGTGCTCTCCCCTTACTTGCAGCATGCCTGCCTGCATATCCCTAATCCTCACTTTCATACCCTCATTCTCCCTCGTCATGACGACCAACAGCTGTTGCAGATGGTTGTCTTCATGGGTCGACTGTAGTTGTGCCGTGACCTGTTCCAAGTCCCGCATCTGCATCCTCAATTCCCTATTCTCCCTCTTCAACGTCTCCACCCTTCCTGTGTCCCGACTCTCAAGGAGAAGCTGTTCCATCCCTCTTTCCATTTCTCTCGTGCGCTCCTTCAATCCCTGGTTTTCTCTCGTCACGTCCTGCAGGAGCACCCTGAGCTCCCTCGAGCTCCGCTCATCCCCGGGCTCAGACATGGCCTTGGTCATATCCGTCAAACGCGCTTTCACGCCCTCATTCTCCCTCTCCAACTCCTCTGCCATACTCCGCGCCGCCTCCAACTCTACGCGATGCGTCGCCTCCGCACTCCTCAAATCCCTGACCTGCCCCCTCAGGTCCCCCACCTCGCGCTTCGCGACCTCTAAGATACCCACAGTCTGCTGCAACTGCGTCTCCGCCTGCTCGAGTTCTGCCACCCTCCTCGTAAGCCGTCCGATCTCCGCGGAGAGCTCATCAGACAGCGCATTGTCATTCCTCTGCATTTGTGACAGGATGGCAGCCATCGAGTTCTCGAGCTCCCCGAGCTTGGCCTTGAGGTCCCCGTTCTCCCTCGTTAGGCGCTCGTTGGCAGTGCGGTACTCATTCTGCGAGCTCAGCTGTTCGAGAAGGTTGCCCACTTGCCGTCGCAGCGTCTTTGTTTCCGTACGCAGCTCGTCAAGTGGGTCGTCGAGTGGGTGTGTGGGCCCGGCAGTGGGTGGGGATGGAGATATCGTATCGTTACTGCCGCTACCAGATACAGTACTAGTTCGTCGGCGGCTCAGAGGGTCCCGCCTGATGCTTGGATTCTCCGTGAGGAATTTGAGCGGGACATGGGCTGTTGAGGAACGGTTCAGAGTGGGAGACAGTGGTGGTCCAGGGGTAACTTCGGATGTGGGGGATTCGATGAAGGAGGACGAGGACATCGACATGGTTGAGCGGTGCGATATACTGGTATCCTTCGCCATGGGCTGACCATTTAACGTGGGGATAGGGAAAGGCGGGTCTGGTGCCTTGCCCTTAGGGCTGAGCGGGGGGAGCGACGTTGATGCACGGGGGGAGGTTATTGGAGATGAAATGGGCCGCAAGGCGGGGGGTATCAAAAACTTTGGAAGTTGGTAGGGTATGGTGCTGCCTGCTAGTCGGTCTTGCACGAGGTACATGGCCACTGCGAATTCATCGGCGTTAAGATAGTTGTCGTTCCGTATCGCAGCGAGGTCCCTGCATGAAAGTTCAAGTAAAGACCCAAGGAGGATGTGGTATTACTCACCAAATATGAGCCAGTTCATCAACAGGTAAGTGGTACCTTCGTAGGAACTTCAGCGCTTTCTCCTCTGGCACAAGTCCTGTCTGTTCGGTGTCCAAAGCTGCAAACTCTGCGTCGTATTCGTTCTTTTGAGAAGGTGTTACAGCCCATGGTTTCAGTAGGGGTTTCGGTTTCAGAGGTGGGGGTGGCCTCGGGGGAACTCTTGGGCTCTTGGCGGGGGTCGGCATCGGCGAAAGCGAGCGAGATGTCGAAGGTCCAGGTTCTTCATTGGGAGAGAGAAATGGTGACCTAGATTCTTCCAGTCGGGGTGGTGGCGTTGGCTCAGGCAGGCCTTCGAACTGCTCGAAAAGATATGCAGGTATTGAGGGGGGCACTGTGCTAATGCGGCAGGATTTAAGTGCATCTATGAGATGCAGACCCATCGCGAACTCGGGAAAGGTGAGATGTCCTGTGCGATTTCTGTCGACCAGATTCCTGTGGACGTTGTATCAGTCGAACCCGTCGTGTACTTACCACCTTGACACGTACCAAATCCCTGACAACTCGCCATACGAGAGGTCTGACTTCATGTAAATGCTCCGGACAACGTCCCCACCCAATTGTCCGTTTACAGGTCCTGCGTCTTTGAACATGTCGTGAAACCGTTTCACGTCCATGGGGAGCACATTTGGCAGAGCCTGATAGTGCGGCGAAGACGACGAGGAGGCCAACTCGTTTTCCGGTACCTTCGGGGGTGGCACGATCCCTTGAATTGTAGGCAAAGGTCCAGCTACATCGCGCATGAGGTCGTCCGCAGTGCAGTCTACAGTGATAGCTACTCACGTTTGTCCATGAGTCCAACTGCGAACTTCTTCCCGCTCTGCACCCATCCCATAACCCTCAGCGCGATGAGCAGTTCGTCCTTCGCCAGCACACCATTGCTATCGGCGTCCGCAAGGCTCCATATATCTCGCAGCTCATATCGCGAGAGCCCACTGCGGTTGAAGACCTGGACGGCGGCGTCGGCAGTGAGAGAGCCTGCATGGTGGCTGTTGGCATGTTGTAGGATCTGATCTGCGAACGCAATTTCTTCCTCCGTCGGCGGGATTGCCATGGACCGTACCATGAGTGCCGAATCTTAGTCTACGTTCGAAGGCTTCAACGGGCGTGTGTGAGGCGTCTTGCGGGCGTGCTGCTGGACTGGAGACTTTATTGAGACGGAAGGGGACGGCAAATCATCACCATTGCGCAGTGATCATCTGCACTGCCGCCGGGCATGAGGTTATAGGTAGCAATCTCCTCGTTGCTGGGTGCCCGTTTCAAACCTCGATGGCACAAGAAAGGGTATACTGGTCAAAGTTTGGGGGTTGTGATATCCATATCTTGGTCTTGGCACGGCCAAAAGGCTTTAACGGACATGGTCATCATCAATTACCATTACAACTCAAGCAAGTCACGGCGAAAGCATTGGAGGTCCGTAGAGTACCTCGAATCGTTTACAGCTTAAGCAAGGGTAAACCTGCATGAAACTTACCTGTACGCTGCGATAGAGCCAATGCATTGCCACAGAGCGTCTGGGGCTGCGGAACTGCGCGCTGCAAATGCTACTCATAGTACCTATTAATTTCAAGTTCGCCACCCCGATCAGGGAGCCCAAGAAAGCCTCGGATGACACCGTTTTGACCGAGGGTGGCAGTGGATAAGGTCCCTACAGGTACTGGTTGGTTGCAAGTCATGTGCAGGCCTGTATTCCGCAGTGAGTCAGTTCCTTCGATTCGAACCACTGTCTATGGAATCTACTAGCAGTAAGATCTAAGACTGAATACCCAACACAAACTGTTGCAAGGCGAAACCAGAAGAAGTGGGGGGGGGGAGTCAGGCCAAGACCGGATAAGCGCCCAGTAAGCGCCCCTTTTCTCTGACACTGACAACACGCCTTTTCCCCTGGGCTTGGCAGCTTGATATTATATGTCTGCCAAGGAGCTTCTTCCTGTCCAGCATCCCAGAATCTTCAAACGCTGGTCGGCAACCAATTCTAAAACCCGATTGAAAGTAAGCGAGGGGAGAGAGGGGTGAAAGTCGAGCTGAATGTTGCGTTGAAATTCAATCAGCACGCCGTCGTATTTAACCTGTTTCAAGAGGCTGAGGAGGTTCGAGTGGCAAGGATCGCTTCTTCGCGTCGTTATCTAGAATTCCGTTGTGGTTCAACAGATTGTGAAAGACCGTGACGATGGCATACGCAAGGGGAAAAGAACTGGTCCTCCCAATAGAAATACATACAAGACTATCTTACCCAACAACAAGGGTGGCACATTGAGAAGTACACAAGGAAAAGGGTATCAGTACAACGGCGAGCCGAGATGGAAAAGAATAAGTATACTAGGAATCCCTGAACACGAGAATAGATCCGAAGCGTCGAAGGCACCGTCCCAAAGCCAACGGAGAAATATATAGAAACTAGGGCACTGACTTGCTCACACGAAGACGGCGTCATCGTATGCAGGTGGTGGCGGATCCATATCCCCCAGCTGTATGCCATGGCCCACCCTTGCCAAGCCACTCGCGTGGCCACGGCTCGTGGTCTGCCCAAGAGCCAGCCTTGCATTCTCCCGCCTCACCTCAACTAGTTGTCTCTGCAGCCCACTCAACTCGACCTCCCCCCTCTCCCTCTCCCTCTGCATCAGCCCAATCCTCTCGTTAAGCTCACCTACCTCCCTCTTCAGTTTGTCACTTTCTTCCGATGCGTTCTGCAGCGCCCTCTGCAAGCCCACGTCGGTCTCAGACCATTGGAGTTCAGCAGCGATGACCTCCAACTCTTGCACGCGGGTGCTTAGCTTCCTGTTGTCCTCGACCAGTGCCTTCTCCCGTTCCGTGAGGGCTGCGTTCTCGGCCATAAGACGCTGAGCCGCCGACGTCGCAGCCTTCTGCTCGACCTCCCGCTCATCCTCCATCTCAGACGCTCGCTTCTCCAAATCCATAATTTCCTTTTCCTTAGCACCAAGGGTATCCTGCATTTCTGCATTCGCCTTCGCCTGCGCTTCCATAGCCTCCTCCTTTGCCTTCACGTCAAGAGTGAGCACTTCTACCCGCCCTAGCGCGTCATCACGCTCCTTCTCACAGCCTTCAAGCTGCGCGATCCTAACGGTCGCTTCAAGATACTGCGCTTCCAAGCCCTTCAGCTCGTCGTCATTCGCTCCCAGGACCTGCGCCATCATCGTCTCGTTCTCTGCCAACCGCCGCTGCAGAGCCTCGGCCTTCTGTTCCGCAGCCTCCAAAAGCGCTTTAAGCTTGGCGACTTCATCCGCTTCGCTTGAGCGCACTTCGGCTGCCGGCGCAAGGACAGGCGGTGCGGTAGGCGGGGGAGTTGGAAGGGCAGGTGGACTTGGGCTTGGACTTGCAGGCGCTTCGAATGGATCGAGGTCCAGATCGACCTCTGAAATCGATATGCTGGGAGAAAGCACGGGAGCGGGACTCTGCACCTGGGCCGGTGGCTCCCTGGGCGGCTCGGGCTCATTGTCCGAGACCACCGAGAGGGGTGGGGAGGAGGGCGTAGGCAGGGGGTCAAGCTTAGGACCTGGAGTCGAGTCGCTAATGGACCTTGATAGGGATTCGGGGAGCTGTGATTGAGGTGTGTGGGCATCGTCCGATGTCTGGGTTCGACGTCTCGTGGGTTTGGTCCGGGGTGTGGTCAGAAAGCTGAGGTTATGCAAGGAAGTCGGGGGCGGGCTAATGATCGGGCTGGTCTCCTTAGGTCGCGGCGGTGTTTGCGGTGAACGTATTCGAGAGCTAGATGCTATATGGGTACTTTTGAGAGATAGGTGTCGCCTGGAAGAAAGAAAGCGTACCAGAAGCACTATCCGTAGACCTCTGCCTCGAGCGACTTTCCATTGGGAGGGACGGCATGCGTTGGGGCGCCGGAGCAAGCTCAGTCGGCACAACTGGAGGCCCCAACCTCTTCTCAACATCCGATATCCCTTTCAGCGTTGGCAACGGTCCAGCTACACCACCACTATTAGCCCGCCTTCCAACTCATGATTACCACCGGGACTCACGCAATTCAATGAGATGCTCTGCCAACGGTTCCCCCGCCTGCACCCACCCAATCAACCTGAGGGCAACAGCGAGCTCCTTCGACGTCAGCATCCCATTCCTGTCCTTGTCCGCTAGACGCCAAATCTCCTTCAAATCGTTCCTCTTCAAGTCGCTGCGCTCGAAGACGTCGATTGCGGCCTCCGTCGACACGATCCTGGACATTTCTGAACGAGTAAATGTGAGGATTTCAGCGATGAGTTCCAGCTCCTCCGGCGTCGCTGCGAAGGTCGCCATAGTCCTCAAGGGGTGTGAAGAGAGCGAAGGTGGGTGGTGGTTGGGGTGATAGAAACTGTTGATTGCTGTTACCGCAACCTGTCAAAGATGTCAAGGGTTCGCATTAGGCGCCGTGGGGCTTTCTGGCCGTTTCGCCCACAGGGCCTCTCTAGTGGTTCGACGTTCTCCATAGCCTCAAGGGTCTTGACTTATCTGTCTTCTCCGGTTTAAAGTGAACACAACTGAGCAGAAAGCAGGCATGAATGAAGAGCGGCCTCGCTTAGATTACTCAAATTTTAAGCTCAGCTACAGCCGGCCGGACGCCACCGTGAATGTTAGTTGCAGGGCCCTGACATGACTTGCCTTTACTACTCGGAGTATGGGCGCCTACATCAGAGTATACAGGCCCTTCTATAGGCAAAGCTAATAACCGCCAATAAAGAACCTGGGCGCTTGAAGGGAAGTCTTGCCTAAATCTGAGCTTGAATCTGCTTGAATTTGGTGCGAATCTTCCCGCGCGCCGGCTTCCGAGTCCTCCCTCCTTTCCTTTGTCCCAGATCCCTATCCCGACTCCCCACTCATTCTCGTATCCTCTCCCCTTTTTTTTGCTAAAACTCTTTGGACCTAGAGAAAACATATGGAGAACATTTTTTCATTCAAACTTCTATGGACTGCTGACAGACGGGGTTGAGGGTATCGTGGTACCGAGTACCTATGCAAAGTGAAGGAGAGATTGAGAAAGGAAACCGAGACAAAGGCCGGGACTGGGGAATGGAAATGAAAAACTGGTGCGGATATGGTACAGTGAGGGAGGAATGCGGGCTGGTAAATATTACTTTGCTTCGTGATTAGTTCGTGGCCAAAGAGGTATGTGCGTCTGTGAGAATAGGTGGGAATAGATGGGAGCTGACGAGAAGTAGGGAGGGCATAGGGAGGATGTGATGCGAAAAGCTGAGAGATGAAGGGAAATAAAAGGAGATTGTTTCTAGGTCGTCGAGAAAGGATGGGCGCTTAGTCCATCATGGTGCTTGGTTCGCATGCAGCGTCCATGTCGAAGAAATCGTCCGGCCGGAAGCCATATTCGGCCTCGGCTTTCTCCCAAGGGTCCGATATGGTCGAACTGGAAAACAGAGGCGTGTCTACCCGCTCCAGCTGTGCCAGAGGCACCAAGGCACCGAGCGGGGACAGCTGCTCTGGAGAGGGAGAGAGCTCGGGGAGGTCGAGGACGAAATTGTCGAGCGCGCTTTCATATAAGAAGACCTCATGCACAGTGCTGGCAGCATAGGGCTTCACCCCGAAGACGTACTCGGTGTTGTCCATGAAGACCGGGATATCGCGCCTGTCTAGGTTCATGGTGGATGGCACAAGTTCTGGAACAGGTCCGTTGTATTCACTCTTCGAAAAAGAAGGTCAGGATCCGCGTAGTATCGATGGTGTCAAGACGCGACTTACCTCGTGCCTGATCGTAGGTGACAACAACAGAGGGGGGATATCATCGTTGGAGACGTATCCATCCTCAGAGTCGGTCTGGGCTTCAGACGGGCTGGTTGCGGGCGAGCTACCAGAATGTGTGGCACTGGGTGTAGGCGAATCCGATCGTGGGCTAGAAACGTGGTACCGACGAGCAGCAGCCGTCGATCGAGGACGCAGGCTCCGGGCAGTGGCGACCACAGGAGCGCGACACTCTACACTGTACTCATCATCCTCCTCATCCTCGCTATCGGTGTACTCGGCCGCGATGATCCTGCTCTTCCTGCTCCTCGCCACTCCAACAATCTGGGTCTTCGCAGCACTGGCGCCAGAGCTCGAGCTCCTAGTTCGCTTCGCCGGCTTCTTCGTCGTGCTCTTGCCCGACGGCGCATATCGATAGTCGGGATACATGAGATTGTGCTCCTCCTTCTCCTTGTCGGCCTGCAACTTGAACGGGAGTTGCTCCTCCTCGGACAGGGCCTTCCAGGCCTTCCCAGCCTGCTTGCTGACGTCGTTCTGGTTGGTCTTGGAACCGTCAGAGGGTGGGGGTGCCCGAGCCGCGTTGACCTGGTTGTAGTAGGATCGGAAGACGATGAAGGCGTTGCGAGGGCGCGGGACGTGTGTTTCGTCCCCAGCACGCGCGTGGCTTGCCTTGCGCGTGTAGGGAGTCGAGCGTGTTTTAGCAGCCATTAGAAGTGGAGGAGGGGTGGTAGTGGGGATGGTAGGGATGGTGGGGATGGTGGAGGAGGAAGGAGTGGTGGTAGATATAGATGAGGAGGGATCGGCTGAGTGGCTCGTATTAGAGGAGACGGAACCAAAATGAGCGCGGGAGTGGAGGGTCTTATTTCCGTTAGAGGTAACCGCGACAGATCCAGGGGTGGCCTTGTAGATGGACGCTAATTGAACAACATCAGATCTGGAGTGATTGTGTGACTCGCTTGAGGGGGGTGCGGGGCGGCGGTGCTGTGGGAGTGGAAGCAAATTGTCTCTGCGACCGAGACAGAAGTCTTGCAGCGTGCCCCGTCCAAGGGAGACCTCCCAGCCTTCGTCTATTCCGAATTAGCGAGACCGGTCAATATTACAGACGTCGAAGGACGTACGGTCGTATGCCACTGGCATCCGGTTTTCAAGTCGTCTTGAGCAACGATCTGGCTGACGGCTCCGACCATGGACATTACGGAAGGCAGGCATTCTGCAGGGTACTTTATTGACGGAAGAGGAAGAAAGGGTTAGAAGGAGACAGGATTTTGGCTTGTAGTCCAGTTCTCCGTTTTCTGGAGGCGAGATATGATGTACAAGGTCCTGGAAGCTTTGGCAAAGGCTCTTTTTTGAACCTCTCCGCTCGAACCTCTCCGCTCATCCCAACTTTGGACCAATTTGGAAGAGTCGACGGCATACCCTAGTTAAAAGAACATCGTTGCTGCCTTGAGGCAAATCCCTTCACAGCCTGACCCGTATGTGACTGCGCACGGACGAGTCCATGATGTGAAAGGATATATGGAGATTCCAAGAGAATGAACGTTGAGAGTAGCGATCGAGATGGGGGGGACTTTGTTTTCTTTCTCTTTCAAATATTAGATGATGGTGGAGTCGGCGCTTCTGTCTATCAGGCCTCGCCACAAAGAAGTCTGGCACCTTCCAGAGAAATTCCGTGCACGCGCCGCATTTCGAAATCCTAAATGACGGCGTTTTGAACGTCGCAATAGATAGGCGCCTATCTGCGCCCCGTCGATGGCTCCCAACCTTCGAAGGGAGAGGGTATGAAGTAGAGATCGGACAGATGAGCGATTGAATCGGAATCTGATTTTGTCACAAGGACGGCGGGGAGAGAACATGGTGGCGCTTGGGTCTAAACCGTTTAACGAACCGATTGATGGAGGATGATCCTATCCTGGATCAATCACCTCAGGCTCCCGCCGTTGCACAACACATTGGGCGTTGTAAATTTACCTTCTTCACGACGGAACCAAATACAAGATAGACGGTGTCCAGGCACGACTGCTCCCTGGAATATAAGGCTCTGGTAAGCGCCCTGGTGCAGGGTCGCGCTTGGATTGCCACTGACGGAACGAGATTGCAACATGTCATATTTTATCCACATTCTCTTGTTCCAGAGGAGACACTACAGCCGGAAAGAGCTGGAAAGTAGCTTCTAGGACATTTTAATGCTCGATCAGATAATAATGTGGTGACAAACGAGCTCGTCAAACTTGATTCATTGACGTGCCAGTGGACCCATCGCGATATCGAGAGGAAAGCCCGACGGGCTCTTACTAGCGGAATGAACGAGGGAATACCATGCAGGATCGATCTAAGAAAGAAGACCATACGGTAGGTAAGGCCGCAGGCGAGCCTTGAAGAAGACCTTACTTCCATGTCTAGACAAAGCGACTTTGGCGATGGTCATCTGCCCAAACATAACGCCTCATGTTGCACCCAAGGTTTTCCAGCATGTTTTGACTCGTTTACCCAGATGTCGTGAAACTTGCTCCCAGTCCGGCGCACAATGCGAAGGTTACAAAGAGACTGTAGAGAAGAGGGAAAGGGACCCAGGGACCCGGCCAGACTCACGGATCTGAGTCATGAGGGTACAGGGCCCCAGGCTCGCTTGCTGCGGGCATCTGGGAACGGAAGTAGGACATCAGCACACGTTTTGCCCAAGACCATGCCCCAGTCCAGCTGAGTAGAGAAATGGCTGATTGGAAGTCACTAATTTGGGTTGGAATCCCACGTATCTTCCTTTCTCTCTGCACCACTCTTCCACCGCACCCAAACTAGCCATTTTATCGCCTCCCGCGAAACGTGCTCGAAACTCAGACAAAGGAACATTGGCATATGACGCAGAAGGTCAAAATAAAGGATTTGGCGACGGTAAAAGGGTGGAGAGGATGTGTCGGTAGTTATTGGACCAGGTTCAAGGGACCGGACTTGCCGTTGTCACAACTCTCCGCGCGGTTTTCCAGTTCTGCGGAGATGGCCGAACAAAGCCAAAGTCGCCGGTGATCTGCGATTGATGGCGCCAAAAGCTTCAGAACCAAATATGTACACAGGGTTGTGCGTCATTGGGTCGCCGGTGCCCGTGAGCGCCTGCCCAGCGTAGTCGTCGGGATGCATCACACCCGCAGCGTCGCCGACGTTAAGCTCGTCCTGCTGCAAAGCCAACATTCGTACTTGGCCAGAAACTTCTAGTCAACTACCAACTACGGTTAGAACTGTGAGTCGATTGGTTTGTGGGATCCCGAAGTTTGCATGGTCTGAATCGCAATATCTTAGGCTGGATTGTGGTTTCACCTGAACCTCCAAACCTACATTCAACTTGGCCCCACCATCTTCCAAACGCTATCTTCCATACACACACACTCTCTTGTCTTCCACGCTTCTTACCTGCGCAATATGGTCCAAATCTCCCCAACCGTCCGAATGGCTTCCACAGCTCTGACTCGGACTGGGCATGTCCACTCATTCAGGGCCACGACTGCCAGGTTTACTGCTCGAAAATCCCTCTTGAGCTCCCCCAGACTTTCCCCTTCAATACGACACGCCGACGCTCGGAGATTTAGTGACAAACCGCCCCTAAACTCCATACCTGGTCAATTCGAAAGTTCGAAGGCAGATAAAGCTGGCCGCAATCAGACGACGAACGCAAATCCGTCGTCACATCCGTCTGACAGGGAACCCGGAACAACATCCCCGCCCCCTCCAAAGCTGGAAGTTGAAGACAAGCCACGTTCCACAACGTTGTTTACCGCTTTGCTCGTCGCAGGGGGCGCTTTGACGGTATACGGGATGTAAGCAGGCTCTTTCGCGTCTATCGGATTGCGACTAATGGATACGATGTAGATATGAGATTTGGCGCAATATGACTATCTGGCCCAAGGAACTGCGAAGCGACCTTCGCCAAGGTCTATTGGAAGACTTGCGCGGAAACCGGGAGATAAGCGCCCAATACCTCTACCGGTTCGTTCACCCCACGTTGTACATTCATTAGCCAATTTAGAACTAATTTTATTTTATAGAGCATGGAAAGAGGCAAAGGATATGCCAATTGACAAGTTCGGATATCACCCTTACCTCAAGCTCAGCGGCATCGCCATCGCCCTCGCTGGGGTCCTCGAAGCAGATGGCAAAGCGGAGAACGCATATCACATCTATCAGGAAGCGCTGCAAGTCCTTCAAGTTGAAGGGAGCGACTCGCCTACTGCCCGCATTCGCTCGGGCCTTTCGCCCCAAGAACGCATGCGTGCCGTTGCCATCGCGTACAAGCTAGGGGAGCTCGCTCACGCTCTCGGGAAACCGAAGGAGGAGGAGGAGAAGTGGTTGGTGTATAGCGTAGAATCTGTGCTGAAAGATGTGATGGGCTCATCTGAGGCTGACTTCGAGCCGAAGGAAGGTGCGGCGCAGTTGAAAGAGATGATGGAGACGCTGCGGACGCCGCGATGGGCTGTAAAGCACGATATTGCGGCGCCATTTGAGGCTCTCGGAGCTTTCTACTCACGAGAGGGTAAAATAAGGTGCGCTTTCAATCACTCCTCGCCCTCTGGAAATTAGTCAGTTTACTGACCGCTCCCCCACTTTGTAGTTACGCGATGCCGCTGTACCTTCAAGCCATCTCTATCCTCATGCCCCCGCCACCCCAATCTACCACCGCGGAAGACCAGTGCCGCGCAGCACAGTTAATGGGCAACATATCCGAGCTCATTCTTCGCACAAAGAACGATCCAGAGTCACTCGTTCAGGCTGAGGCGTGGGCGAACAAGGGGCTGGAAATCGCGTCCCGAGTGCGTAAGGGATCGTTTACGACGCACCCAGTGTGTGAAGTGGCATATGCCTGTATGCTGTTCAACCTTGGCATGATTCGAGAGGTGCGTTTGTTTGGCTCTAGAATCGTCCGTAAGGTTCATACTAAGTGCTCGCCGTTTTCACAGATGTCTGGGGATCAGACCAAGGCGAGGGAGCTGTTTACTCAAAGCCTGGATCAGTCGAGGATTATCGGCCTTCATGAGGGCATTGAAAACGCAGAGAAAGCGATTCATGAATTAGGGCGGGAAACCAGCACTCCGACAATTTCTTCGGCCTGATACCCCTCTGTAAACTTGGTTAAGGGGGAAGGGTCTATGATACCGGTGCTTGAGCTCCAAGGCTAGAGCCTGTTTTAGGTACTTGAGCCTAAAGACCACGTAGGCCTTGGAATCAAACACGCCTCATCCTTCAAACGACTGGCGCTAAACCAGAGTAGAGAGCCTGTTGGTTCGACGAAGCCACAAAGGTCTATTGGAGGTTTTTATCAAGCTTTTGTTACTATCAAGCAGAATGGTCCAGACTGTGAAGAGGACCGGGCTCAGGCAGTGAGTCAAAGGCACGGAAGCGTAAAGTAGATAGGTTGTCGGACACACGTCTCGTTGGATGAGGAAGCTGAGGATCTGGGGCTATATCAGTACTTGTTGGGAGTCGTGCTATGATTCTGGAGAATGCTATATCGTCTAATGGTTTGTCAGCTACTTTGCGGATGTGGAGGAGCATTCGGGTGGAAAGGATGGCGTGGGCGTCCAATTCATATCTTCAGCGCAATGAATTTGTCATTAGATCTGCGGTTCGCCTTTTGGAGCGGGCCACGTATTGACTCACAGTATAAGAATATCCTTGTACGCATCCCGCGCAACCCAATTCACGGCGACATTGGCAGATATTAGCACTAGTAACATAAAAAGATTGGTCAGTGACAGAAGTCTATGGTCACGCCGCCTGGACTCCTCAAGGACTCGTAGTCTGACGCACCTGCGAGGCACAAGAAGTACAAAATTCCATCGCTGTAGAAAGCAGTCAAGAGCTTGCTATGGAAGCCCCAGTGTTTGCGAAATAGCAAGACTGCCATGAGAAGCATAGCAATGGTGACACTGCCCAAGAGGGTGGCATATACGGCTGAGAGAAGAGGGCCGTTGCTGCTTATCATCATGCAGGTGGTTCCGGCCGGTACTGGCGAATTTGTGACTGGGGGTGCCTAGGTCAGAGTATGCCAGAGACAGGATATACGGGATGGCGTGTAAGAGTAAAACTGACATTTGACTGAGGATATGTGTGCACCAAGGAAATACGCGACCACCGCATGTATAACCTAGTCGTGTCAAGTAAGGGCCCTGTCATGGAAACGTAACGGACGAGGGAAACTCACTATAAATTGAACCACAAGAGCGACCAATATTCGTCTGCCCCTCCCGGAGATGGCATACACCCTGTAGAATAATATCGCTGTCAAAGGGCAAGTCGAGTGGCTAGGTTAGAAACGGCTGTCACCCGCATCCCAAGCCACTGACCTTCAGAGGTTATAATAATAAACAGGGACGCTGCTAAAGATTATTCAGTGAATAGAAGTATGCAAATCCCTTGGGTAGCTTACCAGCCGTAAGCCTGAACCACTGAAGACATCCGTTGACTGAAAAGTTGTCCGCGAAGAAAGTACCTGAAAATGAGCATCAAGTTAAAAGGGTTCATGAAAACGAAGAGAATTCTTACCAGGCACTACGGTAGCGGAGAAAACTTTGAAGAAGATTGAATACCGTACAACGATGAATAGCAGTTTAGGGATGCTGAGCGGTGCTGTCCACATGTGCCGAACCTAATACCAAGTGTGAACTTGAAGATGGCTGGGAAATTACGAAGACAGATTCTTACTTCGTCGGGAAGAGTTTGGATGTAGTCCACAACCTAAAGAAGGAAACAAGTGAGTAGCGTGTGGGTGCCAGAAGGAGGAAAGCTATCTGACAACAATGGTGCAGCTACTTATAATCTGAATACCACAGTGGTGAGATGTCGGCGAGAGTAAATTAATCAATGCTGCTCTCCTCTGGTTTAAAAGCTGTAGAAGGGCGTACCGCGTACTGCGTAATGGTTTGAATCAGCAATCGCCCAGGCTACATGGAAGACGCCTGCCTGACATTCCAAATTGCCTGCGCCTTAAAGGCGGCGAGAGAAGATTCTGCCATTGCAGCGTCGCACCACGTTCCAAACAGAGCCAGAAACAACTTAACAGTCGGTACGGGGGTTCTTCCAGAGGGTTGTAGCAGTTTTAGATGTTGCAGAGCCTCCCATTGTCGGTCGGGTAGCTCAGAGGAAACAGTCTCCTGCGGCCACGTCGAACGTATGGCAGGGAAGTCACCCAGAAGTGAGCCTTGCCGGGTTCGTATGTGACTTGGAGGAAGAAGGACCGATAATCCGTTGTTGGGGGACAGAACTGGCGAATGTGCTGGGCCCTCGAGCTCGAAGGGTGAAGTGGTGGCTAGGACCTCTTGGGTGAAGAGGGGGAGGTTGGGAAGGAAACGGAAGCGGGAGGGGAGGGTGAAGAGTGGCAGGTTGGGAAGGAAGCTCCCGAGGCATTTCTCATGCTACGCTGATTGAATAGCACTTGATGGGGTTGAATTTGAATTGGCGCCCACGGCTAGTCTCATTGACCAGCCTCTAGTTCAAGCTTTTGAGGAAACAGTCGTTCTCTGCTCTCATATTCATTCAGTCTTAAGTTAAGTATAGGCACTTGCATCCGCATTAATATTGAGTTCAAGGCGGAGCAGAGCCCTGTGAGTTTCCTGTACAGCCCTCCCGGGAATCAAAGCAAATTAGTAGCCGACCGACTGAAAGCCTCTTCACATTGGTTCGCATCCCCTCTCGTCACCTCCCGTCACACGGACGCATTTGGTGCCCTGCAGATAGTCCATGCCGCCGATCCAACTCCAGTTCTTTGCGCCGACCACGGACCGACGATTTTGCAATGGGCCTGCCCGGATGTCCAACCATCTCCCGCCCACTCGCGAGCGCGAGTACACCGGAGGTGTGCGCCAGCGAGCGAGTATGTAATAAACGGTACTATACAGGCTAATGAATTAATGAATCTACGACTCAGAACACTCGAAGGGTACATTTTCCGCCTGCTCGCGAGCGCGAGCACACCGTAGGTGTTCGTCAGCGAGCGAGCGAAGGCTTACCTGTGCATGTATGTATCCCAAAGTGTGCACTATCCTGAGCAGAAACGTAGATGAGAGGGGCCTAGGTTCGGCAGGGTAATGAATTAAAAACTGTAGCTCCAGAAGCAAGGATGTAGGCGCCACCTAGTGCCCATTTGATGAGACCTTTCGATCCACAGGCGTGTCATCCGAAGCACCTGCATGAGGCGGGTGGCCCAACGAGCTGCCAATTCAATTTTGGGCAGATTTGGTCCCAAACGAAAGTCGTCGTCGAGCGCGGTCGGCAAATGGGGGAGACCTTGGAACAGAGACGGAATATAGATGTTGATTGAACTCCACAGCATGGGGGTCTGCAGTGCAAGCTGCCGCCAACGGCGGCAGACGTGGCTGAGGGCGACAGCGGGGTGGGCGTTCGATATCCATTCATCGCGATGGCCAGGATGTGTTAACAGAGTGAGAAAGAGGGTAGATAGTATATCGTCGGGGAGTCCCTTGATGGGTGAGAGAAGGGCGGTATGGCGCCGGATACGTGCCGCTCGTCCATCTCGCGCAGCGGTGAGCACGACAATCTGTGCTTCCAATTCTTCGAGAACAGCTTTGTCTTCTTGAATTATAGCTTTTATGATCGGAATTTCGCCCTCTGTGGGGACATAGTTCGTGTCTAGATGCTTGAGGAAAGGCGAATCCATCATCATGGTGGTTCGAGATCAAGAACTTGAAGAAGGTCCAGGGAGCTTTTGACAACAATGACAATCACGTGCAGCCCGGAGTGGATAACAGGCGCTCTTTGGGCGCTCGATCCGTTTCTGTTCGTCAATACACAACCACCGGCCTCCTCGTCAGTATACTTGTAGCAGAAGATGCAGCGAGAGCCATTTTCTTCGACTGCCGCCTAGCGCCGCCCACTCCCCCTTGAACCCGCCTCCGGTAGCTCTCCAGACTTTCAGTGGCAGCAAAGGGTTTTCAACATGATAACAGTCACAGTGTGTATTACCTCGGACTGCGCTGCAGGCAGAAGTATTTACACGCTTTACTCTCAGGGCTGTTTTCGTTGCTGCAATCCGAGCGGAAATTATGGCTACCACGGTTGGGCGGGATGCAACCGATGAGCCTACATAGGAAGGTATTGGGAGGAGAACAACTCGTGTGTGCAAGTTGACTTTCTGACTCTTAACCCGTTTGAATCGCCACCGTCGACGACCCCGGCCCAATATTTATCGTCGCCTCTAGGCTCTGAACGCACTACAACTCTTGTGACCATCCCTGATCCGAATTAAATCCGATTCCTTGTGTGCATCTCGGTGGGAATCACTCCACCATGAACTCTTTTGTAGAGAACTTTCAAGTCACCGGATAGATTTCGGAATGTCATCCGAGCAACTCGTAAGGTCTGTCTGAGCCTGTCAACAAATTACAATTAAAGCTAATGAACAATCATTACACGTATCCCCCACATTGATCATCGCTTTAGTCTAGGACCTTGGTAGAACCCGACTCGACTCATCGACGCCTTGCCGACAATGGCAACCATCCTTAGTCCAGCAGCTTCATTATCGCAGAGTCAACAACCAGATATCGATTACCACCCCGACGAAGCAAAATGGCGTGCCCGCACTGCCCGGCGTCTTGCGGATAATCCATCTCTTCCTGACATTCCTCTGCCTGCTGGTTTCCCAGATACAATAACGGGTTCCCTGGCGTGGGAAGGTAAAGACTGGAACGACGAGACTGAATGGGTGTACACTTTGTCCACGGAGGAGTTAATGGAGATCGACGAGGCAGTTCAGTACTTTGAAGGTGCGTACAGGTCTGCACTCTCCTGAGGATCCGCGACTCATATGAGGACATTCCATATAGGTCTAAATCTCCCAATATACCAAATTTCACCCTCGACATTTCCACTCCCAACTCTTGGGCCTGTCCTCCAGCAACTGTCATCGTCTCATCTCCACGACCCTGGTACCGCCCGCGGCTTTGTCGTCATTCGCTCCATCCCCGTCGCGACATACACCCGCTTTCAAAACCTCGCCATATACGCCGGTATATCTGTGTACATTGCACCTACGCGCGCTCTCCAGGATCCTGGGACAGGCGGTGTCATTGGGCACATAACCGATCTTAGGGAGACCTTTGAGTCAAGCCTTTTGGGCGCGGCGAGCTACACTAACGAATCCCAGCCCTTCCACAGTGACCCTGGGGATATTGTAGCGCTTTTTTGCTTGGAGGTTGCCGGAGGGGGAGGGGGAGGAAGCAAGCTTGCGAGCAGCTGGAGGGTGTACAACGAGTTGGCGAAGGCGAGGCCAGATCTATTGGGGGTGCTGGCAGGGAAATTTCCTCTTGAAATGTTCAATCGGGCACCACCGTATCGAATGCGCTCGATGCTCTTTCATCACGATGGGAAGATCATCATCCAGAATGCTCGACGACTATGCACTGGATACATGGGTCTTCCTCGATCGAAAGATATCCCTCCTATCACTGAAGCACAGGCAGAGGCACTGGACGCACTGCACTTCCTGGCAGAGAAGTACCATCTGAAACTGAACTTTCAAAAGGGTGATATACAGTACGTAAACAACTTGTGCATGTTCCATGCAAGGGACGAGTTTCTGGACACCTCGGAGAAAAGGTATGGCTGCTCCCAAAGATGCGAGATGAACCGTGGCTAACGGCTTGGCTCTATCAGGCGCCATCTCGTCCGAATATGGTTGCGAAACGACGAATTGGGGTGGAAAGTACCTCCACCTCTAGTAAAGCGTTGGGAGGTCCTCTACGACGCTATACCGCTGGAAAAGCAGAAGTTTCCGCTTGAACCCGAGCTCAGGAGTGCATCTCGCGGGCATACGTCGAAGTAGGCCAAGAAAATGAAACTCGTGTAAATTATGGACTCTATTCCCGCTGCTGGCGGTTAGAGCATCTAAATAGCTTTAGCAGTCATGCCCAGGCCGTTCGACAACCGACTTGTACCCGGAGCCGCATACGGGAAGTCGCTCGATAGGGTTGTTCTGGCGAAGGCTCACCTGGCCGCGTATGACCAATTTTTCGTATCACACCCTAGGCGTGTATCTTTGAATAACCTTGCCTGGATAATTTAGCGCCGTGGGCAAATTGGCGCCTACTAGCCCACTCACAAACTCATCGCGGTCGGAAAGAAATGTATTGTCCTCTGTTAGTACAAATAGTTCGAGATATAAATACACAAGAAGGGAAATTCCTGATCAAGTCCAAGTGCCCAAATGAGCATCAAAACCTCCACAACAAGCCAAACGCGAACAACATCTCTCAAGCCTGAATCGACCAAATCTGGTTGATGTTTAAGTTCCCGCACGACCACGTCTGGAGGACCTGGCCATTTGCGCTGTTACTGTTAGGGAGATCGAGACAAAGCCCAGTCCCTTGCAGAGCGATCTGGTTGTCTTGTGTGAACTGCCAGGACTGAGCTGGAAGGCTATCGAAGCACTGCCATATCTTCATCTACACGCCGTTCCCAGGATCTAAGAGATAGTTTGGATGAGATTCATGATAATCGTGCAGGTGCGATGTACTCACTGGACCCGGCGTCCAGGCAGAAATTGGTGTTCGCCAGTCGAAGTTTCGTGCCTCCGGCTTGGAGCACCCAGCGCTGCGCACCAGTTCCATTGCAGTCATAGCTGCGAGAAATCATGATCAGTCTCAGTATCCTAGCACAGGCAAAATATGAAACTCTCACATCTGAACGGGGGTGCCATTAGCAAGAACGTTGCCCTGAACATCAATGCACTTGTTTGGGTCGAAGTTGTGATAGACAGGGGTACCCGTCTCCGAAGGCCATTCTCCCGATGGACAGAACGTGATATCGAAGGATATCTGGCTTGGGTCGACCTTACATTGATATACCGGTGGCGTAGGGGGAGGTGAATTGGCAGGGGGCGGCCCTCCATGGAACACCGGGGGAGATGTATACGCTGTCGTACATGTCCCAGAGCTACACTCAGCAGTTCTGCAGTATCCGCCAGACTAGAAACATAATCAAGTCAATCAAAAACGAAGTCACGAATAGACTGGATTGAAAACCGACTTCCGGTTGGCTAGGCACAATTCGGATTCCGGTGTTGAAGTGGCTTGAGTTCGGATCCCTGACGAGGTAGTAGTACCAGTAATTGGGCTGAAGTCGTGGACCGCTCCGTCAGAATTTGTATGCGCGTCACAGTCTCCCTACATACCTCGAAATAGAACCCAGCCTTGGCTGCAACGAGTAGCCCATCCACAATACCGCCGTTCGCGGTGGTGTACCAGAAGCCGGGCGACGTACCGAGGTCAGTCTTGATTATGACTGCACCCCGACTCAGGCTACCCTGCGACTGTCCACCAATGAACAGCTCAATTCCTGATGGACAGCTGTTATGCACCCTATAGGTCTGCGCCGAAGCCACGGCGGCGACCACAGCAAGAATAGCTGATGGAGCAAAGCGATGGTAAAACATCCTTGCTCGATGGTAGACGGGGCTCTGTGAGAATTGAGTTGAGAACTTGGGGAAGAAGCCTATTGAGCTAGGTGAGCTTTATATGGTTGAGTGACGTTATTCCCGACGCAGTTCGAATACGGAGCACCTGGAGCGGATGGTATGCAGCGTAAGATCGGGATAGGTATGCTTCGATTTGGCAGGTATGAGCCGGATGCTGGGGGCAAGGAACAGAAAACCAAAATCAGAACATGGCCGTCTCGATTACTATCAATTACGCACCGAGAGTCAGATAATGAGGTCGAAGTGCTGGGAGTGTCCTCGCAGCGATAGTCGTAGTGAGTCTGAGCTGGGTGCTCTCGAGCATCAACGCGAGACATAGAAACCGACGTGCATGTCTTTATTAACAAGAGGCGTAGCGGGTGCTACATTGTAGGCCCCACATATGTTGTGAGGCGATCGGAACCATTCCTCGTAGAGCCAACCTGTAAAATGTAGAGTGGAGAAAGGTTTGCGAGGTTACGTATCCATCGCTAAACGGACATCGCGACCAGGCACATATGACCACAGGAAAGAGTCATTTGCCGACACGTAGAGCAGCATCCCTTCACACCATGAAGGACCTAAGCCAGAGGGTGGTTCGAAAGAGGTTGATAAAGGTCAAAGCCTCACGGCCTCGAATCCGTGTTCTGGAGCAAAGTGAGGCAGTTAGTGGGCTCGCGGTGATTCATGGCCGTATGCCTGACACTGGCAGGTTTACTGCTTTTAAGCGCGTTTCGATGTACATATGTCAAGGCTGAAGCTCTCGAGCGAAGGAGCACGAAGGTAGAGGGAAAAGAGCACGGCTCCAGGGACAGTGCCCCACTTGTTCGGGCAGACATTGCCGTCGGAGACTCAAATTTGTTCCCATCGGCAGGCAAAATACTTGGGCGTGCCGATGGGCGCTTAAGTGACTCTTGCGATGGCTATCTTCAAGGAAAGCAGATGACTCCCCTTTTTCACCGATTTACGCACACCTTGAGCTTTCTAAATGGAGGGACCATGAACTTAGAGCATATGTGTCTGGGACACAGTCCACATTAGGCTCCCGGTGGCATGTCTCTCGCCGCGACTCCAGGCTCCAACTATGTTTCTGATCATCCTGAATCACTTTCACCTAGGAGTGAGATTTAGGTCGCACACTATCTTCCTTCCAACCTTATCGACACGCCAGTACTTCTCTACTCACAAGCTTAAAACTTTCCAATCCTTTCGCCAGTGCGCAAGCTCGAGGAAGTCGATGATCACCCCCACTATGTCGTTGCGATCAGGTCTCCGAGCCCGCGTATCCATTAAATCTCTCTCATACGCTGCATATAAACATTCCGCATGGTCAACCCGATCCCACCTGCCCAAGTTTAACAGCGAGGGCCTTGCGAAATATCGCACCTACGCTACCGACAACAACCCTCCTCCAGGATCGGACGCGCGGACGTCCAACGTCCCATGGGGTGAACCGATTACCAAGGCATCTCCCTCGGGGAATTCCACTTCCTCTTCCAAGACCACGCCCAGCGGCACCCAAGCCTCAGGGGCCAGCCCCAGCCATACCTCCAATTCAGATACAACTACGAAAGCGAGCGCCGGTGGGGCAGGAAGTACTGCTGGGGGTGAGCCCGCCTCTCCGGAATTTGAAGAATTCGTCGAGAGGGAGGAGGCTACCGTCCAGTCGAAGTATGCGCCTGTGTGGACTGCCCTCGCCATCATCACGATGTCGCTCGCCGCCTTTGGCCTGTGAGTGTGATTTTCTTGAGCAGCACCACCAACTTGAGCTGATATTGTCTTCAGCGGGCGTGTCTGGCATGATATGCCAATGTGGCCTCGAGAGGTCCGCCGAGATCTCTTCAGCGGGTTCCAGGCGAACAGGAGGGGGGATAATACAATGGGTATCTTGAATCTATCCCGGTAAGCCATGGGTTCTATCCCTATCCGACCCTCCAGAAAACTAAATATCACCATCCCTCGAATTTTCAGCGCATGGGAAACCGCCAAGTCCCTCCCCATTGAGAAGTTCGGGGAATACCCATTCCTCAAGCTCAGCGGTATTGCGATCGCACTCGCAGGAGCTTACGACGCCAGTGGCCACACGGAGCTTGCGTACGAGATCTACCAGGAGGCCCTCTCACAGCTTCAAGATTTTACCACCCCCGGCGCTGAGTCTTCTGACGCCTCGAGCCGGAGCCTTCGCGGTGACCTCTCCACCGCTGAGCGCGTGCGTGCGGTCGCCATCTCCGCGAAGCTAGGCGAGCTCGCGAGGAAGCTGCACAAGCCGCCTATGGAAGAGGAGAAATGGCTCGCGTACAGTGTTGAGACAGTGCTGCGCGACATTATGGGTGTTGAGAGTGTCAAGAATGAGGTGACGGCGAAGGGTAGAGATAGCGATGAGATCGCAAAGGATGTGACGGAAGCGATGAAGCTGCCTCCCTTGTGGGCTCTCAGGCATGACCTAGCTGCTCCATTTGAGGCACTCGGCTCATTCTATGCGAGGAATGGGAACCCTAAGTCAGTCAACATTCTATGCTCTGGTCCCTAACGGTGCATCTGACGCATTTGTACAGGTTTGCGATGCCGCTCTACTTCCAGGCCATATCCCTTCTCATGCCTCCTTCCCCACAAGTGACCTCGAGGCGCGACAAGTGTCGCGCTGCGCATATAATGGGCCAGATCTCCGAGCTCATTATCCGCGCTGGTAGCGATGGCGCCGGCGTTGACCATCAAGCCCTCGTGGAAGCGGAGACGTGGGCGAAGACGGGTCTTGGCATCACAACCGAGGCGCGTCGCTCCTTTAAAGAGCGCGAGGGCATCTGCGAAGTTGCGTATGCCTTCATGCTGTATAACCTTGCTCTTATTCGGGAGGTGAGTACATTCGTTCTGGTGTAAACAGGTCCTGTCGTTAATCGTGCTCGTCCTTTCCTAGCTATCTGGAGATCAAAGTAAAGCTCGTGAGCTTTTCGTTGAGAGCTTGGATCAGTCAAAGGCCATAGGATTTCGAGAGGGTATCAAGAATGCAGAGAAAGCGATCCGGGTTGTCGGTCAAGAGCCAGTAACAATCTCCTCTCTTCTCCCTTATTAGTTGTTATGCGAGTAAGATTCCACGAAGAACTCTGCAGCTGAAAGAATAGAAGATAGATGTATCCGTCGGAGTAGTCATCATCTGCATCATCTCGCAAGGTGTAGTGTAATTTGAAAAATGTGTGTACAATAATAAATAGTCCTGTCCCTCACTGCACTCTCTGTACAGTCGGTAGCACCTACTCGTCGTCCTCCACCTCCTCAATCATCGCTGACCGTGATTTCCGTTGTCTCGGTTGCTCCTCCTCTTGCACTTCTTCGATGAATGCGCCACCGTTCGAAGTGGAGGCCTCGACCCTTGACTTGCCCTTGGAAGACGACTTCTCCTTCTTTGAGTCGCCTTTAGTCTTCTTCGACTTCTTCTTCTTGGGGAGGTCCCATTCCCATAGAGGAATAAACGATTCAACCTGAAATATGGCATCAGTATCCCGTCAACAATTCTTCAACTGAGGGATGACACTCACAAATCCAACGTCGGCAAAGAGCTGAGGGAATACCCAGATACCGGGGCTCGCGACCACAACCGTGATGACATAGAAGATCAACCGCAATATCGCAATCGCGAAGAACAATCCAATGAGCCCGAGCATTCCCATACTGAGGTAGTACACGCCCAGACGCATGATAGGTGGCCAGAGGGGGAACATAACACCCGCCAGCATGATAACTACCATGAGGATGCCGCCAGCGTACGTTGTCCACTGCGAGCCCTCGTAGAACCACGCGTAGTACTCTTTCGGGCCAAACATCTGCTCGGGGATGACTTGGAGAGCTTTTGGGGATGACGAAGAGGAGCCTGTAGCCTGGCCACGCTGTACACGCAGGTAGAAGGCGAAGGCATTGACGACTTGCAGGAGCGTGGCCGCTTCTTCTTCCGTCGTTACTTTCGGGACGCCCTTGACTTTGGCATACGCTGGGGAGAGGAGGGCTTTGATTGCGGATTTGCCTGAGGATAAAGGTTTGAGTCAAATCACAAAATGTCACGGTTGAATCGGCGTACCCTTGAAGTAGTCTACTCGCTTTCCATTGAGCGCGCCAACTCGGATTTTGAGCCCGGCGCCTCCGCTGCGCAAAAAATCGGCGACCTTTTTGACGTCGGGTGGTGCTTTGAGTTGCTGCTCCATGTGGCCGAGGGAAATAGATGGGTTGTCTGTTCTTCTAATACGAGCGTTGGAATGAGGCTAGAGGTGGATTACGCTGTCTTGCAGGTATGAAAACCAAGCACTGGGAAACTGTATGTCAGTACCACCGTCTTTCAGCGTTTCTCTGATGACATACAGGACAGGGAGGAGCGGAAGATGGTGGGTGAAAGCAAGGAAGGTGTTGGCGCTCTTCAAGAGATGTGCTGGCCCATCCGCTGATGTCCATTAGACACGTCACAGTCGTTATCAGCACTGCCACTGATACTGGGTTCAATCTTATCTTATCTGGAGTTGCCAAAGGGTAGCCTCGTTCACCAGTCGCTCGATCTACAGCGCAGATTCAGTACATATAGCGCCAGGGGTAAATACAGTGCCCAAAATTCCCATATTTCAAGGTATGCACATCGAACTCGCCATCAAGAAAACTTGAAGGTGTCGTGAGTCGAAGACCAATGCTCGTGAACTTATTATACTAGTCTCATCCTGCTACCAGACATATAATACTTATGGTTCCTGAGTGGTATAATGAGCACTTCGCTATCCTTGGTGGCTTGATTCGATTCAGTTGCAACCAGTGCCCTAGGCTGAGCATTCAGGAATGTATGTAAGGCGCCACTCGCTCAGTTGGGGGGCTGCTTCATTTTATACAATGGATAGAGCACATTTTTTTACATCCGTACTGGGAAGATCTGGCTTGCTTGAAAGCAGTTGGGGGATCAGCCTGAGTCACCTCAAAGTGAACAAGGCGCCTGAAGTAGGCCGGGCGCTAAAGTCGCCGGATCAGGAGCGTGGTTGATGGATTGAGGCTCCGCTCCAAGGTGGTCGCGGGCGGTGCCGACGACTCCATCATGAACGACGACGGCGACCACGTATCCCATCCTAACGGCGCGCACCCAATGGCTCGAACCACTCGAACGCAACAATATGCAATCTGGAATTTGAGCACTAAGCTCTAAATGGTCTTGCCTTTAAGAGACCCACAGCCAGTGGCGACATGTTAAAACCACCGTTCCACGGTGACAACGCGTGTTGAGTCTTGACCATTGCTCAAATTGCTGTTCTTTTGCACCCGAGAACATTCATTGTCTTTAAAAAAGGATCACGAGGCTATGTGCTATTAGAAAACCGCGTCTTCTCCCGCTCTCACTTCCACTCTCTTTATTCACACAAAACTCTCCATCTTGCACAATCTCCTCCTGAAGACCCTCCAAGCGACGTAGCAACATGCCCAGGATATCTTTGACAAAAGATGACGCTCTTCGACTCCTCACGAAGGCAGAGACACTGAAATCTGCCGCCAACGACCTGTTCGACGCGGTGCAGGATATCCTTGGGGACGTGGGGGATTCCGAACAAGAGTACGTCGTTTCCAGGCATGGAGAAATCCGTTAGTAACACAATACCTCAGGCTCTCCGATGTCGACAACAGCAGCATTCGAGATGACTCGCGGGGCGACGCGACGAGGTGTGTCCTTTGTTCTATCCCCCTTACGCTATCTAATAAGGTCTGGGCAGAGAACGTCCTCGCCAGTATACCGATCTCCTCAGTCACCTCTCTACCTTCTTGCCAGCTCTCCTTCCTCAACCTACTCCAGGACATGGACCGAGGGCACCCGGAGGCCAGAACGCCACAACCACCCGCCTTTCACCCTCAACTGCTTCCTCTTCCTCCTCCGATGGACGCGACGCCACTCACCCTATTCCATATCGCTCTCAGGCGCCTTCTCTGCTCTCCCCGCTGCTTGTCCCAGGTGCAGAATCGGTCCACTTCCCAGAAACACCCTCGCCCCCCGCGCACACAAGAGACTTGCCATACCCCACAAGCCCCCGAAACAACGCTCTCCAGCGTGAAGCCCTCCACTTCCGACCCCCAAAAACCGATGCCACCGGCCGACCCCATCCCTATGCCCAAACTCGCTCTCGCCGTTTGGGAAGGAAGGCGGCAGGCCACATCAACGACCTTTTCAAATTCAAAGAGGGTGATCCCGAAGACGAGCCGTTCTTCCCTCCTGGCCTCCATTCTTCCGTGGACACTCCCCTTTCCCCTCACATGGGTGATGGAAACCCCTACATCGACCCTCACACGCCGGTCGCGGCTTCCAGTTCTGCACTTCATCCCGCTGCTCGCCAGGACCTACTTCCTTCCCCTGACTGGACCCCCGACGGTGCCGCGGAGGTGCGAAAGCAGAGGGCGAAGCGCACGAGGGCAGAATATGATGGTGGACATGATGCAGTGGAGGAAGGGCCGGCGAGGGGCAAGAAGGAGAGGAAGGTTGAGCGCGTTCCGGGAGATTTGAAGGAGGAGGATGAGATGCCCTTGATCCTTTCTGCCGAATCCGGTGGTGCTTGAGGTGGAGTGGCGGTTACGGGGTCGTGTGCGCGGCGAGGTCTTCCGAGGACGGGGACGACGTGGTCTGCAAAGATGAGCTTGGACTCATGACCCGTCCTTTATTGCTGTCGGCGTTCTGTCCTTCTATACAACTCCCTGTCCTTCGGTTTGACTTCTCCCGGGGTCGCATTCTTCCCTCTATTCATTTGCCATCATTTCTTCGTCCTGATTTATTCACCATTGAATTTAAATTATTCACTTTCCTTTGGCTACACGTCGCACCCCCTTGGGCTTCCAGGAGTCAGCCCACTACATCCCCCCTAGTAGTTGATTTGAAGCTTCACCTCATTCCTTGTTGTATTGTACTATACTGCCACTACTATCTGCTTGTACTAGCTCGTTCAATATCTATCTGGGATAACCGGTGACTTGAACCAATGTGAAGAGAGGCTTTCAGTCGGCTACTAATTTGCTTTGATTCCCGGGAGGGCTGTACAGCAGGGCTTTGCGTTGAATTCAATGTCGGCAAGTGCCTTTATAAAAGACTGAATGAATATGTACTGGGGTCTGGCATCGGTAGTAAGCTCCAACTCGATATAAAATTTCGTTGCTTCAGTCCAGACCAGGAAGCAAGTAGCCGTGGGTCTATTAGAGCACTGGCAGAGAACGACTGTTTTCTCAGAAGCTCGAACTAGAGGCCGGTCAGGGAGACTAGCCGTGGGCGCCAATTCAAATTCAACCCCATCAAGTGCTATTCAATCAGCGTAGCATCATGAGAAATGCCTCGGGATGGGTCCCGCTTCAAGTTCCTTGCCAACCTCCCTCTCTTCACCCGAGAAGGCTTTAACCACCACCTAACCCTTCGAGCTATCGAGGGCCCAGCACCATTCGCCAGTTCTGTCCCCCAACAAGGGATTATCGGTCCTTTCTTCCTCCAAGTCACATACGAACCCGGAAAGGCTCACTTCTGGGTGACTTCCCCGCCGTACGTTCGACGTGGCCGCAGGAGACGTTTCCTCTGAGCTACCCGACCGACAATGGGAGGCTCAGCAACGTCTAAAACTGTTACAACCCTCTGGAAGCACCCCCGTACCGACTGTTAGGTTGTTTCTGGCTCTGTTTGGAACGTGGTGCACCGCAATGGCAGAATCTTCTCTCGCCGCCTTCAAGGCGCAGACAATTTGGAATGTAAGGCAGGGTCTTCGATGTAGCCTGGGCGATTGCTGATCCAAACCATTACGCAGTACGCGGTACGCCCTTCTACAACTTTTAAACCAGAGGAGAGCAGCATTGATCAATTTACTCGCATTATATCACACTCGCCGACGCCTCACCACTGTGGTATTCAGATTATAAGTAGCTGCACCATTTTTGTCAGATAGCTTCCCTCCTTCTGGCGCCCACACGCTACTCACTTGTTGACTTCTTCCTTCTTTAGGTTGTGGACTACATCCAAACTCTTCCAGACGAAGTAAGCATCTATCTTCGTAATTTCCCAGCCATCTTCAAGTTCACACTTGGTATTAGGTTCGGCACATGTGGACAGCACCGCTCAGCATCCCTAAATTGCTATTCATCGTTGTACGGTATTCGATCTTCTTCAAAAATTTCTCCTCTCTGGTAATGCCTGGTAAGAATTCACCATTCGTTTCATGAACCCTTTTAACTTAATGCTCATTTTCAGGTACTTTCTTCGCGGACAACTTTTCAGTCAACGGATGTCTCCATTGGTTCAGGCTTACGGCCGGTAAGCTACCCAAGGGATTTGCATACTTCTACTGAATAATCTTTAGCAGCGTCCCTATTTATTATTATAACCTCTGAAGGTCAGTGGCTTGGGATGCGGGTGACAGCCGTTTCTAACCTAGCCACTCGACTTGCCCTTTGACAGCGATATTATTCTACAGGGTGTATGCCTTCTCCGGGAGGGCCAGACGAATGTTGGTCGCTCTTGCGGTTCAATTTATAGTGAGTTTCCCTCGTCCGTTACGTTTCCATGACTGGGCCCAGTCTTACTTACTTGACACGACTAGGTTATCCATGCGGTGGTCGCGTATTTCGTTGGTGCATACATATCCTCAGTCAAATGTCAGTTTTTCTCTTACACGCCATCCCATATATCCTGTTTCTGGCATACTCTGACCTAGGCACCCCCAGTCACAAATTCGCAACGAGCGGCCGGAACCACCTGCATGGTGATAAGCAGCAGCGGCCATCTTTACTCAGCCGTATTTGCCACCCTCTTGGGCAGTGTCACCATTGCTATGCTTCTCATGGTAGCCATACTATTTCGCAAACACTGGGGCTTCGATAGCAAGCTCTTGACTGCTTTCTACAGCGATGGAATTTCGTACTTCGTGTGCCTCGCAGGTGCGTTAGACTACGAGTCCTTGAGGAGTCCAGGCGGCCTGACCATAGACTTCTGTCACTGACCGATCTTTTTATCTTACTAGTGCTAATATCTGCCAATGTCGCCGTGAATTGGGTTGCGCAGAAATCGTACAAGTTTATCCTTATACTGTGAGTCAATACGTGGCCCGCTCCAAAAGGCGAACCGCAGATCTAATGACAAGCTCCTTGTGCTGAAAGATTTGAAATGGACGCCCACGCCATCCTTTCCACCCGAATGCTCCTCCACATCCGCAAAGTAGCCGACAAATCATTAGACGATATATTATTCTCCGAAATCATGGCGCGACTCCCAACAAGTACTGATATAGCTCCAGGTCCTCAGCTTCCTCATCCAACGAGACGGGTGTCCGACAACCTATCTACTTTACACTTCCGTGCCTTTGACTCACTGCCCGAGCCGGGTCCTCTTAACAGTCTGGACCATTCTGCTTGATAGTAAAAAAAAGACTTGATAAAAACCTCCAATAGAGCTTTGCGGCTTCGTCAATCCAATGGGCTCTCTACTCTGATTTAGCGCTAGTAGTTTGAAGGATAAGGCGTGTTTGATTCCAAGGCCTACGTGGTCTCTAGGCTCAAGTACATACCTAAAACAGGCTCCAGCCTTGGAGCTCAAGCGCTCAAGCGCCGGTATCATAGACCCTTCCCCCTTAACCAAGTTTACAGAGGGGTATCAGGCCGAAGAAATTGTCGGAGTGCTGGTTTCCCGCCCCAATTCATGAATCGCTTTCTCTGCATTTTCAATGCCCGGACGCCAGGTGTCATATGGCCCCAGCGCCCCGACTCCGGTTGTTATTGGGAAAGCTTTCCTGCGACGCCTCACGCCACAGTCGAGAAACGAGAGTGGGAATGCTCCTAAAGACCTTGAAGTGCCAATGTGGTGTCCTAATTTGGAGTCAATCAGATTCCCCTCTCGCGGAGAAGCTACGTTTACCGAGAACGAGCTGCTGGACTTCATTGTTGCAAAAAGGGCGCACAAGAGCGATAGACCAGGGAGGCTTCGTGAAGTAACCACCACCTTCGTAACAGTACAGCAGTTGGATTTCCTTGCATTGCTAAAGGAAATGGGGATCGATATCCGGGATCTCAAAGTCAACATATCGTATGCTTCACCCATTCCCATGATACCAGAGAGCATTGTTATCGTAAATCCATTCAAGTACGATTACTACTGATGTTTTTTCGGACGAAGTGGTCATAGGCACCTAAGCAATTCCTGCCAATCTGCTGGAATTGAAGATGCTTTTCTTGGATCTACCCGGCTGGTCAGCCTGGTATTTATACGAAACGACTCTGACCTCAGAGCCGTCCTCGGACACGACCCACTTGTTGACCACGACTACGAAGGTAGTTAAATGGTTGTACGTCGGGAAGAGGGCCAAAGACGTCTTCGGCAGTTGTACCAGGCCTCGGCAAGGGCCGTATGTTCCACCCATCCAGGATGCGGGCAGCCATAGATGGCAGCACGCGATGTTCGTTCCGGCAGAACGCCCGGATACCCCGTCTCCAATGGCTGCAACTCTGCCGACAGTTATTCCATGAACACTACACAAGCCTCCGGTCAGCACGAGAGGCCAATGCTAAACTTAAACTATGCCGCTCACATGAGTGTGCACCAATCTCCAAAAAAGCCACATATATTGTGCAGCTCTGGTATTCTTATAATTGCACAATTGTCTCAACCACCATCCCACATTGGCCGCTATGAGGCCCCCATCGGTCGAGCGATCCTCGAGCGTGAGGGAGTACGACACGTATAATTGGAAGAATTCCTTGTGGAATAATTCACATTCCTGGGATGAAACGGGGTACGCTGGGCGTTGATCTATAGGTGTGTGTGAGTGATTTATCTGTGATCGACGCGTAGCTGAACAAGAGACATACCTTGCAAAATACGAACGTAGCGTCTTATAAAGAACTCCCTCCTTGCCTTGGTTCCAACATAAAGGTCTCCACAGCGGTGGGGATCGTCTAGAAAGTCGATGAAGGACTTGTGATAGAGGCGAAAGCGGGACTGTCGATCATCATTCGGTGGAAGAAGGAGAAGAGAACTAAGATTTCCAAGTATAAAGTCGGTCTCGCCAGGGAGGGCCTCAAGGAGTCCTCTCCAGAAGAACGCAGACAAGGACCCGGCTATCCCCCGGTCCGTTATTGTATGTATCCAAAGGACCGATAGTCGTGGGTCAGGGCTTGACTTCACAACGAATGTGTACAGCGCGTCCAAGGGCCCGAATGGATTTGATTGTGCATCCCGTATGGGAAGCTTCAAGATGATGTCCAGCTGAGCCTGCGGTGGGCTGGACGGCTCCTCCATGAAGCGGACAACGGTGGCCGCGTATATGAACTGCCCGGAGGAGTTCGTAACTAGAATTTGAATGGTTTCTTTATCGGGCCACGAAGGAGGTAGATTGTATCGGCGGCGCATGTCTGCGAATTTGCACCTGAGGAAGAACTCGATATCGGCGTCCGGATTGTATTTGTCGTCCAGGAATAGTTCTACTACTGGCTCTGTGATTGTCTCTGAAAAGAAATTACGAATTGCAGGTTCCGGCCGGCTGGAGATAAGGATGAGGAAGGGAAAGGAGGGGTCCTTGACAGCCCCTGCAAGAAGGGAGAGAATTTCAACTTGGTCGTCTTCTTTCTTGCGCTCGCAGCGAGAGGATCCTTGTTTCTGGTACTGGTCGACCCCGCATTCGTCAAGCCCGTCGATAATGACGATCTTGGGCAGGACAGGAGGGCTACCTTTCATCGATGCCCGGAACTGCCGCAAGGGCTTCAGAATGAGCTCCTCCATCTGGTCCTCTAAACGTCGCTCGAAGATGGCGGGGTCGCGTTGAATACGGGAGAAAATGTGACTTCCAACACTTCCGAGGCTGTCGTGTAGAGTGAGCTGGTACGCCAATGTGGATACGAGGCAACGTTTTGAGCGCCTATTTGCTGATCCTTGGTATGCCGAGAAGAAGAAACTCGCGGCAAGAAGCCCCTTCTTCTTGCAAGTCTCGGCAACTGAGCCGGCTATGGCAGTTTTACCAGCTCCTGCTGGTCCCGTTAACCACATAATCTTCTGCGCACTGGTGTCGCCGTGCGTTATCCAGCTGACGATCTCTTCTTGAATTGCGACCCTTGTTTCTATGTGGCACTTCGGTGCGTCACAGCGCTCAGCTGAATTATGCAGAGCACCAGCGGCGATGTTGTCACGAAGCTCTGTGGGTCGAGTGCCGATATGTTGGCCAATGTAGCATCCAAGTGAAGATCTGACTCACGTTCTAGTGGGGTCTTTGACGAAGCAGCCACGTGTTGAATGTAGTTCTGTGCTTGAACGACGCTCTCTATGTTGAAGTCGTGCGCTCCTTGAAAGCTCGACATGGTGGTGCGGGAATGAAAGCTGGAGCCTGGACGTGAAAGAGATGCAATGAGCACGAAAGCAAAAAAGGTATCAGTGGGTGACAGACCCTCACGGATCTGCTTAACTAATCTGGATACCCCAGAACGGATCGTTAGCGGTTTGGTGCACGGGCGCTTAAGATCACTGAAAGCACATGGTGGAACGACTGGGTACTGGACTACATATCTTCACCCTGCGACGCACTGAGTCTATAGCATCTTGATACCGTGTTAGCCGGTGTTCGAAGACATACCCTTGGACATACTTTGTCTATGTTCTAATGATCTACAGCCGTGCACCTCCCTTCTTCTGCTCCTCCGACGACTTCACAATACGGTCCTCACTAGCTTTCTTCACAGGTCGCTTAAATCCTCCCCGAGCAAACTGGTTTGCCACCCTGACCTCCACATTCTTCCCAGCCTCATTCAGCTGGTCCGCCCAATTATACACCACACTCGTGTCCCTCAAGAACGGCCGTCCCACGAACACTGCATCAGCGTACGCATCTACCAGAAGGTTCTCTGCTATCGGGCCAGTGGTGATGGCACCAACGGCGGTGACGATGAGACGGGGAAGTCTTCCGTTCCCTTCGAATGGCGCCTTGGTGTTGTTTGGGTAGCTTTCTCCCGCGCCGATCGATTGCAGAACGTCTCTTGCGAAAGGCGCTTGGTAGGTCGGGCCGACTCTGATCTTTTGCTTGGGGTGGTTGCCGCCGCTCGAGACGTCGAGGAGGTCGACGCCGTGCTCGTAGAGGATGGGGGCCAGGCGGACAGTGTCTTCGGAGCGCCACGAGGGCTCGTTTGGCAGAGATTCCTCGAGCCACTCGGTCGCAGAGACCCTATGGTGAAAGATTCATCATCAGAACAAGACCCCTTCGAAGTAAGCTGAGACCCTACCTCACGAAGAGAGGCATCGTGTCTGGTATGGCACCTCTCACCGCGTCAACAATTTCCAACAAGATACGAATCCGGTTCTCAAAGCTCCCCCCATATTCGTCCGTCCGGTGGTTACTCGTCGAGCTGAGGAACGAGCTGATAAGATACCCATGCGCACCGTGAATTTCAATCACATCGAAACCGGCTTTGATAGCGCGCTTAGCACCATCCACAAACGCCTGCACAACGTTCTTGATCCCCTCCTTCGTAAGCTCCTTCGGACGAGGATAGCTATCGGCATACGGCACGGTAGACGGGCCCCAGACATTCTCGGGCCAACCGCCTGCGCCTTCCGGTGCTGTTGTGGACCCGTTAACCCAGGGAGCGGACGTCGAGGCTTTTCGTCCTGCGTGCGCTAGCTGGATCCCTATCTTCTGGGACTGGGAGTGGGCAAAGGTAACGATGGTGGAGAGCGGCTCGATGTGCTCGTCGGACCAGATTCCTGAATCTTCTGGTGAGATTCTCCCTTCTGGGACGACGGAGGTAGCCTCGATCACCGTGAGGCCCGGTCCCCTCGTGAAGATGCCGCCAACTGATAGGGATACCTGGGTTAGAGATCGCCCTATGCAAATGCGAAATCGAGCGTACGGTGAGCGAGGTGCCATGCAGTCAATTTGCCATTATCCGCAGAGTATTGGCACATAGGCGACACCTACGGAAAGCTTGTAAGTAAACACCTAGAGATCTAGAACGGTTACGCACCCATATCCTGTTGTGAAATGTGACCCCGCGAATCCTGATGGGCTCAAATATCTTCGGAAGAGGCTCGGATGCGACTGCAGACCCAGCAGAAGGGCTCTGCGCTGGAGTAAAGTACGGGATACCGTCCGCAGGGGTGTTTCGATTGGTAGGTGTAGAGGGCATTATGTCGGAGGTGCAGATAAGATCCATGCACCTTGTCAGCGTCTTTTAAGAGGCCTCCATGGATGACATTGCGGATTGCAAATGTTTCCGACAAATGACGGGGGTATGAGCACCGCCCAAGCCTTTGCAGTGGTCACACGACCGGTCTACACGATGGCCTTGCTGACAGAGGAGGTATCAGACCGCTGCATGGCTCTTGGGAGGTGGTTATGTGATAGCTTACTCACCAGTACTTGTTCCGACGGAGTCCCAGTGTGGTTGCGAAGAAGCATTCTGAGCATCCCTTGCGGCGATGACGTTGCGAGAAGTCCGTCTGCATACAGGTACATCGAGGACCACATCGCGGTTCGAAACCAAGTTGTATCGGCGGGCAATCACGCCGCTTCACGCGCCTC
This sequence comes from Ephemerocybe angulata, assembly GCA_013368325.1. Taxonomy (NCBI): domain Eukaryota; kingdom Fungi; phylum Basidiomycota; class Agaricomycetes; order Agaricales; family Psathyrellaceae; genus Ephemerocybe; species Ephemerocybe angulata. The sequence goes on from JAACJK010000067.1 coordinate 248,859, forward strand.
CCCGCTGGCGACGAGGTCCAAAATGAATGATCCCAGCTGGATCCCAAAGTCGAAAGTTGATGCTTCTGAGTGGATCGCCTCGCAGCTGACTGGAGTCTGGGCCCGGGCCACCTCGGAGACACGATTGATCCGTTGGTGGTCCCACGTGGGATCGCGCCGATTCACCTACCAAGCTTTCTCCCCAACCTCCACCTCGACACAATGCGCTTCTCCAGCTCTACTTCTTCTCTACCTGGACGGCCTAACCCCAAGGCTTTTGACAACGCACCGCCATGAACCACCCACTCATACTCTAGACCATCAACCCATCGTGCTCAGGCAGGTCTGTGCAGCAAGCTCCGCGCTCGACAACGCGCTGTCAGCGTTTTCGAAGGGAAGGATGTGTATTGCCAACTGGAATGTGGCCAGGATTGCCCAGTGTTCTTCCCCTGCTGCAGTGGGTGCTTTTTCCTCTCATATCTCGCAAATAATGTCCTGACTTGGTACTTGTGGCTAAATAGGCGCGCACTGGTTGCGGTCTCCGCATGCCATGCAATCGCTGTGTTTCTAGCAGCACGACCTCTTCCTCCCCACCGGCCTCCTTACACATCGACACGCTGAACTTCGCACTGGAAGCCAAAACCCTTGCCTGCCTCTGCGTCCGGGGCCCTTCCTCCCCATCTCAAGCTCGGCGGCGCCGGCGCTTCCAAGCCCATCTCCGTATTCTTATTCAAACCCAGTACGCGGGCCCGCTCATGGGCGGCGTGTCGTCTTTTGGATAGTTTAAACTGTATCTACCGAAGAAGAACGGAGAACTGGGGTGAGGTAGTGGATACCGGTGTGTTTGGCTTCGAGGAGGCCAGGCGACGTGCGTACATTCTTTTCCCGGGATACCTTGCTTATGTTCCAACAAATTAGATAGAGACCGTATAGCTCTGGCTTTCAAGCTCGTCCGAACATACTTCTAGGGCATGGGAGTTCTTTCTATCTTCCTCTGTGCGCCTGCACTCTGAAAACACGGCGCAATCCTCACGCCACTCTTCCGGGTCGATATCAGAATAAAGATCTAATCGTTCGTTGGCACCATCTTCTCCAGGCCCTCCCCCTGCAGCTTATATGAATTAAGAACTGAATGAGGTGTTCTCTCATCGAAATGGACGATGCACGCGAAGATCGGGAGCCCGCGAGTGCGCGCGCTTATTTCGAGCGCCGTTGAATACTCTCGAGTTTGGGCGGTTTGTTCGATCGAGGCGTGCGATGGAGCTCCGAGCGAGAGGCTAGGCGAGTATAGAAGATTCAACCTGCGTCTCACAATACGAAATATGGTGCTCGGGCTGGCGGTCTGCATGCTGAGTTCGGGTATACCGCAACCTTTCTTCTGGGCCTGACGTCGTCCGCTGTGTACTCAGGCTCAATACGTATACCAACAATTAACTGCCTGGTATAATGTTGCAAAGAATATGAATGGATTATCAATATCTGCGCTACCTTGACGACATGCATGAGGGGTATCGCGCTTATCCGGCCCTTCAGTCACTTCAACAGTCGTTTTGAGGCTACCTGCGATATCGCTGTCAAACATCACTGCTTCCTTACCGTTGCATGATACCATTCAACACCTCCCCCGTGAAGAAAATCTGTCCTCTTGCGATTCCCGCTGAACTTCGTCGCGAAGCCGTCCATCAGGGGTGGGCGCCTATTCCGCGCGCTTGCTACTTGGGCTGCATTCTCCTCCACTACGGATGTCATGGTCCTCATCGCACATACTGGACGCATTCCAACACAGTACCTACATGTGCTGGAGGCATGTGTGGTGAGACCCACAAACATACTCTCAGCACAGGGACGCAACGATCGCACTGAGTCTGGCGGGCCAAACAAATGGATTCAGAGCAGCTAAAATCATAGGACTTTGAAGTGAGGATCAGTACATGGATCGTAAACTGCCGGGACAATGGATTTGGTGTTTTTCACAGAAGAGTACGTGAGGTCCAAGTCATCCTGGGGCACAAGGTCGAGTTCAGACGTTCTCTCCATTCTGTCTGCAGGAAGGGCGCGTTCGAGAAGTCGTACTGGCGAGGGGTTGCATTCTGCGAATGGTGGTGAAGGTGGTGTGAACCCGTTGACCCTGCTGTCGTCATCCACGCGATATTTCCTATTGAGCGCTATAGCGATGTGAGTATCTCGAAGAAGCCATATCAAGAGCGTTCATACCTACGAGTAGCGCTGCCGTTGATGGCATTCTCGTTCAATAACTTTTCTAATCGGTTTCAGCGTCGAAGGTCAAGAGGTAAGGAAAGCACCAATGATTATTAATATAGACGGCAATGATCAAATTAAATAGCCATTCTACCCAAGCCTCGTCTCGCAAGATAACTTTTCAAAAGTAGGCTACTAGTAGCTATGAGGGGTGATACATTGGGGGTGGGGTGATATGGAGACAGGTGCGCCAGCACACCAGTCCAGTCAGAAGCAAGTTGGCATCTATCGGCGGGCTTTCGCCTTTGCTTCCCTCTCTTTTCGGAGCTTCTCCAGTGCATTCTTGTCTTCGACGATCGTCTTATGACAGTTTGCGGCCTGATTGTGGCACATAGCAACGTCAGTTACGTATTCCAAAATTCGCGGAAAAAGGTGAAGATACGTACTCCGGCGGCGGTTGGGAACTCCTTGTTGCAATGGAAGCAGTGGAACACGGGCTTGCTGGCGCCGCCTCCTCTAGCCTCTAGGCGGCTGGAGAGCTCATCGATGAGGTCGCGCGTTGAGATTTCGGCAAGCTCCTCCATGATTTCTGAACGTCTGAGGAGGCTCTGGATTTCACGGGTGCTCAACTCGTCGACAAGGTCACGGGCATCGAATTGCTGTTGAAATAGGGCAGTCAGTATACAGTAGGCCAAAATTCAAGATAGTATTCTCACATCGTAGTGGCCTTGGACGTATGACGCCAAAGCGACGACGGTAGGAACAAGGACGAGGATGTTGAAGCGCATGGTGTATAGAATTTAGCGTGGAGAGGGTTGAGACTTGGTTGAGACTGCTAAGTCGATTGGAGTGGGGTGTTTAGGCTGAGAGGAACTGTAGAATATCGACCGTTGAGTCCCAGCTTTTATACTTTTCGTAGGCCAGCAGCGCAGCCACTGCGGGTGCAGTTTAATCCCAGCAGGAGAGCGATCACCGCCGCCATATGTACCCGCAGAATATATTGCGCTCACTGGGCGCTCGCAAAGGACCCTAAGATAGCGCAGCCACCGCGGGTGCAATTTCATTTTTACAGGAGAGAGATCACCGTTGCTATACCTTGCTATACCCGCAGGATATGTGGTGCTCACAGGGCGCTCACAGAGTACTCACAGAGGACCCTGAGATATCTATCGCGCATGCGCACAACGCCAGACAACGCCTCGACCCTGATCAACGCTGATGAGCGCTCAGAATATTCGGGCCGTCGTGTGAACGGGCGCCGAACTGGCCAGCTCGACATGTGATAGCGTCTGCACTGGTGTATCATCTGGTAAGCTTACTGCTATACCCTGCTTTTTTGGTCATTGGCTTGCAAGCCCTCAATATGGCGTGTAGATAGCTAGATATCGATTGAAGGCTAGGTATTTGGGAAAGGGTAGGGGCGAGAGGTGTGATGACTCGCGCCAACTGAGGCGGGCAGGTGGCGCCGCGAACCTGAGAAGATCAACTGCGACCACGCGGTGGCTCCATGCATCTATTTACCGGGATTTGCGGTTGAGATTCAGAGATGAGGGAAGCAAGAGAGGAAAGCGAGGTAAGAAAGAAGGTTTTTAAGGAAGGTATAAGTCTCCTTGCAGTTTTCTTGCAGAAGTGCAACCATCCTCAAAAATCATAGCCAGATTCGCTTTGCTGCAGGATCCTTCAACTATGTATCTAATGACTTGCCGATCCTCGCCATGCGATCACCGTTGTACATATTGCCTCCGAGCAGAGTCATCGTCTCAACCAACGATGATCTGAGGCCGGTCATTGCCACGATATACTCGCATCCCCAATGCGCCATCAATCCATAGCCTGGTATGTAGTCTAGATGCTTTCAGGGCGTTGCTTCACACAGCAAGACAAAAAGAAGACTGGGCGCTGTCTCACAGCTCCGTGTACTGAGGCCCGAGGGCTAGTAGCATGTGGAGTCTTTCCTATATCGAATGTCCTTTATCATCTCCAAATAGAGGGCTCTCCGCTAGATAACGATCCACGGTTGAACATTTATGCATGAACCAATTTCGAAAGGTGCACATACACTTGTGACTCTAAAACGGTTCTCCCGGGTCCGAGACGCTGCAAGTTAGAAGGCTGAACACTGAAGCTCGGTGCCAATTCCAGAGTTTCGTTAACCCAGCTGTGGGCTACTATAAAGGACTACCATGTCGCTAGTTGTCCTCTAAACTAAAATATACGAAGGCCTCCTGGTTGGTTCGCTGATGTCGGGCCCTGGTCTCGTCCCCAGAAGGCAGGAGTGGGGGCGCCATCAAAGAGATAGTTTTGGTTCCCAAGTAACGGCGGAAACTTGGCGGAAACCCGTACAAGTGGGAGCTAGAGCCGTATGCTACCTCCCTGGCCAGACTTTCGGCAAAGTGCCGGTGCTTGGCATTTTGTGCCGAAGATGAGATGCTGATTTTTCTGTGTTCACGCCAATGCGCATTAGATAGAGCATTGATAGCTGACGCTTACTCACGTAGCCACGCTCGCTTTGCTCCATATCCGAGTCTTTGATCTAGCACACCTCTTGTGTGAACAGTCTATCGCCTCCGAGCAATCAACGTCACCCCAAAGGGTAACACTTCCCCCAAGGAGTGTATCCTGCTGTATAAGCTCTGTCCGGTGCATGGAAATCAAAACTGCTGTTGGGCGCTTATTCTTTATGCCCTTAAGCCGCGATTTAAAGACATGCGATAAAGCCATATCAATCATGAGGAAACCCACATTAATTGATAAATGGGCCAGCCAGGATCCTGGACTAACTGCTACCCAGCTGTACACTGATACTGGCCACGCGGGGCGGGCGCTTATATCTTGGCGGAATGGTGCACCGGGTAACCGAGGTTTCTGCGTGGCATATGCCTACGAACCCCAACGCTACCGGATTTGAACGAGGTGATCGATCGGCAGGTCTAAGGAAATGACAGAGCTCGTGGCTGGCACGAACATGGTCGGGTTCGGGGGCTAGTACGCCGCCGACGTCTCCGGCCACCTGAGCCTGAGTCGGAACACTCGGATTTGAGGCCGTTGCGCGGCCCAGGGATCGCCGCCACTGGTTCGCGGACGACGCACGGCACACCACCACGCTGTCCAGTGTCCTCGGGATCGAGCACGCCAGTCGACCGCACGAGTACAGTCAAGCGAGACGGCAGGGAAGAAGATGGGTACCGGGCAGACAAGGGTGCGGTTAACGTTGACAGACACGCACAGCCCCTGAGCGTATCCAAGTGAAAGGTTTGACTCAAGCAAGCTGAGGAATTCGATCGCCGTCCTGGGCACGCCGGGCAGGCGAGGGGTGGCCGGTGCGCTTAGGGCTTTGCTTTGCTTGAATGGAATGGAATCGAGCCTCCGGGTGAAGGGTGCAGCGAGCAGGGTGGAGTATCGGAGATGGGTGTCCATTAGTATGCCAAACAGGCGGCGCAGGGATCGTCGCTGATTCAAGGATTACGCACTACACTCCAGGGAATCCAGCACGCGCACGAGTACTTGCTGGCAGGATGGTGGGCGGAGAGATCACGGACCGCGTTGCTTGCGCCTGTTAAGTCCCAAAGGCTACACGCTCACGCGCGCCTTTTTCGTCACCATCCCTCCCCCACTGCCTGTCCAAAACCACTAAAACCACCCAATGTCGACTACCAATCGCAATCCCTACCTCCTCTCAGACCCCCGGTACGTGGGCAGTCCCCACGCACCCCGCCTGCATCCCCGAACCGCCCAGCCCGCAAGGCTACCAGCGCTTCTCCTCCTCCCCAGGCCCCGGCGGACCCGTCCCCGCCCAACCGCACCTCCAACACCACCTGCAGCAACAAAGGCAGCCGATACACCCCAGCAGCGTCTCGTCTGGGCCCATGCACGGGCAGCAGCAGCAGGAGCATGTGCCATACGTGCCGGGGATGGCATGCCGGAGTTGTGACGGGGAATATGGCGGGGGGTAATTGGGAGGTGGAGTCTTGCAGGGGTGTTCCAGTCGACCTCTGGGACGTGGGGGGTCAATGATACCACTGCGCAGCTCGGGCAGAGCGCGATCGTTGCCGGGCAGGACTACGTTCAGCGTAATGTGCGTGCCCTATCTCACTTACTCACAAATGTGGCTCACGTCATGGCGCTATTGTAGTTCGGCACTATCTTCCCCCGCCCAATGATCAAATCAGTGCAATGCGCAAGTCTTGAGCTCGCCGCACGAAAGGTGCGCGGCGTACATCTTCCGTATTGTGTACCTGTGAGCTGACCTTGGTTTGCTTCAGTCGTAGGTATCGTGGAATACATTCTGCTCACCGATCTGCACGCCAGGATCTACGTCCCAGCCGGCTTTCGCCACTCTGGCGAGGAAGCGCCTCGCTCCACCCCTCGTCCGATTCTTCGACTTCCTCATCGTGAAACCTAGGCTCTACACTCTTACTATCCAGGTGCGTATCTCTATCTTGCCTCCGTTGTGGGTCATCCACGTCTCCAGCTTTTGCCTCAGGTTTTGGTTGAGCTCCTACCCCCATCAGTCGTGTTTCTGAAAGAATTTTCTTAGCTAACCGTCGTACCAATTGCCTGCTGGCAGTGTACTCTAGATCCCTTGTCATCGATCGTGATAAATAGTTCAGCTTCCAGCTGGAAGAATCCATTGTTCACGCCTGGCATGCCTTTTTAAGCGCCCACAGGCTCGTTGTCCAAAATCAAAGCACGTCTTAAGTCTCTCGAAGTTCGACAACCAGGTGTGCAATTTAGACTGCTGTGAGAGCAAGCAAGGGGTATGGCATGCAGTCTCAGCGCCGCCTGTGGCCGCTATCGACTACTGCCAGAGAAGAGTGAGGGTTCGGCACGTTGCTGTTCGTTGGACTTGCACATTGGTTTGCAGAGGATGTTCCGGGACAAGGCGGTGGCCATGGGGGCTAGCATTTCGTGGTTGAGGTTACGTCGGGTTCAGGGGGTTCGGAGGCGATTGATCCGTCCGGGGTCCAATCCGAAATGGGAACTGGCGCCCGGCGTCTTCTCAGTTTCTTCCTCTACTCCCTTTCAAACGTTACGGCGGCCTCAACTCCTCTCTCAGCACGATATTATTTTGCGCGGAAGTCGTCAACTCTATCGCCGCCATTCCAAACGACGCATTCCCCTCAATACCCACGACAATCTCAGGATCTCCCTCAGGCTCCTCGGCGTAAAGAGTGCTCAGCTGCGCAGTCCCCAGCTGAAGGATCTTGTATAATGCGGGCGGCGCTCGAGGCGAACAGAATGGAGGCGGAGGAAGACGAAGAGGAGGAGGAGAAGGTTGAATGGGGGGGACTGCTTGGGTTTGCGATTGTGATGGGCGCGGACTGGCCCCAGGGCCCGTACGTTTACTCGCTCGACGGCGAGCAGGATGTTTCGTGCTTGCAGTCACTCATTCAATTTAGACGAACTCTGGGCATCTATCCTACACAGACACCACAACCGGAACTCATCCCCCGACCGTGCTGTCTCTGTGCTCCTCGTTACCAGATTCCTCAGCGCAGGCCTCGCTGCGGCCCTCGTCGGCGTCTGGGCAGACCAGCAGTGCGTAGTGTCTCTGCGACTCGAGACGATAGATACTGACATTAACTCCCCTACAGCAGCCGACGCAAACACTACCTCGTCTTCTGCATACCATACACCCTTGCCTGCGTCTGTATAGCGATGCCTTTCCTACCTATCCTGCTGCTATGCCGTCTCCTCGGTGGCATCTCCACCTCCACCCTTCTCCAGCGCATCCAAGTGGCTCGTCTCCTCCTCCGTCTCCTCCTCCGCCTCTACACGAGGCCCCTGCCTCCTTCCCCACCATCATGGGCCGCTCGACGCTTACCAACGGGCTCGTCGCCACCGCTGCGCGTGTTGTGAGCAACCAGCTCGATCGTCGGGTGACAGGCTCTTCATCGCTCCTTTCATTGCGAGTGTGGGTTTCCTTGGGCTTGGATGGCACCTGGGCCGAGAACGGGGCAGCGGTAGTGGACAGGTGGACACCGACGTCCTCTAGGTATGCAGGTTGAACCAGGCTTGGGATACCGTTAAGCGTGGTGAGTGATTCTCCCTCCCTGGTATAAGTACTCAAACTGACGGTGATCCCGCTTCCTAGACCGGTCCTCCTCGTGCTCGGCCTCACCAGACCTGCTTCGAGGGCAGCACATACCCCTTCGTCTTCCTCCGAGTGCCCGCTCTGCAAGAAGGCAGCGCCCTCCCTAGCCTTCCCCTCGGCACACATCTTCTCCGCCTTCACGATCAGCACGATGCTTGGCTCCCTCATCTACACCACCCTCACAGCTCTCTCACGCGGTGCCCTCCAGGATCCCAGGCGAACAGGAGTACCTTCAGGCCTTGAATATACGTCGGCGTGCCAGCCTGTATCTGTAGAGGTGTGTCTTTAGCCTGGAGCTCAAAGCTTGCTGCGCTGCTTCTGTGTCACATTCTGCATGTTCATTTCGCTCCAAACCGTTTCACGATCATTCATTCCGATGTAACTATAACATGACACGAGGTCTATCGCCTCATGTTGGCCGGTATATCCCAGGCACCTCCACCTGCCCCTCGAGACTATTCTCTTCCTCATTGTCCCCGTCCTTTTCCTCACCCTTGACTTTCGCCCATCCGCGATGGCGGCCGGAAGTTGCACGATCCCTGGAAATCCAGACATCGCTGGCGTCGGCGTTCGTATTGCGATCTACGTCCAAACCCTCCTGTGCTTTTTTCCGGCTTTTTGGGCGCTCTTCGACGGGAAGGTTTCGCAGGGTGAATTGGACGCCGCCGAGAATCAGGCCACGACGAACCTCGTCCTCGCTTTCGCAATCCTCATCTCTTCTATCGTCCAGGCTCAGACACTCGGGTTAACGAACTACCACGCCAGCATCGTCCTCAATATGTCTTGGCTGAACAATACCAATGCGTTCATCTATTTCCTCCTCTACATCCAACACAAGAGTCAAGCCGGCGTTCGGGGGCGGGTTTCCCCTACCTGGCGCGCGTGGGCTCAACATGTTCAGGAATTGGTTGTCTCTGTCGTTCACCGCGGTGAGTACCGATGTTTTTCATCTTTCAGTTGAAGAATCTAAACCTCTTCGCGACAGGAACTGCAAGCTCAAATCAGACGAGTGCTGGCTCAAATGCAGAACTCGGTCAGATGAAAGGCGCGGACGCTACCTCGATCCGGAGTGGTGCTGAGGGAACTCGGACAGGTGAGACGCGACTTCTTTCTAAAGCCTTGTGAATACTCACTGAACGGATGCAGAAGATCTGCAGGGCCACGGTGACTATTCACGCGCCGGCGCAAAGCTTCTGGTCAAGCGTTTCGTTTTGCTCTTGGGGTCGTTACACCTCAGTCTCATGGCCGGTCTCGGGCTGTGGCTCTGGAGCAACATTCGGACGTTCGGAGAAGGGCAGGATGCTGCGAACGACTGTGCGGCGAAGCACGCGCTGCTCGCGATCTTGGGAAGGCATGTCCCATTCGCCTCGGAGGCACTCCGCATTGTCTCGTTGGCTATCTACGCGATATTTCTCGTCCCCGGAGCCAACCTCCTCCTCCCAATTGTATTGTTCCTCGGGTTCTATCATCTTCACCGTGTCGCTCCGACTCCGAAGATTGCTGGCACGGGAGCGAGAGCTGACTCCTATATTCGCCCTTCGAGGCTCCGCTTTTGGGGTCGCCGTGCCTACAATTCCATCGTGCAGCGTTGGAACATCCTTCCACCCTTCATTGGCCTAATATTTCTGTTGGCCATCAACCTCGTCTTCATCGTCGACATTGAGCTTGCGCTGAAGCAAAATGCGGGCCTCCAGGGGGGGAATGAAGCCGAGTGGGGATTCGGTCAGATCCTGGCAATGCTTTTGTTGTTCATGCCTCTCCGCGATCTCGCCGAAACGGTTCTCGCTCGGAGGATGAAGCAGCGACAGAAGGACTTGGATATGGGTCTTGGGGGCGCTATCAATGCAAAGGATCGGAGCATGGTTCAAACCTGGATTGCAAGGGGAGCGAATCCGAATGCAAATTTTGAGGGTATATCAATTCATGGTTGAAACTTGGCCTTAGCCGGTAACTGATTGAATACAGAAGAGATATCCGCAGTGCGCATGGCTTGCAATCATGAAGATTGGAACGTCACCAGAATCCTATTAGAAGCAGGAGCAGATCCAAACATTGAAGGTAGGCTCCAATGAGTGTGACCTGCGCGTGCACTCACCATATATATAGATGGCAATAGGAGAGATCCCTATAAAATTGACGCTGATAATAAAGATTGTCTTCGACTTCTCAATCAAGTCGAGAACGGTTCTCTAGGTCCGTCAACTTTCAAGTAGCAGAATAGCAGATACATGACACTCATATTCATCTATAGATACAGTACAAGCACTCGTCCAGGCAGCAAGGAATGGATATGGAGCCGCAGTCAAGATCGTTCTTGGGTTTCTGGAAATTAAGCTTGGCGAAAAAGAGGTATGTACTAAAGCCTGCCCCAATATGAATCGAAAACAAAATTGTTTTCAAGAGTTTCCTTGGGGCTCTCTCCGGGACCGGAATCAATGTCAATGCCGGAAACACCGACGGGATAGCCTCACCTGCCGCGGCAGTCACCAAGGCCCAGGAATTTGAAACTGTCATCTTGAAGCTCCTTCTCGCCGTGCCTGGGATCGACGTTAATGCTCCAGGCGACTATGGGAGGACATCTTTGAGTTTTGCAGCCGAGAAGGGCCATGAAGCTGTTGTCAAGCTCCTTCTCGCCGCGCCTGACATCGACGTCAACGCGCCAGACACCGATGGGCGGACTCCCTTGAGTTTTGCGGCTATGTACGGCCAAGAAGCTGTTGTCAAGCTCCTTCTCGCCGCGCCTGGGATCGACGTCAACGTGCCAGACACCGATGGGGAGACCCCCTTGCACTTTGCTGCCAGCAGCCAGGAAGCTGTTGTCAAACTCCTTCTCGCCGCGCCTGGGATCGACGTCAATGCCCCAGACACCGGAGGGCAAACATCCTTGAGTGTTGCGGCCAGTAACGGCCACGAAGCTGTTGTCAAGCTCCTTCTCGCCGCGCCTCGGATCGACGTCAACGCGCCAGACACCGATGGGTGGACACCCTTGATAGTTGCAGCAATGTATGGCAAGGAAGCTGTTGTCAAGCTCCTTCTTGCCGCACTTGGGATCAATGTCAATGCGGTGGACACCAGTGGGTGGACGGCCTTGACTTGGGCTGCCTTCAAAGGCAGAGAAGCTATTGTCCAAGACCTCTGCACAGTTCCCGAAATTATGGTCAATGTGGCTGACGTCAAGCGGCGGCTTGAAAATCCACCTGAAGGCCGGGATTGGAAGTATCCTGCGTCGAAGGATGAGCAGGACAAGTGCATTCGGATATTGGAAGGATTTGTGCAATCGAAAGGGGGCGGGGATCAGGAAGGATCAGATAGCCGTGGTGGAGGATGGAGGGGTGACTTGTAGGTAAATTATAATACCGAGTTCGAGCTATGTATGTGAATCTGTCTCTTTTACCTTCACCTACCCAACACTTTGCACTTCCTGGTACCAACATGGTACCTCCGTCACCCGGAGCATCACATCGATTCTATCTCTGATACAAGCTTATATTTTGAGCCAACTTAATAGCGTTCTGTATCTATTGAGTCATCGACACTTTATGCCAATTACTCGTGAATCATCGTTCACAACCTCGAGCTCACCGGAATTTCCCTCAAACCTCCTACGTAGAGGCTGCGACCCTCCTAGACAGTATACACACGTGTTCTATGACACTCGATTGGTGCGCGTCGCTGAATGCCCCATTTATCAACATGATATCCAGTCCCAGTGCATCCCGCGGCCTACCCAGCGGTCCCAGCCTTGGCCCATCGTTGATTCATCCTGAGTGCTGGTTTGCCTGAGTCAAGACATGGAATGTGGAATCTCGCTGAATGGATGAGAACGCTCGACGGGCGCTTAACTTCGCGGCATCAAGAACATACATTCTAAGGAACAATAAGTGAAGAAAACCCGCAAGTTCACTACTTTTATATGCAGAAAGCCAAGGATATAACCGTATACGTTTCACGAAGATACAGTATACTTGAATACCAGCCGTAATATGTTTCTGCTCAGGAAAGCTACTTCCCCCGGCGCCAGCCCAATCGCACAATATCGAATGGTTCTCCCGGTCACTCGGACTCTTGTTTTCCCTAAAGCAAACTTGTGATTGCTTGATTCGGTTGGTCTCGAAGGGAGATGACGAACGATGGGAAGGGACCTCGAAGCCTGAAGGCTCGAGACAACACGCTCGTACTTACGGATGCAGCTGCAGACCCCAAGGGAGCGAGACAACTGTTAGCCTTGAAATGTGATCGTAGATAGGAGTGTTACAGTGTAAATCACACCCACCGAGAATTACTCGATTGTCGAGAGCCGAGACGCACTCCCGGAAGGTGGGCGCCTATGCATTCTCCGGCGCCAACCTCCCGATGCTAGTAGAGTTCCACAGAATCTGCGTTGCGATACGTAGCCATTCAGTGGATCTGCGCAAAATCTTCACCCGCCACCCCTTGCCCATCAGTCCCACCAACCGTCCATAGACGCTCAGAAGAAGGAGCGGCCATGCCGTGCGCTCGCCTCGTGATAACCTTGCATCCCACCCTTCCACCCTCGACTCTGGTTTCTCCGACGCTCCAGGGTACTCGCTATCCGACGACTGCAAGCTGTCGGTGCTACGCAAGACCAGCCCCTGCAGAGTGGATGGTCGCGCTGGCTTGTACCTACCGCCCCATCAGGGCGGTACAATTTCCCGGCGTCTCGTACCCTCTTCGCATCCCTGGTGCATTCTCCCGGTGTTCCGCTATGTACTTCCCCCGTGTTCTGTGCACTTCCCCCATGTGAATCCCCTTCTCCTGTTCGGCTTCGAGGCTGGTTTCCTACGTTGATCATTTGTGGATCGTGGTGGATCCGTGCACGATATCGACTGCAATGGCGAGGTCAAGGCGAGGTGGTAGAAATGGAGGGCGTGAAAAACTGCCAGAAGATGTATCGAGACGTTGCGCAGGGCGACAAAGGCGGGTTGGAGGAGTGGGGTTGGATAAGAAGCCGTATGCGGGATCCCGGATGAGCGCCGGGTCGCGGCCTCCAGTTCTGCACTTCATCCCGCTGCTCGCAAGGACCTACTTCCTTCCCCTGCCTTGACCCCCGACGGTGCCGCGGAGGTGCGAAAGCAGAGGGCGAAGCGCACGAGGGAAGAATATGATGGTGGACATGATACACGACCCCATAACCGCCACTCCACCTCAAGCACCACCGGATTCGGCAGAAAGGATCGAGGGCATCTCATCCTCCTCTTTCAAATCTTCCGGAACGCGCTCGACCTTCCTCTCCCAGGTGGCTTCGCGAAATCTCCTTGCAGCCGCACCATCACAATCTCTAGAAGCATTTCCCAAATGAGCACGGGCCAAGCAGACAGATGTTCTCCGGAACACGGGCCTCCGAATTCCTCACTCACCTCCAGGGTTTCCTACGAACCCCGCAATTCCACCAGCTTAAGGTTTAAGGTTGTCACAACAAGGAGTTAGGACGGGGTAACAAAGCAAGCGAGGCGCGAGGACGTACCCATGCTACCAGCAGCGGCGAGCTTCCATGCTGGAGCGTCTTTCCCAGCGCCCAGGATCTTCTTGCTCTCATCGTACGCCCAGAATCGACACATTGAGTACGACATCTGTCGCATCCAAGTACCCGATATCCCATCAAAGAGCCCTCGGACGCCTAGCAGTCGCAGTGTATTAGTGTAGGCTCGAACCAGGGTATGCACCTGGTAGCATAGATAGCAATGCTCACCGGCCGTTCTCACTGTCTTCTTGATACTGTCCACCATCCGCTTATCACCCGAGGCCTGCAGCCGGACTTTCGTAAGATCAAGGGGGCTGCACAGAGTTAAGGGTTCGCATTGACCACTGGGACGCCGCACATGGAGGGGCAGTTACTCACTGTGTGATAGACGCCGCTATCGTCGCTGCGACACCCCCTAGCCAGAAGGGATAAGGCTTCTTTGCGCGCGGTGGAGGGGCTGACTTCTCTGCATCGATGGCGATGGGAGTGACGGGGGTTGCGGATGCTGCTATGGTGGTTGACATCTTCTGTCGTCGGTCGTACTGAGTAGATGGGCAAGAACGAGAGTGGAGGTGAGGGAGTCTAGTAGACGATAAGCTCTAAGATCTCTAACCCAAGTTGATGAGAGGGGGTGAAGAGGAAGAACGAAGGAGCCAAGAAGAAGGGCTGAGGCAGACACTCACTCACCTTAATAGGTAAAACCCTCCAGAACTAAAAGACACAGAACGCTCAGCGGATTCCTACCCGGATAAACTCGGGGTTAAGGTCGATGCCGTACGACGGGGCTGGAAGCAGCAGGCTATAGCGAATGTAGCTCTGCGTTCAGTGCTCTCCTGATTCTGACTGACAGCGAAGAAGGTCCTGTGGTCTGTTCTTCGAAGGCAGGTATGTGAACTTGGAAGACCGAAATAGCAATATGTGATATGTTATCTGTCGTTAGGATCACTACAAGGCCGTCGTCCCTGCCTTCACAGCCAAGGGATCAGCTAGCCACATACCTGTGTGGTATCAGTGCGGCGGTCCTATCGTACGAAAGGCTGTAAACAACAGAACGTGTTTAGCGCCCGTCCGAACACATCAAGAGAACGCCGATCGCTCGCGTACCCGAAGTAAAACGAACGCAAAACAAGGTCCAGGTGGTTAAAGGTAAAGGGGAGTAAGGTGTTTCAAATCCGCCTTGGACAGGGAACGGCCTGAGTGACGCAGGCGGCGTCGCAAGGCATTCTGCATGCGTTACGACACAAGAACTGTGACCAGGTTCTAAATGAGGCCAGCTGATGGACATTACCCGATCGAGCGAGCTTGTGACCAGTCCCAGGCAAGGTTTTCGTGAACAAGAGAAGGGGCGAGACCGTTTCATGCTCTGAGTCGTATTGAAACATTGACCTCAACAAAGCGCCCATCATGGACCATAGCGCCAAAAATTACATTGGCGTACCTATACACTGGCATAAGCTAGGGTCGATATCTTCCCCATGCACGATAACAGCCTTCGCAAACTTCATACACTTCAACTACAGTGCTCATCTAGATTCCCACCTGGATAAGGGTCAAGAAACAGAGCAAATGAATAACAGTTGACTCCACTCACTGCTTAGTAATGTCAAGTCTAACACCTCGTGCATCGAGTCGCGTCATACTTGAGAGAAGAAGATTCCGGCTAGCCTCCCACTCCTCTTCGTCTGGTGTCCCGGCTATGCTATCGTGGTTGAAGAAGATGCATACTTCTTCAAGCAAGTCGAACTTTTCCCTTGATAAAACCTCATCTATGCGACCCCAAACCCCGTCCGCTGCGACTGTTCGAATGCGCGTCCCGATGTCAGGAAGGTTGAGGGCATCCTCCATGTCGCATTCTTCCGCCTGGAAGTCCAGGGTCACCGTATACAGAGCAACGTTATCGCTCGACTGGCACATCCTCTCGAATTCTTGAATAATGATGTTGAATGTGGTATTGTAGGGCAGACTGAAATGGTGGTAGGACGTCCAGATGTAAAGATTCTGAAGGCCGGTGAATCTGCTAAATTCTAAGAGCATCGTGGGTGTAACAACCGCTCCTGGAATCGTTTCGGGGTTGATGTCTTCTTGAATCGAGTATATCGAGACGCTGGAAGCGCAGGCTTGGAGAAGTGTCGAAATCGCTTCGGTCATCTCGTCGTCCCATCCGTACGCCGATAGTTGGAGCTCCATCGCATTGTGGATCGCGAGGGTAGCTTCTGCATTTTCAGCATAATCCATAAGCGCTTTCAGGGCATCGCCGCATGCTGTCACTTCAAGTCGGCCAGACCATGCGTCTTGGCCCTGAACGGCCGGGCTTTGGTTAAGCGGGAAGCAGACTCTAGGCGTTTCGTTTGATGAGCCGTCCCCTTGATAGACATCTGCCATGATAAGTTCTTCGAGGTGATGGCATTGCGAAAGAATTGCGACGTCCATATTGCGAACGCCATGGAGAGAAAGGCTGGTGAGGTTTGAATCCAAAATCCGGTCATATAGTGCGATTTGAAGCTCTGGTGTCAATGTTTCCCAGTCCACCCACGCATTGTACGAAGGGACTCCAATCCCAAAACACCTGAGTGAGAGCCGAGGGAGTAGCTCAAGAAGTTCAGCACTTGTCGCGAGCCATTCGCCACGCTTATCCGACACGGTGAAATGCTTGATACATTCAATAAGAGCTGGCTGTTCCTTTATGAGTTCCAAGAGTTGGTGGAGTTGCTCAGCGGGATTTTCCTTTTCCCCTAGATGTATTTGTTCGAAGAGGTGAGCCCGTGAGCGCCGATACCATTGCTTCGCGACGAGTCCGACTGCCTTCAAGGTGGTGGAATCACTTTCTAGTGCATCAATGACTGAGTCAACGAGCTCTTGTGGTAGCGCCAGAGAACTTCGTTGCGGGAATGACATGCGCTTTTCTGAGTGGCGAAGGCGATGGATTCTGGTGGTGGAAAAAGAGTCACAAAGACGAAATTCTTCCCAGTTCCAGTGGTGCGAAATTATGTGTCATCTTTTGATCCTTTTCCCACAGTAGATTTAAGCGCTGATCGCCCTTCCAAAAGGACTCTATCCAAACAGACGACTCTTTCAGTCGCCCCTGCCTTTGATTCCAATTCCAATCAGTCTGTATATCTGGCGGCCCTGGTCGCACACCCTCACGGGCCTCACCATATTCACTGTTAACATGGCGCCAACAGCTCTAACACAGAAACCCCTGTTCTCAGACGTTCTACGAGGCCGAAATCAGGCCTATTCTGGGTCAACGTATACACTTTACTATTCGAGGACGCTGTAATAAGCTCAACTAAGTAAACCCTCTCAGTGCACGGGGGAGGTATGCCTTGCGACGAGACTAGACGCTGTACATACTACATGTACAGATGCACACACAATTGGATGTTAGTGCATAGCCAAAAGGCAGATTAAAGGAGTAACGACGTGGCACTCACCATGTGATATTAAACTGTACACCCCGCTCTTGGAGTCGTGGCATATGAGAAAGAAGAAGGGCCCGGCTGGCATCCAGATCCGCTTGAAATAGAGCCGGGACCCCACGGTTGAAGGTGATAACCATTTCTTTGAGAAATCTGAAAACGTCCCTAGACAGGATTTCGTCTATCTGGTTCCAAACCCCGCTTAATGCAACTGTACGAATGCGTGTCCCAATGTCGGGGAGACCATCGGTACCCCACGGGTTGTAGTCCTGAGATTGAAAATCCAGGTCTATGCTCGAGAGAACGATAGGGTGGCTGGACCGTGACATCGTCTCGAATTCTTTAATGACGGTTTCGAATGTGGCGTTACGAGCCATTCTGAAGTGGTGAAAAGATGACCAGATTTCGAGGCGTTGGAGTCCAGTAAAACGGCTAAATGAAAAGAGAATCGGGGGTGTGAGGGCTCTGTGAGGGTTCGAAGTTATGTTTAGTTCTTCTCGGATCGAATACTCCTTGACACTAGAAGCGCTCGTTCGGAGCAGTACTGCCACTGCTTTGGCCATGTCGTCGTCCCATCCGTATGCGGAGATTGCCAAATCCTCTGGACGATGAATTTTAAGCGTAGCTTCTCCGTTTTCTGCGGATTGCAAATGGTATTTTAAAGATTCACCACATGCCAGAACTTCGAGGCGGCCAAGGCGTGCAGCTGGTCCTTGCACGCCAACTGGATATTCGTTAGACGGCAGCCAGGGTGTGCGTATGCTGCATGGCGGATTATTATTTATACAGACTTCGTCGATGATGAGTTCTTTCAAATGGTGGCGGTTTGTAAGAGCTGTGATGTCCATGTTATCGATGCATTCGAGGGAAAGGGCGACGAGGCCCGGATCCACAATCCGGTCGTAGAGAGCGGATTGCAATTTTGGCGGTAAGCGTGCCCAGTCCATTCCTCCGATCTCGAGAGATTTGAGGGAGAGACGAGGGAGTAGTTCGATAATTTCAACATTTGTTGTGAGCCACTCGTGGGCATGCGACAAATTAAGTTCCTTGATATACTCGAGGAGAATTGGCTGCCTTTCGATGAGTTGGGTGAGCTGGCTGAGTCGATCTGCAGGGTTTGGGCGTCCACCCAAATGCATCTGTTTGAAAAGATGCACCCTAGACCTTCAGTACCATTGCTTTCCAACGAGCCCGACTGCCATCAAGGTGCTGGTATCGTCCTCTATCGCGTCGACGACCGAGTCGATGAGCTCTTGTGGTAGAGTAAACACCTTTGGATGCAATAAAGACATCGAAACTTTGCCCCTTGGATGACGAAGAGATGGATTGGAGCGGAGGTGGCAGAGAAAATCCCTGAGAATCCGTCCAGAGTTCGATTCGTGTGGGAAAGTGCTGAGTCATATTTTTCACACATTGAAATAAGCGCTCGCGACCTGCTCGTGCTTCCGAACTTCTCCTTGATTTGCTCCCAGGAAGAAGCGAATGTCTTTTTTTGTGCGAACATCGGACATTTCCTCCATACCAGCTACGAACATGGAGAGACTACGGTGCCATTTTTCCTGAGAAGTTGGCCATTTGCCGATTAAAAACAAAAGAAGGGGTGATGGTCTACGGAGTGGCTAAGATAGGGTACAAAGGCAGCCGGTGCCGATGGGTGCGCAAATCATATCCTGAAGGTTTCGCCGCTCTTGACTTGGGTCAATTGCTCACATCTCTTCGAAAGTCTTCAGCTCGCATTTGGTACACCTGTCGCACTGTACTTTGTGCACCAATTTATACATGGCAAAGGCCGCCACAAGGGGAGGATCTCGTGTAGAACAGGCCAATTCAAAGCTTTGGAGGCCTCCTTCAGGAGCTCATGAGTGAGCATCCCTACGGTAAATGATACAGTTTCTCCATCGGAAGCAGCTCGGAGTAGAATATCAGTTAAAGCTGGCGGCTACTGCGCGGTTCATATCCAGAAACCTACCTTCCGATGCGCTCCTTACTCTCCCTCGTCTCATTGACGGCTTTGGCTGTGACATCGACTTTAGCTGTACCCCCATACGGACAATGTGAGGCTACGCTGTGTTCATAGTTTTTTGCACGACTCATGCACCTCCCAACGTAGGCGGCGGTTCAGGATACTCTGGCTCAAAGGAATGCGACGCTGGCTCCACTTGTGTCAAGCTGAACGATTGTACGAGCGTGGTTTTCACCATTCTTATTACCTTCCTGACCATTCATGCGGACAGGGTATTCCCAGTGCCAGCCTGGCTCTGCGCCAGTGCCAACATCAACCCCTACGTCTACATTCTCCACAACAAGTGTATCTACCACTACCACTACAACGACGACGACTGCCACCGCCCCGGCATCCAGCATACCTGCGGGCGCCTTGACTAAGTTGTCGGCGTTTGGGACCAACCCAACAAACATCAGCATCTATGTTTATAAGCCCGCGAACGTGAAGCCCAACCCAGGGCTGTTACTCGCGTTGCATTACTGTGGTGGCACAGCCCAGGTACTTGCAAAAGTTTATATCTGATCTTCCGTATTGACCTTGGCATCACAGGCGTACTTCAGCGGCACCCAGTTCAGGCAACTCGCAGACCAACGTGGATTCATCATCCTCTACGGCTCTACAACAAACGAGAACAACTGCTGGGACAACGTCGGCGCCTCCTCCCTCGTACACGACGGCGGGAGCGACACCCTCGCTCTCGCGAACGCAGTGCGCTACGCTCTCAAGGAGTGGGGCGTCAACCGCGACAAGGTTTTCGTCACCGGCACCTCCTCTGGCGCCATGATGACCAACACCCTGTCCGGTACCTACCCCGACCTCATCAAGGCAGGCGCCGTATTTGCAGGCGTCGCCATGGGCTGCCTGAAGGGAAACCAGCCCTCGTTCCCCGCCGATCCGTGTGCGGGCGGGCAGATCAGCCACACCCCGCAGCAGTGGGGCGACATCGTGCGGAAGGGCTATCCTGGGTATACAGGCGCGTATCCGAGGATACAGATTTGGCATGGAACTGCAGACCCTGCTGTCAATATCACCAACCAGAATGAGCAGGTGAAGCAGTGGACGAATGTGCATGGCATCTCGCAGACTGCCACTTCGACCACGGCTGGGACGCCGAAATCAAACTGGTCCAAGTCGGTGTATGGTACTGGGCAGGTGGAGAGTTATACTGGGCAGGGATCTGGTCATGGAATTCCTGAGGCCGGAACAGAGGTGGCTGCAATTGACTTTTTCGGATTGTAGATGTACGGCGCATCGAATGTCTGTGCGTTGTAAGGTGTAACACAATTGATATTGCTCATAAATAAACTTGCTCGACTCCCTCCCCGTCCACCCTCAGTTGCAGCTTTAAAGGTCCTACATTAATTATAAAACCTACCCGCGCCTCACCAACAACATCGCAACAGGCCACTCAACCATCACCTTATCAAAGAGCCCTGCACCCTGCCCAAGCTCGTTCTGCACACCCTCTCTCAAATCCTTCCAAAACCGCACTGCGATATCCCCACCTCCCACCATACTGGGGTCCACCATCTCATTTCCTCGTACCTCGATATCTGCTAGATCGCGTTCCAAGAACCTCGTGTCATCCGAGTGCTTCTTATCCTCAGGAAAGGCTTCGTGGTACGAATGCAGCGCGCTCGACGTGCGCAGATACCCCAAGACGTCGATCCAACGCCAATCTACTTTCATGATTGTTGGGTGGACGATTTGGGGCGCGTCGGTCAGGGATATGTCGGGTATGTCACGTTTGTCATCTACTCAGGGCAAATGATAATTCGCCTTGCTTCGTTCTGGAGGAACACTCACCTGTGAAGTAGAGGCGTTGAAAATCAACAAGTCCAACGTCCCCAGGCAGAACTGCGCTTGGAGCCGGGACGTCTACGAGAAGCCTCTCCAAGACTGTCCTCCCTGGGCGCTGGAAGTACGCGCCAACGCTTGTCGTCGAACCCCGGTCCGTGCCTTGCCAGAACTCGGTGATGCGCGGCGTCAGAGAAGGGAAACTCGAAAGTCGACTTTCTCCGTAGACCTAGTGTGTGTGTGTGTCTCAGCGGCAGCAGTATCAGCACGTTAGGGAGTGAACGCACCCAAAAAGCGGCGACTCCTCCCTGGGGCCTCAAAACCCGCTTCGCCTCAGGCCAGACTTTCTGCCAGTCAAACCAATGGCAGGCCTGGGCTTCGTTTCCACTTCAGCATCTACGCTCTACAGTGCTCTCGACCTCTGTGTCGGATGTAACTGTACTTACCAGCTATCAACAGATCCACACTCCCCTCCTGCGTAGACGGGATGTCCTCGGCACTCCCCTGAGCAAACATGAATTTAGTGTTGGCGGTAGCGTCGGTAGCGCTAGTCCTCGTCGAAGCCTGACCCAAGGTGGATCTTGGTTTGTTCAAAAGGAACTCGCGAGCCTTGTCGAGCATTCCTGCCGAGGGATCGACACAGACCACCTCTTTGAACACTCCATCCAAATGCGATGCGGCTTGCCCTGTTCACTCGCACCACCAGCTCAGACATCTTCTACAATAAAAGGTGCATGAGTAAGTATGCTCACCTGTCCCACACCCGACATCGACAGCACGGTCCCAGCGCGCAGAGGAGCCCATCGGCTGGTTCTTATAGTATTCGTGTATGTATTCAAATAGTTTTGGGGAGTAGGTGGGTCGGGCGGCTGCGTATATGGCTGCGTTGAAGCTTGACTTGGCGAAGGTCGCCATTGGGGGTGATGGTAAAAGGCAAGATGCCCTGTCTTCTATCTGACTCACTGGCTCTTATGTACACTGCTCGGCCGATGATGTCCATTCTACAAATAGGCGCTCGCATCCTATTATCAGAATCTTCGCCGACTCGGACCTATGCGCATCGTGATTCGTAAAGTAGATCGCGGCTAGCTGGAAGCAAGCTGGAAGATTGAAAGCTCACCTATCCTCTTGTAAGTAAAGCTCAAATTTAGCAGCTGAGTAGAGGCGACCAGCCTCTGTCAGAGTCGTCTACCGCTTTCCACTGCCGAACAATCGACTCTGGTTTGCTCCGGCAGTCCCCATGACCCTTACAGATTCTATGAGGTGGTGAAATAGCGTTTGAAATAGCATAGAATCGCGAGTTTCGAGCGTTTAAGTTTCGCGAACGATATCGTGGTTGCGGAAAGAGTTACGGGAGTGTGGCTGTGGGAATATCGTAAGTAGATGCCACGCGAACTGAAGCGCTCATCTTGCATTCGTTCCGCCATTAAGTATGACGGGCTTTGCTGCACTTCCTCTGGCCCAGGAAGAGGGCAATTCGTCCCGGAAATTCAAAGGAGTTGCGAGGATTGTCGGACCACGATGGGCGAACCTCCCGACGATAACGGTTGGGCTGTTGGGTGTGCAGATATTTTGGAGTGTAGAGATGTCCTACGGTATGTCGCCTTCGCTTCTACCTGCTTCAATGTTAAATTGGATCGCAGCATCCCCGTACTTGCTATCTCTTGGACTCAGTAAATCGAGCATGGCCATCGTATTCGTGGCAGGACCACTTTCTGGTCTCATCATGCAACCGTTAATTGGTATGTCAGTACGCTCGCGCTTGCACTATCTCCGGAGACCAATATCCGACTGTCTTCTAGGTATCCTCGCCGATAGCTCAACCTCGAGATTCGGTAGAAGAAGACCCTACATGCTCCTGGGCACCGTCCTGTGCATGCTCGCTATGCTCCTACTCGGCTTCACCCGCCCAGTCGCCGCGATATTCACGAGTTTCGGCTCTCATGCCGTACGCCCCACTTCTCCGCAGCCACGGCGATACCTAACACCCAACTAGAACGATGTGTTAACAATATGGCTCGCCATTCTCGCCATCTACCTCATCGATTTCTCCATCAACGCAGGTAATCCCGACTGTCCTGCTGTACGAACATACCGTAACCCCTGCTCCACTTACAGTGCAAGCCGTGGACCGAGCACTGCTCGTAGACACCCTCCCACCGGTAGACCAGGCCTCCGGAAACGCATGGGCAGCTCATATGCTGGGAGTCGGAAGTGTCGTTGGGTTCTTCGTGTGCGTGATACGGCTTCCAGCCGGGCTGTAACTAACGCAGACTGTAGTGGCAACGTTCAAGACCTTACTCGCGTCTTTCCGGTATTTGGGAAGACTCAGCTTGAGGTGCTGTCTGTAGTTGTGTCGTTCTTGCTCCTTGCAGGGCACCTTGCCATGGCGTTCCTCGTCAAGGAGCGGGTGTTACTAAAGGTGGAAGTAGACCCCGCAAGGTTCGTTACACTCCTCAGGTTGGTTGCCGTTCTATCTTCCGTGCCACCAACGAGGGAGGGCGGGGACGACGTGGTCTGCAGAGATGAGCTTGGACTCATGACCCGTCCTTTATTACTGTCGGCGTTCTGTCCTTCCATTCAACTCCCTGTCCTTCATTTTGACTTCTCCTGGGGTCGCATTCTTCCCTCTATAATATTCATTTGCCATCATTTCTTCGTCCTGATTTATTCACCATTGAATTTAAATTATTCACGTTCCTTTGGCTACACTTCGCACCCCCTCAGGCTTCCAGGAGTCAGCGGCCAGCCCACTACATTCCCCCTAGTAGTTGATTTGAAGCTTCACCTCATTCCTTGTTGTATTGTACTCTACTGCCACTACTATCTGCTTGTACTAGCTCGTTCAATATCTATCTGGGATAACCCTAGTTCTGTGACTTGCGAATTGCTTGCGAACTAATGTCAAGAGGCTTTCAGTCGGCTACTAATTTGCGTTGATTCCCGGGAGGGCTGTATAGGAAACTCACGGGGCTGCTCTGCCTTGAACTCAATGCGGATGTAAGTGCCTATGAAAGAATGAATGAATATGTCTGACGTCTCGCATCGGTATACAAAATTTCGTTGTTTTAGCCCAGGCCAGGAAGCAAGTAGCCGTGGGTCTATTAGAGCAGAGAACGACTGTTTTCTCAAAAGCTCGAAATAGAGGCTGGTCAAGGAGACTAGCCGTGGGCGCCAATTCAATATTCAACCCCATCAAGTGCTATTCAATCAGCGTAACATGAGAAATGCCTCGGGAGGGAATCCGCTTCCTTCCCAACCTGCCACTCTTCACCCTCTCCTCGTCCTAACCACCACCTCACCCATCGAGCTATCGAGGGCCCAGCACCATTCGCCAGTTCTGTGCCCCAACAAGAGATTACCGGTCCTTCTTCCTCCAAGTACATACGAACCCGGCAAGGCTCACTTCTGGGTGACTTCCCTGCCGTAGGTTCGACGTGGCCGCAGGAGACTTTTCCTCTGAGCTACCCGACCGACAATGGGAGGCTCAGCAACATCTAAAACTGATACAACCCTCTGGAAGCACCCCCGTACCGACTGTTAGGTTTCTGGCACTGTTTGGAACGTGGTGCGCCGCAATGGCGGAATCTTCTCTCGCCGCCTTTAAGGCGCAGGCAATTTGGAATGTAAGGCAGGCGTCTTCCATGTAGCCTGGGCGATTGCTGATTCAAACCATTACGCAGTACGCGGTACGCCCTTCTAAAGCTTTTAAACCAGAGGAGAGCAGCATTGATCAATTTACTCGCATATATCACAATCGCCGACATCTCACCACCGTGGTATTCAGATTATAAGTAGCTGCACCATTGTTGTCAGATAGCTTTCCTCCTTCTGGCCCCGACACGCTACTCACTTGTTGAGTTCTTCCTTCTTTAGGTTGTGGACTACATCCAAACTCTTCCCGACGAAGTAAGCATCTGTCTTCGTAATTTCCCAGCCATCTTCAAGTTCACACTTGGTATTAGGTTCGGCTCATGTGGACAGCACCGCTCAGCATCCCTAAACTGCTATTCATCGCTGTACGGTATTCAATCTTCTTCAAAGTTTTCTCCGCTATGGTAGTGCCTGGTAAGAATTCCCCTTCGTTTCATGAACCCTTTTAACTTGATGCTCATTTTCAGGTACTTTCTTTGCGAACGATTTTTCAGTCAACGGATGTCTTCGTTGGTTCAGGCTTACGGGTTGTAAGTTACCCAAGGGATCTGCATACTTCTATTCACTGAATAATCTTTAGCAACGTCCCTGTTTATTATGATAACCTCTGAAGGTCAGTGGCTTGGGATACGGGTGACAGCCGTTTCTAACCTGGCCACTCGACTCGCCCTTTCACAGCGATATTATTCTACAGGGTGTATGCCATCTCCGGGAGGGGCAGACGAATGTTTGTCGCTCTTGCGGTTCAATTTATAGTGAGTTTCCCTCGTCCGTTACGTTTCCATGACAGGGCCCAGTCTTACTTGACACGACTAGGTTATCCATGCGGTGGTCGCGTATTTCGTTGGTGCACACATATCCTCAGTCAAATGTCAGTTTTACTCTTACACGCCATCCCGTATATCCTGTCTCTGGCATACTCTGACTAAGGTACCCTAGTCACAATTTCGCAACTACCGGCCGGAACCACCTGCATGATAATAAGCAGCAACGGCCATCTTAACTCAGCCGTATATGCCACCCTCTTGGGCAGTGTCACCATTGCTATGTTTCTCATGGTAGTCTTCCTATTTCGCAAACACTGGGGCTTCCATAGCAAGCTCTTGACCGCTTTCTACAGCGATGGAATATCGTACTTCGTGTGCCTCGCAGGTGCGTCAGACTACGAGTCCTTGAGGAGTCCAGGCGGCGTGGGTACCATAGACTTCTGTCACTGACCAATCTTTTTATGTTACTAGTGCTAATATCTGCCAACGTCGCCGTGAATTGGGTTGCACAGGAATCGTACAAGTTTATCCTTATACTGTGAGTCAATACGTGGCCCGCTCCAAAAGGCGAACCGCAGATCTAATGACAAGCTCATTGCGCTGAAAGATTTGAAATGGACGCCCACGCCATCCTTTCCACCCGAATGCTCCTCCACATCCGCAAAGTAGCCGACAAATCATTAGACGATATATCATTCTCCAGAATCATGGCGCTACTCCCAACAAGTACTGATATAGATCCAGGCCCTCAGCTTCCTCATCCAACGAGACGGGTGTCCGACAACCTATCTACTTTACGCTTCCGTGCCTTTGACTCACTGCCCGAGCCAACAGGCTCCAGCCTTGGAGCTCAAGCGCCGGTATCATAGACCCTTCCCCCTTTAGCAAGTTTACAGAGGGCTATCAGGCCGAATAAATGTTGGAGTGCCCGTTTCCCGCCCTAATTCATGAATAGCTTTCTCTGCATTTTCAACGCCCTCAGGAAGGCCGACAATCCTCGACTGATCCAGGCTTTGAGTAAACAGCTCCCTCGCCTTGGTCTGATCCCCAGACACCTGTGAAAACGGCGAGCACTTAGGGCCTTATGGGCGCTTCTAGAGTCAAGCAAATGCACCTCTCGAATCATGCCAAGGTTGAACAGCATACAGGCATATGCTACTTCACACACCGGGTGCGTCGTAAAACGATCCCTTACGCACTCGGGACGCGATTTCCAGCCCCTTGTTCGCCCACGCCTCCAACACGCCTCAGCCTGAACGAGTGACTCTGGATCGTTCTTTGTGCGAAGAATAAGCTCGGATATGTTGCCCATCAACTGTGCTGCGCGGCACTGGTCTTCCGCGGTGGTAGCTTTAAATTGGGGTGGCGGGGGCATGAGGATAGAGATGGCCTGGAGGTACAGTGGCATCGCGTAACTGCATAGTGGGGGGGTGATCAAGTTAGGAGACTGGAGAGCCGCGAGAGGGAGAGGTCGCCATCGTAGCCCAGCACATCGTCGTCGAGGTCGAAGAGGAGGGCAAATTGATCCGTTGGTGGCCCCACGGAATGGCCGGTGACCAACCGGTGACCTAACTTACTCGGGCGCTTCCTCCTACGGTCTACGCCCGGCGCTCAGCTTCTCTTGCTCATCCTCAACGAACGCCCCCATCTACACCCACTCCCACGACAAAAGAGAAGTTCATGGAGGCTCAGCCTGACGACGTCGACATGCAGCATGTGAAGAAGGGCTCCAGCATCCTGGGTCTCCACCCTCACTGACCGCCAGGAAGTAGCGCCCGCCGCATTTCCACCCATCCAGCAGCCCCCACCGAAGCTGAACCCACGCCCGCCTACCTTTAGATCTAGACTCTCCCCGCTATCGTGACCAGTTCGTCTAATGAAGGGTCTTTGCTACCCCAAGAAATCCACCTCCATGCACATGTGGGCTCGTCGTCATCGCCGTACCCGCCTCAGCACCATGTCCCAGCCCGCCGTCCTGCGCCGTAATGCGACCAACTCGGCGCCCTCTTCTTCCAGGCACCGGCGATTTTACCCTCAGTAGGACTCATTCTCCCCGATCGCGCTGTCTCCGTGCTCCTCGACGCTCGTCACCGGATTCCTCAGCGCAGGCCTTGCTGCGGCCCTCGTCGGCGTCTGGGCAGACTAGCAGTGCGTAGTGTCTCTGCGACTCGAGACGAAAGATACTGACATTAACTCTTCTACAGCAGCCGACGCAAACTCTACCTCGTCTTCTGCATAACATACACCCTTTCCTGCATCTGCATAGCAGTGCCTTCCTTCCCTCTCCATCTACGTCCACCCTCTTCAGCGCCTTTGAGTCATGGCTCGTTTCCTCCTCCTTCTCCGCCGGTGTTATCCCAGCCGCCCTTTCCTCCATCATGGGCCGTGCAACGTTCACCAACGGGCTCGTCGCGCGTCGCAACAACAGCCGGGATCGTGAGCAACCAGCTCGTGGGGGCGACAGGCTCGGTCGTCGCTACTTACCTTGCGAGTGCAGGCTTGCTCGGTCTTGCGTCGGTCGGCATTCGGCCGGAAAACTGGGGCAATGGCGGTGGACAGGCGGACACTGGACTTCTTGGTGCGCAGGTACAATATCGCCAAGCGGGGTACGCGTTTCTCCCTCAGGCTCTCTTGACCTGCTTCGAGGGCAGCACATACCTCTTTGTCTTCCTCCGAGTGCCCGCTCTGCAAGAAGGCAGCGCCCTCCCCAGCCTGCCCCTCGGCACGCATCTTCTCCGCCTTCACGATCAGCACGATGCTTGGCTCCCTCATCTACACCACCCTCACAGCCCTCTCACGCGGTGCCCTCCAGGATCCCAGGCGAACAGGAGTACCTTCAGGCGGAGGTGGCTCGCCATTGATGGCGTTTGCAAAGCTGAGCAGTCTCGAGCCGCCTGCCCTCGCTGCACGCGTCAAATACCAACTTCCACGATGAGAAGCCCAGAAAGTTTCTGGGCGTTTTTTCTGTTTGATGATTGTGTCGGCATTTAGTACCCCAAGGTATACTGCACGGCACGTAAAGCTACTGTACGTCCCTCTCCCTTTTCTTTCTTCTGGGAAAGAACCCCGCGCTAATGTCGCGCCCTCACCGTAGGTCCGGGGACCACCCCAGAAACTGGCATTCGAGGCTCCGCCTGCAACTGCATCTGGCCTTGAACTCTCCCTGCGCAGTGCACTTGATCCGAGCTTGGGTCAAGCAAGAGTAAATTCCAGCATAGCTCATTGGAAACTCGGGAGCCAGGCAGCAACGATGGCGCCCAACGTCGTAATGTGAGAGAAATATTGAGAGATATGGACTGCATTAGGCAAGCATTAGGTATTTTCGGTTTACCTTCCAGGTCCTTCCTAGACGCCGGTTCCCACTACATACTTAAGTTCCCATAGACTCTAAAACTTATATATGGAGACAGTGGACTGCATCCCGCGTTACCATGTTCCCAGGGAGGGTTCAATAACGCCGAGCGAATAGACTCTTACTCCGTCGAGTACTTATCCCTTGTTCTGGACGTTCACTGGCATTTTCGCCTTCACAGGATCCTTGACTGCATGTCTGGCAAACAGACGCAGGGCGACTTATAGCTCCTTCACTGGCCGCGGCTGGAGTTCACCCTCGTACTACGGTTTCCGGGATAGATGGTCGCTATAATCCAAAAGTATTTCACTGCATCGTGTTTGACGCTCCTGGTACGTGGCCGACACACTCGCATCGCGCCTGATGATTAAAAATTACCTTTACTGCAGGTATACGACTATGCTCTCACTTTTGAGACAGAGGCCCAGCTCACTCGCTCCAGTTCAACTCTTTCCCGCAGGTCACAACTATTTGGACATCACCATGGTCTACCGGCATCCCACTGTTCTATTTCGGCCGTTACTTGCCTATAATCGACGAAGCCATGCTAGTCTACTGTACGTTTTACTCTTGGCATATTGGTAGTCCCCTTGATAGAGCTCTCATACCCGGGGGATAGATGGTCGCTCGACTGAGAGTGCAAAGGTATGGCTTTCTCAGAGGAAAACAGGCCTTGGTTTTCATCTTCTTATTCTCCAGACATGCGAAGCTGTATATAAGACTGCAATATGTAAGCAATGCTGTTTATACTGTGAAGCACTTGACTAATACACATCTATGATACCTAAAGGGATGGCGTCGGTGGGAGGCATTGCGTGCCATGGTATGTGCGACCAATATGCGAATTGCGAAGTCAACATCGGATTCTGACGTTGGTGCAATCAGTGATCATATACTTGCACACATGTGCCCTCTGGGGTCGCACCCGTTTCGTCGTCTTCCTGCTCGGAAGTCTCCTTCTGGTAAATCATCTTCTCTCTCACAGCGGGTTCGATTCAATGACATTCTCGCACCAGGTAGCCAGCCTTGCAGTGATTGTGCTGACCGCACTGCAGGGCATCACCATATTTTGTGAGGCCTATTCCTTGCACTTACTACTAACTAGGCTAATGTGAATTGACGCTCCGACAGTTCTGGGGGCTTACGACCAACCGCTCGCGCCCACACCAGGATGTCGAATTATGTCTAGAAAGGCTCCATATTTACAAGGAATATATGCCGCGGGGGTAGCCGCTGAGGCAGGTGCGACTTCTCCTTCGGAGGCCTCGATAATATGTAGACTGAGAGACCTTCGATAAACAGTGACGGTGGTGCTCATGCTGGCTCGTGGTCTTCAACACGGTACGCTCATGAGATGCTCAAAGCAGCAGCCAGACCCACTTCTGACGCTACTCTTCCGACTCATAGTACGGCAGTCAAAAGATTCGTGGGTGTTCTCGCTCTATGGGACCGGTGAGTCCGATACCTACAATTGGCGGAATGGGGGCTAACAAAGGATTGGGAAAGGTATCTTGTATTGTGTCGTGATATTGAGTAGATATCTTGGGGTTTCGTTTCGTGGCACGATGGTCACTGATTTGGTCTACCCCCAGTCCTAGGCATTGCCAATGTAGTCCTGCTCAGCCTACCTGCAATGGTGTGTACCATCAATGACAGTGTCGAGCAGCAGCCAAGTTACTGACGACCATATGCAGGTCAGCTTTGCAACGGTTCTCGCGCCGTAGGTTCCACTTCCACCCCTAATTACTAGCCCACGCATTAACCTACCACCTCGCCACTCTGTAGTCTCCAGCACGCGATGAAGTCCATTCTATGCAGCCGGCTTATGTTTGCGATCCTTAAGCGGCGCAATATGGTCCATCGCAATACAGTGCGCAATTTGGACCCGTCCATCGAGCAATCGAGAATCAGAAACGTGGGGGAGCAATCGTTTACCTCGATTGAAGAGTACCCCAGACGCACGGTAGATGTGATCGAGCTCCAGGCCTCTGAAGGCGAGTCGACTGGCAGCTATAATACTAGAGCCTATGGTTCCGTCGGTAGCCCTGACCCTCCACAAGTTGAGCTTAGTAGATGACACAAATGATAAATCCCACGTTGACATTGGTAAATTGTTAATAAATGGGCGGATGCGATGACGGGGCGCTCGTCGGCGAGGGGAGAAAAGAGCTGGTGAGGCCGTCGAGCGGCCCGCAGATTAGATCAGATTCAACGTCACTCTATGAGGAATCGTGATTAGTTGCTCTGGGCGCTTAACCACAAGTTACCCACCAAAATTCTTTCCTATACCAGTTTAACAAGATTTTTTGCGTCAGCATCTATTAGGGATATAAAGAAGCTCTAGCCTGAGGCGTGGTAAGAGTCCTTTGTCAAGTGCTGAACAATTTCACTGCGGATGATGTCTTCGCACAGTGTCATCAAGATCCCCGAGGCTGAGCGCTCAGCGCTCATACAATTACGCAACCACACGGCCTCCTACATTGGTACAAGGCAGATATATCACTCGTATAACTGTTCCTGTGTGGGTGGCCATTGCGGGGAATCTAAGGCTTTTTAAAATAGGCCATAAGGTAATGTGTTTGTAGACTGTCTCGTACGGGCGCTTATTTCGTTGTCTTAGCATCCCTGTACAAATCTCTCAGGGTGCGTTAGAGCGGGGATGAACCAGGCTCCCAGTCCCATCCTTTAAGAGTTGTCCTGGCGTGTATCAGACTTCTGTACTTGGTCGCTGGGTGCCAGGTGGCCGGCCGGCGGCGCCTAAAGACTAACGCGGAACATCCCAACAAGCGATAAAAAAGAATGGATAGCAGCAACTCGTTTCGATCGAGTGACCTCGGAGTGACACGCGTAATACGCTATGAGCCCCGCGCGCTACCACTGCGCCATGCTGCTATGTTATACCTGGTTTAAAAGCCCTGAGGAAAGAGCGTTCAATGACCCCGGATAATGGATTGCGGCTGATGATGAACATCAACCACGGGTCAACCGAGTCTCTCTTTCCCCATGGCCTGCAAGTTCTCCCTGTCTCCTGGTCATTAGCGATCGGAAGACTCGTCATTATATCGCAGACTAAATCATGTGGGGCTGTAGGTATGAGCCTGAGACCGAGTCGATCAAGGGGTGTATGACTACGTCTCGCCCCTCAAATGTCTCGCGAAGTTTCAGCTCAGTACTGAAACTTCGCGAGACAGTCTCAAACTCTTCATTCTATATAAATGTCAGTGAGGGCTGTCTCTCCTTATCCTCACTCACCCTCTCATTATGTCGTCTAAAGCCCGCAACGTCCCTGCGCCTGGCATTCCCTACTTTACTCCCGCCCAGCGCCCCCCGGCAGGAAGCGCGTTTTTCCCACAGCCGAGTGGGAGGGACATCCCCAAGGTCTTCCAACCCTTGAGGATCCGTGGTGTCGAGTTTCATAATAGGATCTTTGTACGTTGTTCAACTATCCCTTTTTGTTCCCAATCTAATCTTGTGGGCCAACGTTAGCTCTCGCCTTTGTGTCAGTATTCGGCGGACAATGGCAAGATGACACCCTGGCATATGGCTCACAGTGAGTAACTCTATGTCTATATCTCCATCGCTCTGAAAATTCTCATGAATTTAGTTGGAGGAATTGCCCTCCGCGGCCCAGGCTTGTCCTGTATCGAAGCCACAGCTGTTCTCCCCGAGGGTCGTATCACCCCAGAAGACGTCGGCATATGGTCGGACGAGCACGTTCAAGGCCTTTCTGAGCTCGTGACCTTTGTACACTCCCAGTCACAGAAGATAGCCATCCAGCTCGCTCATGCGGGCCGCAAGGCGTCCACCCTCGCACCCTGGATTGCTGGTGATTCCGTTGCCAGCGAGGCCGCCGGAGGGTGGCCCGACAACGTCTGGGGACCCTCGGACATTCCTTACAATGAAACGTTCCCTGTCCCGAAGGTCTTCACAAAGGAGGGTATCAACAAGGTTATCAAGGCGTTCGAGGATGGTGCGAAGCGCGCTCTCAAGGCCGGGTTCGACGTCATCGAGATTCATAGTGCTCATGGCTATCTGCTTGACTCCTTCCTCAGCCCTGCCTCCAATAAGCGCACTGATGAATATGGGGGCAGCTTCGTGAACCGAATCCGTTTGCTGCTCGAGGTTGTTGACACGGTTCGACGTGTTATTCCCGAGACCATGCCTTTGTTCGTCCGGTGAGTAACATCCACGTCTCATTATCCTTTAATCAGCCTGACCAGTGTTTTTCGTACCACTCAAGGATCTCTGCCACGGACTGGCTCGAGGAGTCTTTACCCAACGAGCCATCTTGGCGCTCCGAGGACACTGTTCGACTTGCCCCCATCCTTTACGAGCACGGTGTAGACCTTCTCGACTGCT
Source organism: Ephemerocybe angulata (assembly GCA_013368325.1). Lineage (NCBI taxonomy): Eukaryota > Fungi > Basidiomycota > Agaricomycetes > Agaricales > Psathyrellaceae > Ephemerocybe > Ephemerocybe angulata. Next base: position 281,966 of record JAACJK010000067.1, read on the forward strand.
CCACCGGCGGCAATCACGAGAAGCAAAGGATTAAAGGTGGCCCCGCCTACCAGACCCCCTTTGCTCACGCCGTCATGCAGGGTATTGGAGCCAAGGAGAGCTTTCCGATGAATACGCAGTCCCCCATGACTGGCAACGGCAGGCTTCCTCGTCTCATTGTGTCCTCTGTTGGCGCCATTACCACCGGGCCGCTTGCGGAGAAGTTGTTGCAGAACGGCCACCTCGACGTAGTCTGCGTGGGGAGGCAGTTCCTCAGGAACCCGTTCACGGTGTGGGCGTGGGCCGATGAGTTGGAGAGGGAAGGCGAAGAGGTTCAGCTGCAACTGCCGGCCCAGATTGGGTGGGGTTTCAAGGGACGTGGAAAGAGGTGCAGCGATGGCAAGGAGGATTGTGCGAGCAAGCCAGAGAATTGCCAGCGCGTTGGAGGGTGCAAGGTCTAAGCGAGACTTGTCAGGCTGGTTAGCATTCGTAGTTGGTGTAAGTTGAATGTCTATAGTATAGTTTATGACTTGAATTACGCGCTCTGCGCCTATTCTTCAGATGTGAAGTTAGTAAAGGGTTGCATGGCATTTCCTAGTTTTAAGTGTTAACAAAGACGTGTTGATTCTTTCAAGGTGAATCCAGTAGTCGAAGTGGGACTGCGAACCCCTTCCTCTAAGTGCACTTCCGTTCGCACGTCTTTCCGTATACCCATTTGCCATTCATTTCGAAACACGGCCGGGAGGCTGGTAGCACCGTCCTATGTGCACAGGGACAAAGTTAACATTGGATTCGACCCGAATGGCTAGATTGTGCTTACCACAGTACTGTTCATGATCCCTCGAATTTCTTCTCGGCACAGCAGTGTGTCCATCAAAGTCTGGTATGACCATATGAGTGACCGGTTCGATACGAGTTTGCCAAATCAACACTACTAACGCAAGTATAAGCACGGCCAATTGGGACCCCAAAGGTACCGTAGAAAAGTGTCTTCGGGGAACCCAAGAAGAACACTAGGGCGAGAATAGCCATGATACTGGTAAACACCCCTTTTGAGTTAACTCTATCAGCTAATATGTGGTTCAATCATCCATCGGCGACCTACCAGACTGAATGGCGCTTCTGCCTAAGCGGTTCAGGACTGCATCAGACCGCCGGAACCCCGTCCGAGATTGCTGGAGCGTTATGAACAGCACGGCTACGCATAGGGAACGAAGGGTGAGCTCGTCAGTCGAGGATGCTCGTCTCCAAGTCAGGGCTATGGCCGATACCGCAGGGTGGCGTACCGGATATGGTCGTATCGAGAGCAACCTCCATTGTCAACCATGCTGTGAGCTGGGGCTTCACCGTCATGTACTCTGCAAGGCTGATGAGGTCTAATCAGCAAACAAACGGACGAGGATCAGACTAGGGAGCTCACTAATCCATCGTCATCAGCTTCACCCCAAGTGCAAATCCTAGAATTGCAGTCCCCGTGCTCACACAGCCAAAAAGGATGAGGAGCCATTTCTGATCAAGTAATCGGTAGATTCTAGCATACGGGTAGGGAATTCGTGTGAGATGGAGCTTTGATATGAAGGGCAGACCAGGCTTTACCTCAGGGATAAGAAGTTCTGAACGCCGACTGCAATTATTGATATCACGATGGCGCTGAATGGAAGCGGCCATACTGAATCTAGAGTAAAGGATTAGAATCTGAACCACCGATGGTATCGGCCATGACCGAAGGAATCATCGTACGTGCAACGAAGGTTGGGTCACCCATGTTCTCTATCCTTTCAGAACACAGCTTCAGTCAAACGGAATCCGGACGCAGAAGTGAACTCACAGGTATACCCATACCATATATATGACCCTGTTCCGCTGCGCGTAAGCCCGATGATGCCCAAGGTGGAGATGCAGCGAGATGCCTCACGAGATGCTGTGAACTGTGTCAACACAGAACAGAGCTCCAACAGCTGACCTGGGAGGCGCTCATTAACATAACATCCTCAAAGAGACGAAAAAGGCGACATACTTGATCCACAATGGGTCGTTGAACTCTACACGAGCTGGATGTCAGACTGTATCCACGATGAAATGCAGCGCAGCACATACCCGTGTTGTAGTAGGTTCCATACTGAAACGTTGTCAGGCCGTACAGGTATGTGTTCACTTCATAGGCTCCTTGAGAATCCAACTTTGAGAAGCGCTGGAACGAAGATGCTTACAGACAGCACATAGGAGAAGCGCGCCTAGGCCAAGCGAGTGAGCGACCGCTCGGCAGAGAGACTCAGAGAGTCGACTGAGAACGCACCTAGTGTCGTATCGAACGCACCCATTGGGGCTGAAAGCTAGAAAGCGGGATTGCGCAGCTCTAACGCTCGAGGTTATGGTGGGGGGAGGGGAAAGCAGTGGGGTGACAACGGCGCTGAACCTCATGTTAAGAGATGATATGACCTGCTCTGTACTGTACATACCCAATGGTCTTGGCTCCACTACTAATTCAATGTTTTATCTAACTTGACAGATATCACTATTCCCGAACGGGAAGCGAACAACGCCGTGAGGCGCTTCGTGCCCTGGATCTTCCGAGTGAGGTTGAGCTAACTTCATGGGCGAACACTGTAACAGGGCCGTGAAGACTGTACTGTGAAGGGAATGAGAGGCAGGAGATAGCTAGCGCATATGCAAGAGACCGACTGTCATCTATAGTAGCTATGAGGGACAGAAGATCCTACTATGAACATACTGTCAGCATAACGTTTTGCCGGTGGCGGCGTCGCCGCGAGCCTGTAGAAAATAGTAAAATGAGATCAGAAAGGACATGCCAGCATAGATAAAGTACGAACAAGAAGGCAATAAGAATGTTTGACACTCACGACCTTCACGTCCGCCGCCATTTGCAGCCTTCATGTAACCACGGAACATGATCAAAGCAAGATGAAGCTGAAGTCAAGATAGATACTTATCTTACTCTGGTTCTCATTCAGTTAACAGTGGACAGAAAGAACGGCGGCGGACATACAAGCCAGATATCCATACGTTGTGCGCGAGGCCTACGTTGTGAGGTGCTTCGAGCTGGGCTTGCTCTCGCTGCATGGCGCGATCGCGAGTCATGATCATGGCCGTTCAAGATCAAAACGAAGATGTGGGAAAAAAGGTCAAAACACAGCCTCAGGCACGATTTAGGCGCCCATCCTTCCCCAGTCTAAACTGACGATGAGGAGGAGAATCGAAGGTGGGTAGCTAAATTAACGGACGGTAAAGGGGCTGAAAAAAGACATATGGAAACATCGAGCCATTTGAACGCCATCACTCGGCCCCTGCCTTCGCCAGGCGAACCATGAGAGGAAGCTCGGTACTGCTGATGCCAGCCCGGTATGCGTCAACCCCGTATCCTCCGTGGTCGGCTGCATAACTCCGTTTTTCAGGCAGACATCCTTCTTTCCACTCGGCAAGAACTTGAGCCTTTGTATAAAAGGGCTCAGAACGACCTCTAGTTAACAAAGTTCACAGAAAGCGAATAGCAAGTCAGATCATACGGCATTGAAACATCAATAGAGTTCGGGAGTCAAACGTACTCATCTCGAGCTGGGTGAACTTGAACCCGACGCACGAGCGGCTCCCTCCAAGGAACGTCATCCTACCAAAAATATAAGCGCGCCGCTAACAGTGCCAAGCCACGATTTTGCTTTCAGGCGAGAGTACATCCCTGGACCAGACACTCCTGCTTCTGCGATGGAAGTAGGGAGGGGGGGGGAGATCCAACGCTCCGGTTTCCACTCGGCGGCGTCGGGGCCCCAGGTGTCACGGTCTCGATTGCAGTTGCGCAACGGTGAAGGCTGCAGGGCTTAACATTTCCTTTGCTTGCGGTACTCCTCGCCTAGATCAGTCCGGGAGTGCTTCAACATTGACTAGTACAAAGCTGTATCTCCCGCCGTGTTGACTTACCAGTCACAGACGGCAAAGCGCTACCAAAGACCACCTTGTTTAGTAACCTGCGAAAAGGAAGAGTCTGGCCAGTCGCGATTGAATAAGTCCTCAGATGTTGAATGTACCTGATGAACTCTCTTGAGTCTCTTCGAAGCCGGTATGGTGATCCTCGTATATGCATCAGAACCTGGCTATAGTGAAGAGGTCCTCAAAGGTACCTTGGTGAAGATGCTGTGAAGCGCCTTGGGGTCATACATGTGAAGCATATCTTCCTATTCATTAACTTAGCCCAGGCTCACGCTGACGGGGTCTGAGGACACCTCTAATAACACAGAAACTTACATTCTTGAACTCATGAATTTTGAAGAGCTTGCCGTCTGCGAAACGAAAGTGAGTCGCATGAACACCAATTCCAAAAAGTTGGGTTGACACGCACAGGCTTTGGTTAAATTGTCATGATTAGGTAGACCTTTTTTGTCAAGGAGGGTCTTCATGTTTATATTGGTTTGAGCAGGCTACGAGAGTCAACAAGTGGAACATGATCAGTCGGGGTCACCTGCGAAGAATGAGTCTGAAGAGGCGGTCCAGGTATCTTCGAGAGGGAGGGCCAGGCAAAAAAGTTACAGAAAGGAAAACAAGCGACTGTTGGCCAGCTGATACCTCTCTGATATCTAAAGAATGAACAGATGCTACAAAACTTACGCTTTCTTCTTAGTCGTTCGGTTGAGTACCGAGAGTCCTCGAGAGCTACACCAAAGCGCTGAGCCAGCCTTCCCCCCCTTCCCTCCTCGGTGTACGGCTTCGCACCATTTGCGTCAGCAAATGACAATGGTAGGTCGTTCCGAGAGAGGGAATGTCATAACTAGGGATCGGCGAAAACGAATCCCAAGAGAGGTCTGTCTTGAGATCGACGGTGAAGTTCTTCCGTGAACCATGGGTCCGAGCGAATCATCCAGGGGTTTTCCTTGCTGGCGTGCAGAGGGCGGGGTTATAGTGGGATCACTACCGTAGCCGCTGGTCGACCAACCATGCGCGGGACGAGGGACCTGTATAGTATTAGTAGAGACACACAACAGCGTGGATACGCCGATGCCCAATGCTGACTGCAAAATTAAGGTATTCATTATGATAAGTATGATGTTATAGCTATAGAGTGGTGAGTGTGGCCATAAAAGACATGGACGTAGGTAGAACTAGCCTCCAACAGAGCAGCGTAGCGTGTTCGTACTTTTACAAAGAACCGAAGCGATTGCACGGCGAAACGTTCCTCCCCACGATTAGACCTCGACAAAGTTCTTGACCTTCTGGAGCCACTTGACGTACTCGTTCTGCTCCTTGAACTCGGCGTATTCGGGGATGAAGAGGGCGATGCTCTCGTTGATGCCACGCTCCTGGAGGAACTTGTCGATCTCTTCCTGGAGGCCGAGGTCGAGGGTGTCGAACTATCACAGAGTCCGTCAGCGACACTATTCTTTGGAGGGTAGCTAGCTGCCAACACTCACCTCAGGCCCAATGTACATGCCACGGCGCTTCCAGTCAGCCTCAGCGGTGAGCTCAGTGCCGACCTTGGCATCGTCGTAGAACGACATGTTCTCAGTGATAAACTGTCCCTCCTGCACGACAGCGTCGATGTTGAGAGCACCAGGTGCGTTCGCCTGGCGGGAGTTGTTCAGCCCCATTTCACACACGAGAGAGGCGTGTGCGCGTCACGAACCTTGGTAATGGAAACCGACACACGAATGGGGTAGTCAGCAGTCGACTGCTCGGCCTCCTCACCCTCCGCAGCCTCAAGGTCTTCAGGCTCAGACTGAATGTCCGCAATGGAGAAGATCAGGCGAATGCTAGCATAGAAACCAAAACAAGTCTGTGGTAAGTATAAGAACTTTCTAGAACCAGCAAGCACAACGCACGTTTCCTGACCAAACTTGCGAGTCAAAGCAACCTCGTCCTGTCCAGGAACGTCCTCCACACTCCAAACACCCTGCGACGTAAGCTCCTTCACGAATTCGGGTGTCGACGAAGCCGCGTTCTCCGTGGTCTCGTACTCCAACTCCTGCTGGAGCTTCTGCGCAAGGCTGACGTCGGCTACATACAATGCCCCGTCAGAACCAACCAAAAACCCAACTATTTAGAGACTCACTAGAACCGCTGCCGAATCGCAAAGCAGACACGGAGAAAGTTCTTGTGGCAGCAGCGATTTGACGGGTCGCGGCGGGACGCAGCACAGCGGCGCTGCGAGCAGCAGTGGAGAAGCCGGTGCGTGCAGAGACGCGGGTGACCTGGCGGAGAGCACGGAAAGCGGACATGGTGGTAGAAGGAAGAGGTTTAGAAAATTTGAACCCGGAACGCTGGCAGGTGAGAGTTCCATTCATTTCTACGTCACGCGGAATGTTTGTTGTTGTTGAATTCCAAGGATGTCGGTCTCCGGTTTAGCGCGCGGGCGACATTCGGGGTCTCAGACGCCCAAAGCCCCAGCTGCGGCCACTGGCAGCGGAAGAGGAAAGAAGCGCTCAATTCTACCTCAGGAATCAAGTCTGACTACATGTATTATATCCAAATGAATAGCTATACGTTGCAAAAGTAAATACACTTAGATATTGCTTAGATATTGTTAAATTCCTCCTTCCGACGCCCAAACCGATTCCGAGCCAGAAACCCGAGAAAAATAGCCCAGAATACTGAAGCGTGCTCAGCATATCTATCCTAATGTTCGTCAGTTGATCCATCCACATATAGTATCGTACACTTCAAGTGCTGTTCGTCAGTCTTGAATATATATCTTCGTCGCACTGTTCGTTCGTTCGTTCGTTCGTTCGTTCGTTCTTGATCTTGATCCCGTCCTTCTAGTTAACCCTCAACTTCAAGGACGAGTCCGAGCTCGAAAAGCTGTCCGTCCGCTTCGGCGGCCTCGACCGCCTAGGCTCCCGATACCTCTCCTGGTCACTATCCCTATCAATCATCCCAATACTCCCATGCGTACTATGCACCGAATTATTATCCTCGTCCACACTGACCGGACTCGCCGACCGCGGGCCCATCCCCCACTGGTAATTCTGGAACGTCCTCAGCCGCGGCAGCGCAAAGTCTGCCGTATGCGTCGGATCCTGCTCGTCAGGCGGCCTCGTCCACACCCGCACGCCTCCGTCATGGCTTCCAGTGGCAAACATATAGGGATCTTCGGCGGCGGGGTTCCACGCTATACAGGTAAGGTCCCCTCCATGCACTTTAGTGGCACGGATGGCGTGGACGGGCGTCGCAGACTCTCGATCCCAGATATGGATATCGCCACCTGTCGTCATAAAGTTAGGAAGCCGGATTAACTGAAGATTAAGCTGAGCGCGTGCCTTTGGTGGTACATAATACCAGTTCGTTATTTTTCCCGCCGAAGTAACTTGGTCCTGAGAAGTTGGCTGGTTTCTTCGGCATGTACGTGTGTCTACAATGCATCTGAGTAAGGGAGCAAGGTGCGAAGGGAAGGTAACTCACCGCAGCGTCAGCCTCGCGACCGTGGCATTGTTCTCCCGGTCCTTCACGAGCTCGATCTTCCAGAGCTGCGGCGACGCCTTGTTCTCGTAGCTCACCAAAGCCATCAAGTGGTTTCTAGTACGAGCAATGGTAATATCCCGCACGTCGTTCAGGAGCGGCGTTTGACTGGTAAGGTTTACCGTTAGTATCGACAGAAGCTATTGATGACGGTATATATACCTTTCGACCTCTTTTGTTCCGATATTGTAGACTGATAGAAGCTAGCTGTTAGGAAGGCTACTCTTGATACGCCAGAAACCACGTACCAACAAGTCGTTTCTCTACCCTGGATTTACTAGGCTGGAGACCAGTCGGAGATTCCATTAAATGCCCAACACCAATGATTCTCGATGAGTCCGGCATTACGGCGACGTCTTGAAGTTTGACGCGACCGAATTCGTACTGGTCCAGAACTTCACCTCGAAGACCCTATTGATACACGAATCAGTATGAGCGGTTCCGTGCGCCCAGGTCCACGAGAGAAAATAACGCACAAGTTTGGTGACAGTCGACTCCTCTACGGAAAGGAAGGCTGGAATTGGGGTTTAAGATCAGTGGGTGAATAGGAGAAAGACCAAAGCAATGACGCACCTTCTCCGTCTGGCATCCATGTTACTGTCTCTACATTTCTCTTGCGGTTAATGGTTTTCTGGCACACTCCGTCCTTTGAGACATGTCAATGAAGGGCCCGGAGCGCAACGAAAGTGACAATGTCATACCTCAGCAGTCCAAACCTTTATGCCTCGGGCAAGCTTCGTCAATAAGATGTTCCCGAGCGGAGACCTAGTCAACAGACGCATGAGAATATGAAAATCGACTTCTTGGAAAGTGATGCGTACCAAGCGACTTGCTGGACAAAGCCCTGAGTATGCGCCAACACGGTATGCGTTTTGAACGGATCCCCCACTTCGAAAATCACACTCGTCCGATCCCAACTACTCGTCGCCAAATACTTTCCATCCGGCGAGAACTGAATATGCTTCACAAGCGCATTATGCGCAGGAAGTTCCTGCGTCGTCTCCAAGCCCATCACAGACGGCTTCAGCGCGGAGAGACGCGACCTAGCAGTCATAACGGGCTCCGGAACGCTCAAGAGAGTCGCACTGCGCTTCGCACGGTCCCTCGGGTCGCCCTGACCACCAGCCGTACTCGAAGAAGCAGTATCCTTGCGTATAGGCGTAGGCCTAGGCGCCCCGATTCCGAAAGGAGTAGCAGAAGATGCGGTGATATTCGAATGCATTTTGACAGTCCGGAGTGCGTTCTTCCAGAGGAGCTTGCCGTTACTTGGGGGTGGTGCCGTAGTGGGTACCTCGGGCAGCGCCTTCTGTGCGATAGACTCGGCCGCCTCTCCTAGCTCGTCCATTGCCTGGAATCCTGGGGACATGGGCGAGTTCACTGGGGGCGGCGGTGGGCTTCTCGGTGAGAACGGGGGAGAGAGGGGTCCCTGAGACGTCGTCTTCGTGGCAGGTAGCTCATCGTGCAGAGTTGCTGACGAGCGGCGAGCTTTGCCATCTTCCGCGGGGAGCTTGGAAGCGTACTTTTCATTCGGTTCGTCCCCACCTGAGCTCTGCGCTGAGCCTGTAGCAGCTTCGACGTCGTCATTGTCGTCATCTGCCTGCCTGTGGAAACACCACAGATCAGCCACGCAGGAGAAGGCTTGCAGGCACAAGCGATTGAACCGAACAAGGCTCCGGGCAAGGAACTTGGACAATTTGTAGATCCAGCTCACTCCCGGATGGCGAATGAACTCTCCTGCGGTCTCCGTCAAGACATCGCTAAGCCATTTTTGACCCCTGTGCCGGGAGAATGCCCAACGTTCGGATGCAAACCAAGCAGAAACAGCTGCGAGGCCAAAGGACGTAAACGCCGTTAGGACCGTTGTAAGCGTGGACGTAATGTGGGCCTTTTAGATTTCGACGAGCAGAGACAATGGGGGGTGGGGGAGTGAGTGTTTGTTGCGATACAACATGCTGAGCATGAACTACACACCTGCTTGGAAGCGTAGGTAAAGACGCAGAGTCCAACGGAGAAACAGGCAACGGAGAGCACGAGGAACACGAGGGGTGAGCGCTTGATCCAGATCAAGACCCACCAGGGCACACGATGCCCTGGCGAACGACTATAGCGAGGTGAGTTTCCCTTGGCACAGATAAGGAGGCAGGATGAATGATAGGACTCACTACATGGCCTGTTTCCAGGTTAGTCCCAGAAGACTGTTCACAGCTGCCGCAATGCTGAAGACCAATGATGCGAACCAGAAACAGTTCACGACAGCAGCCAACGCCTCTTTCGGATCGAGTTCGTACGAGAACTGCATGGTCGTGGCGGTGACTGCTGAGAAGAATGTTGCAATGGTCGAGAGGTTAAGGAGGTTCGTAGAGCCATGTTTCTGGGCAAAGCGAATAGTAGGAACACCTGTTGTTCATAGTTGTTTGAGCCGAGGGGGAGATACGATGCAACATCATGCTTACCAACTTCGATGAACATGCAAAGGGATGACGTGATATTATCGACATGGTCTTTCATTTCCTGCGAGAGATCGTGGATGTATCGTTGGACGGCAGGGTAGCGGAATTGACCTTCAAAAGGTCAGGGGAAGGCTCGTAAGCAGCTGAAAGGCACTCACCCGTGTACTCGCGCAAGCACGAGGACCAATACATAAGGTCCCCTTCGAAAGAAAGGATGGATTGGTTGACGCCTTCGTCAGTAAATTCCGGGAATTCGTTCAGGCAGTTGAGGAACGTTTTGACATCTTTCGCTAAGGCTTCAAGATGGTCGGGAAAGTCCTCTGGGTCTAGGTTATCGGAGACGGTAGGTCGTGGAACGAGAAGGTGGGCTGCCTTCCCCCATCTCCGTTTTGTTTTCTTTCTGCGGGCCCCTGGAGGCTGGGGAATCGTATTCAAGTCGCGGGAGACGTGCGAGACCTTTCGCGGGAATAAATCTGCAGCGTTCTCTCGGTATAAGATGCGTAATTGGGCCAAGCGTTCGCGAAGGCGAAACCCTGACGAGAGGATCGCGACAGAGCTTCCAAGTTGTCGGGCAGCATTTGCAAAGTTTCGAAGCTTGATTTGATCTTAATGAGTGTGAGCTTGAGGGATAGCGAACGATACGCACCTCCTTGTCCAGAGCATCCAGTGATCTGCTGAGCGTTAGTGGTAATCGGTGACCCGGATGTGCTCACACCGACCTTGAGAATCGGTTGAAGGCCGCTGCACCGGCGTCTTGAAGATATTCATCAACGCTTGCTAGAATCGGTCAGCACAGCGACGAAAAAGAGCTCAAAGGATCACACTCACGGACATCTCTATCATCCTCAAAGCTAGGGGTCTGCGTTTTGACTGGTCCCTTTTAGGGCGGTGAATGGAACAAGGGGGACGACCGAACTCACCTCGAGCTGCATTTTCACTCTCTTGCAATAGCATTTGTACTAGGCTGATAATAGTATCTTTCCTTGAGGGCGAATGCCGCCCGGAAGGAGACTCTGGGGAGGTCGGGACCTCCGCTGGTTCCGTGATGTCGGTAGTCGAGGCCATAATTGCAATTTCTTGCTCGTCCTGCGAGAATGTGGGGGAAGAATAAGGTCGTGAAAAGTCGTCTGGAGCGTGAAGAGATTTAAAGGGTATCCAAGTTGCCTCGAGGTGATAGAAGGAAGGCAAGCCACGGAGAGAACGATGCCGTCAAGTTGCGCCAAACGCGTGGTATGAGGTTCCGGATTTAGACGCGCGCCCGGGGAAAGCATGCACGTGACCGGAAATTGTTTGTACACCCTTCGGTGTACAAAGAACGCGAGGACGTCCAAATATCTGGATAAACTCGCAAAACGAGGCAAATAGAACTGATAAGCATCCAGACGACAGGATGTAATCTGAGATAGTCCCTTGAAGGAGCTCACCCGCCTTTACCGTTGTCATGGCGGGGGTAAAACTCCTATGACAAGGAGGACACGGTTGGAGGCTGTAATGGGATTTGTGCTTTTGAAATCAACCTGGGCTCCAGTAATTAATGGGGCCCCTCTAAAATCGTACAAGGCGCGTACAGAGTGAACCTGTGGAAGTGGGTGAAGGTGGAAGTACGGGTTCAAGAAGCAATCCAGGCTTCGGAACCTGTCACGCGCCCGTGACCATGTCCGTGCGCAGGTCCTAGCGCGCGCCTAGTTACATATATAGAGCATATCCACGTACCTAGATTATTTGTCTCTTGGTCGAATCAACGCGTTTTCCCCGTTTCCCGCATCCTCGCCTCGTCCCTCGACCTTGCCCGTACTTAACAGAACGCGTCTTCATTGGGCGAGAGAACAAAGATGTACAAACAGCGCGACACCTCGTGATCTGCGACTTTCTCTCTTTCTGCAAGCGTCGTCAAAGAGGACCCCTGAGAACTGGGGATTAGGTAAGATACGCGTCCACTCCTCAAAGGGCGCCGAAGGCGCCCGACCTCAGATACTAGCATAGTGAGCGTCCGCTCCTCGGCCGCACCGCCACGATGGGTACCTTAGATACATAGTCCACTCCTCGGACCATTGCCGGGGAGGTTGGATACAGTCCACTCCTCACCGGCTATGCCGGGGATCAGGGGGCAGCTGAGTAATATACGCAATTTCAAATCCCGACTCATCAATGCGATCACATACCCATTGTTCACTCACAAAGAACGGCTTTTGAATCTCAAACCACGGTTGTTCCTGTACTACAACATAGGTTGACGACGATTTTTCATTCCCCTTGCCTCATCGACAGAGCCCTTCAATGCCGCCCACTCCTCCAGATCCTCTGGGCATTCTCGAGCCCTGGATTGGTAAAGGGAAGACATACAAAGATGTTCCCGACGATATCGCAGATGCTGTTACTGCCAGAGTAACCCTTAGCTCGACAGGCTTGGAGCATCTCCTCCCTTCAGTTGTCGGATGTACAATCCAGCAGCTCGTAAGCCACGAACTTCCAAAACGGTCCCATGCAACAACTATCTTCAACCCGAGAAGCCGCTACCACCCCAACCAACCAACAACCACGCTATCTGTCCTCCTTAAATGCAGCGACTGGTGTATTCCACCTCAGGCAACTTTGGATGGTCTTCGTGATGTCTCTGGCCAGGCTATCCTTGATGGTTGCAACTCGATCAAGGTCTGGGACATGAAGGATGCTATTTACGCGCCTTTGAGTGTCATCGGTCTATGGGCATTTCTCCTCGTTGCATCGACATCTCAAGCCAAATGGAAACTCGCACTACAGTGGCTCAACTCTGCCGCGGTTGATACAAGCTTGAAGGAGCGAGCAATCTCAGCAATGGGACGCGTCCAATGGCAGGGAAAGTTACCTGCCATCTCGGATTGGCTTGATGTCAGTCGTGCACCGGAGTTCCTCAGCAACAGTTATTTGTCCACGTCGCATGTCAATGCAATGCTCTACCTGGTTCGTGAGCGTGTATCAAGAACCTCCGCAATATCGTCGACCACTTTGATATCATCTACGGATCTTGCGGACAGACTGTCGCACACGGATACAACCTATCCGAAGAATTCAATATTCGAAGCTCAAACATTTGGTACGTTCTCATATAGTTCCCTGGTTGACTATTTTCTCATTCAGTATGTGCAGGGAATCAATTCTCGTCTGAACCGCAGAGGTACCAGTTGCTCACGGTCGCGTACTCACCACCAAACCACTGGGCAGCTATGCGCTTGGACTTGCGAGGAAAAAATATCTCTGGCTCGTGGGGCGACTCTCTGGGCTGGAAGCAGCCGAAAAAGCTAGTCAAAGGCATCGGCATCTGGCTTGATTATCATGTACCCCTTCGACGATACACATTCTCGGATGACTTACCATGCGCGGTTCAAACGGACAGTTTCTCTTGTGGGATAGTTGCAGTCAACGCGCTCAAACACAACCTCTTTGGCGACCCTCTTTGGACGGCGCAATCAGCAGCGAAGCTACGTATCAAAGAGTTCTGCGATATTATGGATTCCGAATATCCGTGCCCCAATATCCAGCCATCCCTTGCCGAAACGTCTAGTGAACGGACTCTGATATCAGCAGTACCATTGGAAATTCCTCGTCCGGTCCAGGGCTTGCTCGTCCCTACTCCTTCCACTCAAGATAAGCGCTCGGTACATCCATTCTTTGGTGCTCCACGCCAGCCCCCCAAGCGCAAGCCAAGTCCTACGAACGAAACAAGCTCAAAGCCGACCAAAGCGCCACGTTTGGTCGCACCAAAGCCCACGAAGGTCAACGACAATCCAACAAGCAAGTCAAGTGGCCCGAAGAACACGTTAACCGGAAGATCTCGCTCAACTCTCGCTAAAAGGGACATAAATGAACAAGTTGCAAATGGAACATTCGTACGGTCTGACACCAAGTGGGAAGCCTACTTAACGAAGCTCAGGGGGCTTGATCCCGACGTTGAAGTGAACGAACGGGATATCACCGAGATACGCAAAGCCCGTCACTCGCAGTGTGCGCAGTGGATTACCCAGGACGAGCCATACAACATCTGGAAATTCAAGAAGCACCTTTTGACGTGTAAAGGAAAGGCCTCGAGCCGGCCAGCTGGAAATACCCGGACTCTAATTGCTATGGATGCTGTGTCATTCATTCCGACACTAGACGCCGAGCCCAGTATGGTTGCAGCACAATCGACTTCACCTAGCAAGAAGCCAGCAGATATTGAGACATGGCCATGTCCCGGTCTCAGCCAAGAGGATGATCCCCGTATCCCGCAATATTTCTCCCGCACAACTCAGCCCTCTGCTGGTGGAGTAAAGGCCAATATACTCGCACAGTCTATGTTTGGTGTTGCATCAACTCGAGATCTCGACGAAAACCAGAGCAAGGCTCTTGCACTTAGGCAGCAGGCAACACACCGATGGCGCTTAGATCATGGCGAGAAGCGGATATTTGCGATGGGAGAGCATCCATGTCATATCAACGTCACAGCAAAGTCCTTGGAAAACATCAAGCCGTGCCCCGCATGCAAGGATCTGCTCTCGCTTCGCGCATTCCTCACCGCTATTCACAAGCCAATTCCTGAGGACAAGAATCGTATATACACACCTCACCAATTCCAATCTGCCTCTATTGGAAAGCAATTTGCAACAATTAAAGGCTTATCCTCACTCTTCAATGATACGGTACGTCTCAGAGATCTCAGATGTCCGACTACCCCATCATACTAATAATTTAACTACAGAACACAGTCGGACCACTTCTCCAAAGGTTTGTGCGAACGAGCTCCGACCTTGAGAGTAAGCCTGTGTTTAAAGGCATGCTCGAGGTAATGATCGACAGGTCGGAGCGCGAGTCAAAAGGAAAAGGGCTTCAGAACATGAAGTATAGTCCCGCCTTTGATGAATGGGTCCACGAGCTGTGCTGTATAAGCCCAGAGGCCTATCGTTCTTTCCGAGATCACTTTGGCGGAAGAACCGAGCGCAGTTTTCGAGAGATCAGAGCGAAGCAACCTTCATTCAAGGAAGGATTTAATCCTGAACAGTTGCTTTCTCGAGCCCGACAATACCTACAAGATCATGGCTACCCGCCATCTGGTCCACTATCGATGTCCGTTGATGACACGAAACTACATCCTTCGCTTTCACCATATTTCGACAACGAGCAGAAGCGATGGTACTTACTGGGATCAACACGGGGACCTCAGCTTGTGGATAGCTACGAACAGATCCCCGAGATCATGGCTCAGGAAAAGGATTTCAAGGCAACTAAGCTAGGACCCCTGAGAATCCCGGCCGAGGTCAGATACCAAAATCGGCGATCCGGGGTCTCGGGGAGTGGACGGAAAATTGCGATTTTTCGGCTTCCGGGGAGTGGATGCGGTATCTGACCTCCGAATTCGTACCTCGGGGAGTGGACTCCGTATCTGACATAAATAAATGCCAGAAAATCGAAAATAATTCATAATAAAATTCCTACGCGCACTTTCTACATATCTACGTGAATTACAGATCTGTTTCGGGTGCTTCCTTGCTTTTCCGCAGTGTTGCAGTCAACTTGTCGATAGCAGCGCCAATCTGGGTCTGTTGGGAGCGGTACTTCATGAATACGCTGTCGTAGAATGACTGGTTTAGTTCCAACATCCCATTTTGCAAGGTGGACACATATTTGGCCGGGATGAAGTGGAGGAATCGTGAGGCAGGGAGATGCGCAAACCGGGGAAGCGACAGGTGTATTGAGTGCCAGATAGCGCGGAACTGGCGCCTTCCCGGTATGTGCTGCCAGACCTGGATTGGGATGTATGAAAGACCGCCGATGGAGCTGACTTCCGACACCCATGCGTGTCGTGCTGTCTTTCCGCCGCCTTTCTCGTACATTGTGAGGACTGTAAATATATTTAATATCATATAACCTCATGTCTTAGCAGAAGAACATACCTTTCCCAACCATTAACTGCCCATCAACGAAGACGATCCCGAAACTGGCCCCAACAAGGGTTGTGAGAGCGTCAATCTTTGCTGTTGCAAGGTCACCTCCACCGGTAATAGAAGCGAATGCTTGACGCCGTTTGTTGATAACCTATCGAACAGGTGAGCCTCATATTAAACCTGTAACTGGAAAGTGAACGACGCACTGTTGTTGCAGATGCTTTTGCGACAGCACTGGCATTCGCCGCATTGCCTGTAAGTGTGTCTGTCCGCACATACGCTGATGTGAGCTCATCGACTGAGGCTGCCGCAGTTTTCTCGTAGCGGAAGCGGCGATTTAGGCCTGACGCAATTCGGAACTCGATGTCCCTCTTCAAAACTGACTGGATCTTGCGTGCCAGTAGCTTCCGATCCGACGTGTCTGTCGTTGCCTCGTTCGATGAGTCTACATTCTTCTGGGCGGATCTGCGGACGGCGAGTCGTGCCTCTTTCGTTTCGTTTGCCTTTCGAACGTGGAACAAGGTCTTCAGCTCGAATCCAGAGAGATCTAGAGCGAAGGGCTGTGCATCAACTGGAGCTGGCTCGGCCGGGGTTTGAACTGAGTTAAGAAGTGCTGCCACGGCTTCTGCCCCTCGCTCGCTGTGGCGCGCAATTGCAGTTAGATACTCCTGCACGGCAAGTTGAATCTCGCGCATTGCTTCTGGGTCATCCTCAGGGAGACTTTCACTAACTTTGATGTCAGTCAAAAGCTAATTGTTAATCTTGACAGAATACGCACATTGTCTCGTAGTCGGCAAACGAAAGTGATGCCGCTGCGTACCCGCACTCTTGAATAGCCTCTCGGCACTCTTCCAATGGAGAGATATCTGCGCAGTACCTCTCTGCGAGATCCAGAGTCTCCTCAACCTCAAGACGGTCATCAGAAATAAGTGGTTCTGGATCGATGGGACGGCCCTTGGGATCAGCTGTTGCTCGTGCTGCCAGTATGTCTTCATCTTCATCGAGGCTCTCGTCGTTCACAGCTGAGGGGGCCGCTGGAGTCATAGTTGGCGGCGATGGTGCACCAGAGCTGAAGAAATACCCCAGCAAGGACCACAGAGTCACCGCCTCATCGTAGCCACCCTTGATGGCACTGTTAATCTCTTCATCGGGCGGGAAGTCCATGAGGGTTTGGAAATTGATGTCGTCGAAGTCAAAGTAGAAATGTGAGTATCCACTGGCTGTTTTCTGGAAGTCGACGTTGACCTGCTTTCTTCGACACGCTGCCAGTAGCCGCACGCGGATTTTGGGTACAAGTCGAACGAAGTCCAGAAACGAGAACTCGGGAACCATCACCCTGGTGAACCCAAAGGTATGTTCATTTGACTCGCTGCCGACAGTCCATGGTAACAATGGATATCTCCCTTCAAGGTGGTCACGGAAGATGAACAGAAGAGACATGTATCCATTGACGAAGATGTCAATGATGTCGTCAGCTTCGCGAGAAATGTAATGCTGTGCCTCCGAGTACCCCGCCTCTTTCAAGAATGTCTTCCAAATCTCCTTGAAATAGAACGCTCGGTATAGCATCTTGATCCTATCGAGATGTGGGAGAGATCGGTTCTGGTATGCGTCAACCATCTCACCGAAGATAAATAGGTATACCGTCAATCCCAAGTTCTCCGAGAACTGATCAATTGCATAGTCAAGGGTCGATGCTGAGAAAAGCCTGGCTGCAGCACGGTCATCTTGGCGGTCCAACTTCTCAACATCGCGAACGTAAAGTGGAGATCTCTCTTCGTCGATGGCCATCAGACGAATATGCTCGTAGAAAACAGTGAAGTTGCCCAGAACAAGAGTGCGAGCGCCCGACATGAGATTATTCCGACAAGTCTTTCGGAGGTGTTTCGCATCCTGGATGACGGCCATGAGTGATCCTCGCACCGAGAGCATCTTGATCTCCAGAGTTGGAGTAAGCTGTAGGTCAGGAGAGGAGAGTCTTTTGACTTCCTCTTCAGCATATCCAGAGCGGACAGAAGCCCGGCGAGAGTCGCGTTCTACACTGGTACCGTCAGAACCAAGTGAGATTACACAGAACCCAGCAGGCAGAAGAACATCCAGTATCGCGGCTTCGAACTCGGCTAGCTGGACGGCGTTGATCTTCCCCGGAATGCCCTTTGCAGCAAGAATGAGTGGGGGTACTGCCGGAAGGGGGATATTCAATGTCCATAGGCGCAGCTTAGTTGCCTTGAAATCCTTTTCCTGAGCCATGATCTCGGGGATCTGTTCGTAGCTATCCACAAGCTGAGGTCCCCGTGTTGATCCCAGTAAGTACCATCGCTTCTGCTCGTTGTCGAAATATGGTGAAAGCGAAGGATGTAGTTTCGTGTCATCAACGGACATCGATAGTGGACCAGATGGCGGGTAGCCATGATCTTGTAGGTATTGTCGGGCTCGAGAAAGCAACTGTTCAGGATTAAATCCTTCCTTGAATGAAGGTTGCTTCGCTCTGATCTCTCGAAAACTGCGCTCGGTTCTTCCGCCAAAGTGATCTCGGAAAGAACGATAGGCCTCTGGGCTTATACAGCACAGCTCGTGGACCCATTCATCAAAGGCGGGACTATACTTCATGTTCTGAAGCCCTTTTCCTTTTGACTCGCGCTCCGACCTGTCGATCATTACCTCGAGCATGCCTTTAAACACAGGCTTACTCTCAAGGTCGGAGCTCGTTCGCACAAACCTTTGGAGAAGTGGTCCGACTGTGTTCTGTAGTTAAATTATTAGTATGATGGGGTAGTCGGACATCTGAGATCTCTGAGACGTACCGTATCATTGAAGAGTGAGGATAAGCCTTTAATTGTTGCAAATTGCTTTCCAATAGAGGCAGATTGGAATTGGTGAGGTGTGTATATACGATTCTTGTCCTCAGGAATTGGCTTGTGAATAGCGGTGAGGAATGCGCGAAGCGAGAGCAGATCCTTGCATGCGGGGCACGGCTTGATGTTTTCCAAGGACTTTGCTGTGACGTTGATATGACATGGATGCTCTCCCATCGCAAATATCCGCTTCTCGCCATGATCTAATGTCAGCGAACGACCGGTCTGGTGCGCTGCTAACCCTAACTTAGGACAGAAGACGAGAGAGAGAGAAGAGGCGAGAGAATCAAGGCGAGAGACTTGTAGACAAGGCCGTGATATTGACCAGCTAAAGACTGGGGAAATACAGTGAGATCTACCTAGGTTATATACTGCTATGCTTCGTGACCGTGACGTGACTATGGCTATACGAGGCTGTACATACTGTGCAGAAGCTGTGGAATGCTATGTAAGGAATGACCGTGTATGAGTCGAAGAGCTGTGCGAGTGCTGTGCATATGATGTCATGCTGACTGAGGTGCTGACTGATGCTGTGCCGGTCCCGTGATGTAGCAGGTGACCTGTGCATGTGATCGCACGTGCTGTGTCACGTGACCGAGACGCGTCTTGTAAATAGTAGAGAAATGAAAGACAAGAAATAAAGGAAAAAGAAAAGAAAAGGAAAAGAAAAGGAAAAAGAATAAATAGATCATCCAGGTCGTAACATCACCCCCCCTTTAGCTTCGTCGTCCTCGACAATTTCAGCCTCTCTCCCCCTCGCTCGGTAGTGTCGGATTTCCTTCAGTTTCCCATCTGTCCAGTCAAAGATCGCTCTCTTGTTCTCGGTAAGGTTCTCGTACGGGATAAAGCGGAGTTGGTGTGGTTGGATCCGTCTTGGTGCACTCGGGTGTTTTCGGTGGAAGTCAGCTATAGCGTCCGCTGCATTATCAACGTTCCGTTCCGGTTCCCATGTTCGTTCTTCCTCAGGGTATCCAGCCCACTCTACGAGGTAATGGAGCTTCCCTCTGATGAACTTTGAGTCGTGGATGGCTTCAACTTCGTATCGTTCCTCTGTTTCATCAACAGGTGGTGGTGGCGGTGGTTTCTGTTGAGAGGGGAATTCGGGTTTTTTGAACAGAGTTAGGAGTGATTCGTTAAAGACAGGGTGGATGGATTTCCACTTCGGAGGGAGTTGGAGTTGGTAAGCAGATTGTCCGATCTTCTTGACAATGGGGAATGGTCCATAGCGTTTATCCGAGAGCTTCCGAGAAGGACGAGTGATCGAGATGTTGGTCCCTTCGAGGTAGACCTTGTCTCCGGGTTTGTAGTTTATGGCATCCCGGCGATGTCGGTCATAGTTCTCCTTCATCTTCTCAGCTGCTGCCTTGAGGCTGGAGCGTGCATCCTCGTGTACTTGTTTCATCCGCTCGGCGAATTGTTGCGCAGGTTCTGATTTTACACGTGTCCGGGCCTCTTTTCCTTTCCAAGGGTGCTGTCCGGAGTTGAGGAAGAATGGGGAGTAGCCTGTTGCTGAGTGGACCTTGTCGTTGTATGAGAAGACTGCTAATGGGAGCCATTCTGCCCAATCATCCTGTCGTTCGCTGATGAAGAGTCGGAGGTACTGTTCAAGCTCTTGGTTGATACGCTCGGTTTGTCCATCGGTTTGTGGGTGGAAGGCAGTGGATCGGTTGTGCTTTATTCCCAGAAGAAGAAGTAGATCTGTCATGAAGTTGGAGACGAATTGGGTTCCTCGATCACTGATGACCTTTTGGGGAAGACCGTGGTGTCGGAAAACATAGTCCCTGTATAGTTCGGCTACTCCTTTAGACGTAAGCTCGGTGGTTGTGGGTATGGCTTCGATCTTTTTGGAGAATCTGTCGACAATCACAAGTATGGCGTTGCTTCCATTGGACTCAGGTAATGGGCCGATCATATCGATAGAGACGATCTCCCAGGGTCTGGATGGGATCTCGTTTGGGACTAATGGGGCTGCTGGGGAGGTACGCTTGGGTTTCGTCCTTTGACAGGCTTCACATCCTTCTACATATCGTCGAACTGAGTCCTGGATCTTTGGCCACCAGTAGTTTCGTGTGATGAGTTCACGGGTTTTGTACTGTCCTGGGTGTCCAGCGGTGGGGGCGTCATGGTGTTGTCTGATGATTTCTTCCCGTAGCTTCTTGTCGACTGGTACGTAAATCCGTCCTTTCCAGGTGATGATGCCATCTTCTGTCTCTTCCCATCCATCTTCTTTCTGTGAGAGTGCTTTTTCTACCGACTTGTCCCTATTCCTGCACACCTTCAAGATCCGTCGCATGATGTCTTGGTCTGTTTCAATGGAAAGCGCTCGGAACCACTCGGATTTCAGGACCGTGACGTTCTCATTATCCTGTTCTCCTCTGTCATGGCCATCTCGTCTGGACAGGGCATCTGCCTTGGCCATGGTCCTCCCGGGTCGGTGATGGAGCGTGAAGTTGTAGTCCTGCATTTCTGTGGTCCATCTCGCTTGTCTCCGGTTGAGCTTCTGAGGCTTCCTAAAGTAGCTAAGGTTCTTGTGGTCTGTGTGACATTCGAAGATCTCCTCAGCTCCAAGTAGGTATTGTCTCCATTCAGATAGCGCAGTCATGATGGCGAGTAGTTCCTTATCGTAGATCTCGTAGTTCCGCTCCGTTGGGTTAAGGGCGTGCGACAAGAATGCAATCGGTTTCCATTTCCCATCTAGCTGTTGCTGTGATAGAATGGCACCGATGGCGAAGTCTGATGCATCACATTCGATTCGGAATTTCCCTTTGTCGTTGGGCATGGTAAGTACAGGTGCCGTCGTGATTCTCCGTTTTATCTCCTTGAAGGCTTCCTCTTGCTCCTTTCCCCACTCCCATTCCTTCTTTCCCGTGAGTCCCGAGAGCGGTCTCGCTAGTCCTCCAAACCCTTCGATGAATCTTCGGTAGAAGTTGGCGAATCCCAAGAACTGCTGGACTCCTTTGACGGATGTCGGAGCTGGCCAGTCTCTGACGGCTTTGACCTTTTCTGGATCCATGCGAACTTTGTTGTGGGAGACGATGACTCCAAGGTATTCGACTTCCGTTTGTTCAAAGGAGCACTTGTCAGGCTTGGCAAAGAGCTTGTATCGCCGTAGCCTTTCCAGAACTTTGGTGACTAGTTTCCGATGTTCCTCCAGAGTGTCTGTGAAGATCAGGATGTCGTCCATGTAGATGACAACGTGTCCATCATTGATGAGATCTCTGAAGAGGGCGTTCATCATGGTCTGGAATGTGGCAGGTGAGTTCTTGAGACCGAAGAACATGACGAGGGGTTCAAACAGCCCACGGTTAGTGCGGAAGGCTGCTTTCCATTCATCTCCTTCTTTGATTCGGACATTATTGAAACCCCATCGGATGTCGATCTTGGAATAGTACCGCGCTCCTCGGAGTTTGTCGATGAGTTCTTGGATGAGTGGAAGGGGATATCGATTGGTGATCGTAATCTCATTCAGCCGTCTGTAGTCTTGGACAGGTCGTAGAGTACCGTCTTTCTTTTTGACGAAGAAGAGGGGTGCTCCCATCGGTGACTTCGATGGTCTGATCCTTCCTGATTTGAGGTTTTCTTCCAGGAAGGCATCTAGTTGCTTCTGCTCTTCTGGGTTCAGGGGATAGATTCGACTGTCCATTACTTCTGCTCCGGGTATGAGTTCGATCGCATGATCCCATGCTCGCCTTGGAGGGAGTTCATCAAAGGCTTCCTTTGAGAAGACGTCCTTGAAGCCATGATAGCATTTCGGGACTACTTCTTCAAATGTGCGCTCTTTGGTTGCCTTGTGTTTGGTTTCGGCAATTTTAGAGGCAGTGGTTTGGAAAGCCCTTATCTTGATCTCTCCTTGGATATCGATGGCTAGCAGTCGATCTCCAACCTCGATCTCTTCCCATTTGATCTCGTCTGATTCGGGGTCACCAGTTATGAGTGGCGTGCATTCGAGTGGGCATCGGTTGAATAAGATCTCTTTCTTCTGCCAATCGATAGAGGGGTTGTGCTTCTCCAGCCAGTCCATTCCTAGGAAGATCTTCGACTTGTCAAGGTTCGAAACGGCTAGCTCAATGCGTTCCGTGTGGTCCTTGATTTTGATGAAGAGTTCCACTACTTCGGTAATGGGTCCGTTGTTGTTTGGACTTCCATCAGCGTTATAGACTGGTATAGGAAGGGGTAGCTGCCGCGTGTTGATCCCTTCTTCTTTGACGAATGCAGCATCGATACAACTTCCGGTAGACCCACAATCGATAAGACCTTCGATAGAGAAGCTTCGCTTATCATCGCGTGTGCTTGCGACAATGTTGGCTGTAAGCTGTCTGTCCGTCCTTAAACTCCTTATGTATTGTTTGGGAGTTGCAAGACCGTTCAGTGCTTCTACTACTTCGGTGTCTGTGAGCTTTCGGAGTTTGGCAACGAGTTCATCTCCTACTTCTCGGACCTTCTTGTGATGTGTCCATGCAAGAAGAAGTCCTACTGCTCGATCGGGGCTATCATCAAGTCGCTGTGCGACCCATTCTGCCGTTCCTGGTTTTCCTTTCTTTCCTTTAAATCTGCCCTGGTTCTCTGATTCTTCGTCGAAATATAATTTATTGGGGATGGGGCATATTACGTCGGGTATCAGAATCTGAGAGTCCATGACCAGCTCGCTTGGGCGTTCGAGTGGTCCCTTTAAAAATCCTTCAACTTGGCTTTGAGGGCCTCAATCTCGGATTCGGGCATAGCGGAAAGGTCGAAGTCGTTGACGCGGGTGTACTGGGGAGGGGCAGTGGTGTCTTTGGTGAATGGAGCAAAGGGCTTCTTGTTGGGAGACTTGCAGTCGGCGATCTTGTGTCCTTTGGCTTTGCAGTAGGCGCAGCTGACGTCGGGTACAGCCTGCCTGCAGGAGTCGGATCGGTGACCGGGTTTCCCACAAGTGTAGCAGATGAGAGGGGAGCGGTTGCGATCTATGTCCATGGCGTTGGGGTCGCGAGCCGGGGTCGTGGCGTAGTGTGTGGGTCGATTGTTCTCCCTGGGAGTCCATCTCCTTTGGGTAGTCTGTTCGTTGTTCCGTTCCCCTTTCGCTAGGCGGAACTGTCTGTCCAAGGTGCATGCTTTCTCAGCCCATTCGGCTAAGGTCGTGGGCATCGGGATCAGTCCATAGATCTTGTCCCTGAGTGCCTTGTTCAGTCCTCGTTTGTACTCGGCAAGCATGGCCGGTTCGTTGTATCCAGCCTGGGTCGAGTATCCTTGGAAGAGGATGGTGTACTCTTCGCAGGTAGAGCTGCCTTGGACCAGGGTGCGCATCTTGTCGATGGCAGCTTCCGAGACGTTTTGGATAACGAAGTGGCTGTTGAAAGTAATGACGAATTGCTTCCAGTTCTTGAAGTAGAATGGTTCGGCGTCTGTTGCTTCATGGTTCTTGATGAAAGTTCTCTGGCTGTCTGCCCAGTGACTAGCCATGTCGTTCGTTCCTCCTTTGATCTTTGAAAGGGCGAAAATGATCCGTTGCTTCGTGTCGTCGACGTCCATGATGTCGTAGTACATCTCTAGTTCTGCGATGAAGCCTCCTGCTCTTTCAGGAGCTCCATTGAATTCTTTCGGAGGGTCGGGTTTCAGTTTCTTGAGCGCAGAAGTGGCTCGTTGCTTGGCAAGTTCCTCGGCGAGTTGGGTCTGTCTTTGGGTGAGGACGGCCTGTTCGTCGGAGGCTGCAGCGAGGTTGGTTGCTGCAGTGGAGAGTTGTGTGGTGCTTCGGTCGAAGGTTGTTGCGAAGGAGGCGACGATACTTCCAAGATTGGTCATAGTTGATGCCAGGGTGGCCATAGCGGCTTGGAGGGCTTCTGCCATGATAGGCGATGTGGGATAGGGGGTTGCTTGTGCGGATACTCGGTCCGATCCTATGCGTCAGGCTGCAGGATATACCGTACAGTCTACGCAATGCGATTTGCTTGAGGTCGTGGAGATCGAGTTGCTATCTCCGAGATGGCGACTCTTACGGAATGTGTCTACGTAGACTAGAGTGACCGTTGACAAACTACAAAGGGCCTAATTGGGCAGGAGAAAAGGGGTATTTGTAAACTAAGCCCGAGCCGTAGCTCTTGATCGCTCTGAGTACCGGTTACCAGGTTCTTAGCTTCCCGTTATCGAAGATCACAACGAACGGGGAAGATCAGAAGTCTGGGCCTCTCACAGTGGGGCTTCTACGCTACGTGCTTAAGACCTAAAGTCTCGCGCTCTCCAAGGTGCTGCCTCCTACAGAGGGGCGTTGCTTGGGATAAAAGAGGATAGTGTGAAAATGGAATAAAGGGACACACGCCTAGGCGCGGGCAAGGTTTGATGGTTGTTGAGAGTGGTGATGGTGTCGAGGATCGAGGTGATCGGCGACAAAGGAGAAGTCTTTAGCTATTGTCAGCGAACGACCGGTCTGGTGCGCTGCTAACCCTAACTTAGGACAGAAGACGAGAGAGAGAGAAGAGGCGAGAGAATCAAGGCGAGAGACTTGTAGACAAGGCCGTGATATTGACCAGCTAAAGACTGGGGAAATACAGTGAGATCTACCTAGGTTATATACTGCTATGCTTCGTGACCGTGACGTGACTATGGCTATACGAGGCTGTACATACTGTGCAGAAGCTGTGGAATGCTATGTAAGGAATGACCGTGTATGAGTCGAAGAGCTGTGCGAGTGCTGTGCATATGATGTCATGCTGACTGAGGTGCTGACTGATGCTGTGCCGGTCCCGTGATGTAGCAGGTGACCTGTGCATGTGATCGCACGTGCTGTGTCACGTGACCGAGACGCGTCTTGTAAATAGTAGAGAAATGAAAGACAAGAAATAAAGGAAAAAGAAAAGAAAAGGAAAAGAAAAGGAAAAAGAATAAATAGATCATCCAGGTCGTAACATCTAAGCGCCATCGGTGTGTTGCCTGCTGCCTAAGTGCAAGAGCCTTGCTCTGGTTTTCGTCGAGATCTCGAGTTGATGCAACACCAAACATAGACTGTGCGAGTATATTGGCCTTTACTCCACCAGCAGAGGGCTGAGTTGTGCGGGAGAAATATTGCGGGATACGGGGATCATCCTCTTGGCTGAGACCGGGACATGGCCATGTCTCAATATCTGCTGGCTTCTTGCTAGGTGAAGTCGATTGTGCTGCAACCATACTGGGCTCGGCGTCTAGTGTCGGAATGAATGACACAGCATCCATAGCAATTAGAGTCCGGGTATTTCCAGCTGGCCGGCTCGAGGCCTTTCCTTTACACGTCAAAAGGTGCTTCTTGAATTTCCAGATGTTGTATGGCTCGTCCTGGGTAATCCACTGCGCACACTGCGAGTGACGGGCTTTGCGTATCTCGGTGATATCCCGTTCGTTCACTTCAACGTCGGGATCAAGCCCCCTGAGCTTCGTTAAGTAGGCTTCCCACTTGGTGTCAGACCGTACGAATGTTCCATTTGCAACTTGTTCATTTATGTCCCTTTTAGCGAGAGTTGAGCGAGATCTTCCGGTTAACGTGTTCTTCGGGCCACTTGACTTGCTTGTTGGATTGTCGTTGACCTTCGTGGGCTTTGGTGCGACCAAACGTGGCGCTTTGGTCGGCTTTGAGCTTGTTTCGTTCGTAGGACTTGGCTTGCGCTTGGGGGGCTGGCGTGGAGCACCAAAGAATGGATGTACCGAGCGCTTATCTTGAGTGGAAGGAGTAGGGACGAGCAAGCCCTGGACCGGACGAGGAATTTCCAATGGTACTGCTGATATCAGAGTCCGTTCACTAGACGTTTCGGCAAGGGATGGCTGGATATTGGGGCACGGATATTCGGAATCCATAATATCGCAGAACTCTTTGATACGTAGCTTCGCTGCTGATTGCGCCGTCCAAAGAGGGTCGCCAAAGAGGTTGTGTTTGAGCGCGTTGACTGCAACTATCCCACAAGAGAAACTGTCCGTTTGAACCGCGCATGGTAAGTCATCCGAGAATGTGTATCGTCGAAGGGGTACATGATAATCAAGCCAGATGCCGATGCCTTTGACTAGCTTTTTCGGCTGCTTCCAGCCCAGAGAGTCGCCCCACGAGCCAGAGATATTTTTTCCTCGCAAGTCCAAGCGCATAGCTGCCCAGTGGTTTGGTGGTGAGTACGCGACCGTGAGCAACTGGTACCTCTGCGGTTCAGACGAGAATTGATTCCCTGCACATACTGAATGAGAAAATAGTCAACCAGGGAACTATATGAGAACGTACCAAATGTTTGAGCTTCGAATATTGAATTCTTCGGATAGGTTGTATCCGTGTGCGACAGTCTGTCCGCAAGATCCGTAGATGATATCAAAGTGGTCGACGATATTGCGGAGGTTCTTGATACACGCTCACGAACCAGGTAGAGCATTGCATTGACATGCGACGTGGACAAATAACTGTTGCTGAGGAACTCCGGTGCACGACTGACATCAAGCCAATCCGAGATGGCAGGTAACTTTCCCTGCCATTGGACGCGTCCCATTGCTGAGATTGCTCGCTCCTTCAAGCTTGTATCAACCGCGGCAGAGTTGAGCCACTGTAGTGCGAGTTTCCATTTGGCTTGAGATGTCGATGCAACGAGGAGAAATGCCCATAGACCGATGACACTCAAAGGCGCGTAAATAGCATCCTTCATGTCCCAGACCTTGATCGAGTTGCAACCATCAAGGATAGCCTGGCCAGAGACATCACGAAGACCATCCAAAGTTGCCTGAGGTGGAATACACCAGTCGCTGCATTTAAGGAGGACAGATAGCGTGGTTGTTGGTTGGTTGGGGTGGTAGCGGCTTCTCGGGTTGAAGATAGTTGTTGCATGGGACCGTTTTGGAAGTTCGTGGCTTACGAGCTGCTGGATTGTACATCCGACAACTGAAGGGAGGAGATGCTCCAAGCCTGTCGAGCTAAGGGTTACTCTGGCAGTAACAGCATCTGCGATATCGTCGGGAACATCTTTGTATGTCTTCCCTTTACCAATCCAGGGCTCGAGAATGCCCAGAGGATCTGGAGGAGTGGGCGGCATTGAAGGGCTCTGTCGATGAGGCAAGGGGAATGAAAAATCGTCGTCAACCTATGTTGTAGTACAGGAACAACCGTGGTTTGAGATTCAAAAGCCGTTCTTTGTGAGTGAACAATGGGTATGTGATCGCATTGATGAGTCGGGATTTGAAATTGCGTATATTACTCAGCTGCCCCCTGATCCCCGGCATAGCCGGTGAGGAGTGGACTGTATCCAACCTCCCCGGCAATGGTCCGAGGAGTGGACTATGTATCTAAGGTACCCATCGTGGCGGTGCGGCCGAGGAGCGGACGCTCACTATGCTAGTATCTGAGGTCGGGCGCCTTCGGCGCCCTTTGAGGAGTGGACGCGTATCTTACCTAATCCCCAGTTCTCAGGGGTCCTACTAAGCTGCGCCTATGGACATTGAATATCCCCCTTCCGGCAGTACCCCCACTCATTCTTGCTGCAAAGGGCATTCCGGGGAAGATCAACGCCGTCCAGCTAGCCGAGTTCGAAGCCGCGATACTGGATGTTCTTCTGCCTGCTGGGTTCTGTGTAATCTCACTTGGTTCTGACGGTACCAGTGTAGAACGCGACTCTCGCCGGGCTTCTGTCCGCTCTGGATATGCTGAAGAGGAAGTCAAAAGACTCTCCTCTCCTGACCTACAGCTTACTCCAACTCTGGAGATCAAGATGCTCTCGGTGCGAGGATCACTCATGGCCGTCATCCAGGATGCGAAACACCTCCGAAAGACTTGTCGGAATAATCTCATGTCGGGCGCTCGCACTCTTGTTCTGGGCAACTTCACTGTTTTCTACGAGCATATTCGTCTGATGGCCATCGACGAAGAGAGATCTCCACTTTACGTTCGCGATGTTGAGAAGTTGGACCGCCAAGATGACCGTGCTGCAGCCAGGCTTTTCTCAGCATCGACCCTTGACTATGCAATTGATCAGTTCTCGGAGAACTTGGGATTGACGGTATACCTATTTATCTTCGGTGAGATGGTTGACGCATACCAGAACCGATCTCTCCCACATCTCGATAGGATCAAGATGCTATACCGAGCGTTCTATTTCAAGGAGATTTGGAAGACATTCTTGAAAGAGGCGGGGTACTCGGAGGCACAGCATTACATTTCTCGCGAAGCTGACGACATCATTGACATCTTCGTCAATGGATACATGTCTCTTCTGTTCATCTTCCGTGACCACCTTGAAGGGAGATATCCATTGTTACCATGGACTGTCGGCAGCGAGTCAAATGAACATACCTTTGGGTTCACCAGGGTGATGGTTCCCGAGTTCTCGTTTCTGGACTTCGTTCGACTTGTACCCAAAATCCGCGTGCGGCTACTGGCAGCGTGTCGAAGAAAGCAGGTCAACGTCGACTTCCAGAAAACAGCCAGTGGATACTCACATTTCTACTTTGACTTCGACGACATCAATTTCCAAACCCTCATGGACTTCCCGCCCGATGAAGAGATTAACAGTGCCATCAAGGGTGGCTACGATGAGGCGGTGACTCTGTGGTCCTTGCTGGGGTATTTCTTCAGCTCTGGTGCACCATCGCCGCCAACTATGACTCCAGCGGCCCCCTCAGCTGTGAACGACGAGAGCCTCGATGAAGATGAAGACATACTGGCAGCACGAGCAACAGCTGATCCCAAGGGCCGTCCCATCGATCCAGAACCACTTATTTCTGATGACCGTCTTGAGGTTGAGGAGACTCTGGATCTCGCAGAGAGGTACTGCGCAGATATCTCTCCATTGGAAGAGTGCCGAGAGGCTATTCAAGAGTGCGGGTACGCAGCGGCATCACTTTCGTTTGCCGACTACGAGACAATGTGCGTATTCTGTCAAGATTAACAATTAGCTTTTGACTGACATCAAAGTTAGTGAAAGTCTCCCTGAGGATGACCCAGAAGCAATGCGCGAGATTCAACTTGCCGTGCAGGAGTATCTAACTGCAATTGCGCGCCACAGCGAGCGAGGGGCAGAAGCCGTGGCAGCACTTCTTAACTCAGTTCAAACCCCGGCCGAGCCAGCTCCAGTTGATGCACAGCCCTTCGCTCTAGATCTCTCTGGATTCGAGCTGAAGACCTTGTTCCACGTTCGAAAGGCAAACGAAACGAAAGAGGCACGACTCGCCGTCCGCAGATCCGCCCAGAAGAATGTAGACTCATCGAACGAGGCAACGACAGACACGTCGGATCGGAAGCTACTGGCACGCAAGATCCAGTCAGTTTTGAAGAGGGACATCGAGTTCCGAATTGCGTCAGGCCTAAATCGCCGCTTCCGCTACGAGAAAACTGCGGCAGCCTCAGTCGATGAGCTCACATCAGCGTATGTGCGGACAGACACACTTACAGGCAATGCGGCGAATGCCAGTGCTGTCGCAAAAGCATCTGCAACAACAGTGCGTCGTTCACTTTCCAGTTACAGGTTTAATATGAGGCTCACCTGTTCGATAGGTTATCAACAAACGGCGTCAAGCATTCGCTTCTATTACCGGTGGAGGTGACCTTGCAACAGCAAAGATTGACGCTCTCACAACCCTTGTTGGGGCCAGTTTCGGGATCGTCTTCGTTGATGGGCAGTTAATGGTTGGGAAAGGTATGTTCTTCTGCTAAGACATGAGGTTATATGATATTAAATATATTTACAGTCCTCACAATGTACGAGAAAGGCGGCGGAAAGACAGCACGACACGCATGGGTGTCGGAAGTCAGCTCCATCGGCGGTCTTTCATACATCCCAATCCAGGTCTGGCAGCACATACCGGGAAGGCGCCAGTTCCGCGCTATCTGGCACTCAATACACCTGTCGCTTCCCCGGTTTGCGCATCTCCCTGCCTCACGATTCCTCCACTTCATCCCGGCCAAATATGTGTCCACCTTGCAAAATGGGATGTTGGAACTAAACCAGTCATTCTACGACAGCGTATTCATGAAGTACCGCTCCCAACAGACCCAGATTGGCGCTGCTATCGACAAGTTGACTGCAACACTGCGGAAAAGCAAGGAAGCACCCGAAACAGATCTGTAATTCACGTAGATATGTAGAAAGTGCGCGTAGGAATTTTATTATGAATTATTTTCGATTTTCTGGCATTTATTTATGTCAGATACGGAGTCCACTCCCCGAGGTACGAATTCGGAGGTCAGATACCGCATCCACTCCCCGGAAGCCGAAAAATCGCAATTTTCCGTCCACTCCCCGAGACCCCGGATCGCCGATTTTGGTATCTGACCTCGGCCGGGATTCTCAGGGGTCCTCGTCAAAGATGCACACACGTTGCCCGCCACTACTACTATGCTATCCCCCTATTTCTAGACACCCTTGAACGAACCCCAGTAACGCCACTCATTTATCATCTCTAATTACAGGCACAGACAGCGAGGTGCGCGCAATCGCCGCCAGAGAAGTTCTGTATTTGAGCCAAAGGCAAGTGCCAACAAATAGCTCAGCCTCTGCGATCTGACACCTTCTCTCATCACAGACCACCATGGCTACTCTGACCAGACCAAGAACGGCGCCGGCCGCCTCTGAAGTTGTCTCGGGAGTCCCAGCGCCGTTTCCAACTGAATTGCTGGAGCGACGATCGAAGGAGAATCCGTTCATAGCCCGAGAGGAACGTGTAGAGGAAGTCGAGCCCCAGGAGCAGGAGCATGTCGCCGAGGAGGGCACAATGGTACGTTGAGCAGTCGAAATCCTGCGACACGACTCAGTATACCCCTAGGCAGACATCATGCCATCCATCTCGACGCTGGAAAAGTCTTGTATCCTTACCCTGAACACCCTTCTTTCAGGGTCAGACGAGTGGAAGCTCATAGTCCCGGAACGACGACACTCGATGCCCTCGTCTCCTGGTACTTCTAGTGTCCACCAACTGGAGACAGAATCATCGACCAGTGCCCTTGGAACGTTAGTTGCAAACCTTCGCATGAAACAAGCAACAGACCAAATGCTGCAGTTCCAACCTCCCACCTCCGAGTCCGACCTCGCGTTTGAACTACGGGAAAGAGTCCACAAGGCATCTCCGCTGTTATCGCCAAACGACGCTGCCTTGGCGAACTCGTTGGCCACCATTCTAACCTATTTCGGCCGTCTCTTATCTCTCCACTCCCTACACCCCACCATCTCTACATCTACAAACACGCCTCGGACGACAGATCTCCCACCACCAGCTGATATGTACGAAGCCCTCAGCCGCCAACTCAACGACCTCCAATTCGAGCGCCTAACATCTCAACCTTCCTCCTCGACATCCTCAAACCAGACCGAAATGGCTATCCTATGGAACCAGATCGATCGCGAACTCGAAAGCATCGTTTCCATGTGCAAGGAGCGAACAGAACGCCTCCCCATGTTCTACCAGGAAAACCAACCTCCGCAATACGACTACGAAGACGAACTGTACGATTTCGAGAGTCTTCCAGAGTACGACGGGGCGGGGCGACCTTCTCTTGACAAGTACAGGGATAGGAAGCTGGAGAGAGAAATCGCCTCTCCGAGTACGAGTTCCCGATTGTCGGACGAGAAGATGCGTCTGGATCTGGAAGGGGTGGCGATGGCGATTGACCGCCTCTACCTCGTCGCGCCGCAGCTCCACAACCAGCGCGTCGAGCTCAAGAGTTCGAAGCTCGCGCAGCTGGAGAAGGCGCGGAAGGAGGGGTCGGTGTCGAGTGGGCGCAAGGGGAAGGAGAGGGAGAAGCAGGAGCTTGAGAACATCATCGAGATGCTGGGCAAGGCTTCTGAACGTACTTTGAAAGATCAGTCTGTTGTTCTTGAGCATGGGATGCAGAGTAGGCTGGAGAAGGCGAAGATTAAAGACCTTGCCAAGGTACGCTCGATTGCCCTTGTTGAGATGATTCTAGCTAAAAGGCGTCTTAGCGAGAAGCTTTTGTGGAAGGTCTTATTCAACACTCGGCAGCCGGTCGATTACACGGACAGGATGCCATTCTAACACCGAGAACGAAGGACCCACAGGCCAAGCTGACCTTCCCCGAGTTTATCCGGGAGTCCATCCCTCCCGACTCAGACCTGCTGAAAGACCCTTCCATTATGCTCACCTTGCCCGAGTTTGTTGCTCAGCATCAGCCACCAGAAGATGTTGGGCGGGTGCGGGACGAGGTTGATTACAGCGGGAAGTCCAAGAAGAAGAGCAGCAGCAGGCACCGAAGTTTGTCGGCTCCGCCCCTCGCGTGGCTCCGGTCGATATCGAGTTCCAGCCAGGGAAGTGGTACGTCTTCACCGAAGCATAAGAACCACGAACATGGTGAGCCTATCACGTCAGGGCTCGCTCCCCTGGGCCATTGCTCACTTTGCTGTTTTATAGCGTTCGATATTGTGTATGTCGCGGAGAACCATGAGAATCTTCATCATGTCCTTGTCTTCTTCACCGCGACAGGACAGGTGCCAAACAACAACCTCACAGCGGAGATCTTGCCTCCGTTCCCAGAGCATATTTCCACGGGCGGAGACAACCTCGTTATCAAGAGCGGGTCTAGCGCTTCTCTACCTCTTATTCTACCCGCTCGGACGACCCCTGGAAGGAAGGAAATCCATGCCCAGCCCGGCCATTTCGAGATCAAGCTGAGCACGGTGGCAACGCCGGGTGCTCTGATCGACGACGGGGCGGATATCAACTCGCCTTTGCTGGATGCGACCAAGTTGACGGCTGTGAACCCTAGTTCATTTATCTGTGCGAGCTGCTCGTTGCCCTTGATCCAGGTCCAAGGCTCTCCGTCTGCCCCGTCCTCCCCTTCGCCTCCACCGCCTTTGTCGCGTTCAACGTCGTCATTGTCGTCGTCGTCGGCATCGGTACATCCCAAGATGACATATCGAGACCTCCCGTCGGAGCATTGGGAAGAACTGGTGGAGGCGTGGATGTGCCACTCGGACCAGAAGTTGCACGATCAGGTTATGAAGCATGGGAAAGCTGGGTTTTGGCCGCAGCCTGGTCAGGCGTTTGTGGGAGGGAGTTATATCTTGTTTGAGGAGAGTGCGGTTGCGAAGCAGAACCTTCTCGCTGCTGTGGACGATAAGGTAAGCTTCCCTCTCATGGTTTTGCTTTGTCCTTCGGGTTCCCTTCCCTGCCCTTTCAATGTTTTTTCTCTCTTAGTTAGACGGACGTTCAAGAAGACCGGCGTTGGGGCTCTACCGACGGCCGATGTCCTTCCCAATGCCATATGGGCGTTTGGTCGACTGGTTCCGGCCCTCCTGGTTTGTTCCTTAACGTCTGGGAAGCCCTCGCAGGTTTCCTTTGCGTTTCGGCGGCTGGTTGGGTTCGTCGGACTGGTTGGCGAGGTGCTCATGCTCCGTGGCTGCGGGAGGGCTCGGTGTACCGGTTGATACAAAACTTCCAAAATTGATGTTGTCCTTTGGACGTCCATTTAAACAACCCTCACGATGCGAGCTTAATGATGTGGGGGCTACACCTGTGGATACATTTTCTTGTTCACGTTTTGACGTTATCTCTTACTTTACTTTCTCTTTATTTTCCTTTCTGCAGTTGTGATTGTGGGTGCTGACATGTTGATCTTGTTTTTGTAGCATGACGACAACTGGCAAACGCGCAGATGTCTGTGTGGGGCTATCATTGGAAGGTCGACGACGAAGACCGACAACGCGACTACCACGACGTGTTTTAGGGTATTGAAGTATGCTATTCGACCAGTTACGCCTAATCCTTCCGAGTACGTGTTCAACCCACTTTTAGCTCTGAACCCCCATTGACAACTTCGATCGAACAGTTCCTTGAAAATCCCGCTATCCGCGTTCATTGTGGAGGATATGATGGAGTATGTCCACGCACATGCTTCATACCGGTTTGTCATCCAAGACGAAGAGGACGAAAAGGCTAGGATTTTGGTATGCGAACTTCAAAGTGGCGTAGATCATTGCTGATTATGTATGTGTCCGATAGATCTGGTTGTTCAAGCCTAAAATTCGGCTGTCGTATACAACCCCGCGATCGCGCGCAATACCCAAGAGCGGTTCTATAACTGCAGCGAAGGTTCTTTACAAGCTCCTCGGGCCCAACGAGGCCAAGGTGGATTTGAAGACGTACGTTATATCGTATCCCACACTCAACATTTTGGAGGCGTATTCTGACTGACGCTTTGCTTTGATTAGGTTGTTGAACAAGTATCCTGGGTTTCCGCAAGCGGAATACCTTTCGTACCCTATGTCTATATGTCGTCGTGTCGCGTCGTTGTTGAAGGAGAGTAATTCGGCGTATCCGGAGGGGTTGAGGATGATGACTGGGTTGGAGGTGGGGTGGCTTCATCGTCGGTGAGGGGTTGTGGTGTTAGGTTGTACTTTTTTTCTGGGACAGTCTATGTGTATCGTTCGTTCCGTTCATTTGCTATCGTTGTATTCTTCATTGTATTGACTCTTCGTCGCTCGGTCGACTCACCCACTCTCAATTGCTATCCATTCACCTGACAGAAATAAATAAAGCCAAGATATCGTGTTTATAGGCAGGTATGTACGAGCGGCCGCTGATGCATCCAAATTGCTACATAGCAGTCTACTTGAAAGCACTGTCCGTTGGGATACGACTGGAAATTTCTGCGGGATCCTTCGTCTGGGTATAGACCCGCAAGCCAAGAACGATACTGCCCGTCTCGTCTTTCAAGAGATCCTTCCACTCCTGACGTGATGTGAAGGTGGTGTTGCCTCCGCGAGGTTCTGCAGGCCGGGGGGGCAAAGGAGAGAGGTGAGTTGGTGGGGTGGGGAAGGAGCCTCCGATGGGTGAGGGGGGTTCGATTATTAGCTTTGGGGAAGCCTGAGAGGATATGGAGATGTCGCTTTCTGTGTCGGAGTCGATGGCGATGTATAACAGGGCGGGATCTTCATAGGGAGTTGTTTGTTCTGGGATCCCGTTTGAATTTGGTATGGTTGGCTCGTCTGGGGGAGGTTTTTGAGGAGTCGTCTCTGGGGTGGTGAGGATGAGAGTCAAACCGAAGAGTGCTAGGAGGTTTAGAAAGCCGATTTTGAATAGGTTGAGGAGTGTCTCGAGTTGTTGGAGCTCGAGGGGCCCTATTCGGCGGGGCAGGATCATCTTTTCCTTGGTGTCTTCTTGAGGTTGTTCGGGCGTCGGTGCATCTTCGACCCGTTGGGGTTGAGCAGCGTCAAGAGTTGTAGCTTTGATTCCTGAGTTGAGAGCATCGGCCTCTGGAAGACGCAACAGTAACAGCTCCTCTCCGTCGGCTCCCTCCTCCTCTTCCGGTAGTGTGCTGGAGCGGCTCTGGCGGCCCCTTGGAGGAGATAGATTGGACCCAAATTCTTCTGGAAGTTCGATCTTGGTGGCCAATGCCGACTTCATTTCGATCTCGTCCAGGTCTTGCTGTATGACTGCTTCCAAAGACTTGGCAGTGAAAGCAGCCTTTGCTCTGCAGAGAGAAATCAGTTATAATAAGGGTCGAACATGGTTTGTTTCCACCACCCACCCGAAGTCCCAATCTGATAGGGTAGAGATGAGTATAAAAGGTTGATGAATAGTTTATGTGCGTTGAATGGACATACTTTCAGCTAGAGAATAAGCCTCTACTTTCCGCGAGAGCACTCTTGAGAGGACTCGGCTACTTGCATGGGGTCTGATTGGGGGTGCCCCTGGTGTGTAAGGGCCAAAGCCGTCGAGCGGGTAAGGTTCGTGGATTGGGACAAAGTGTGATTGGTCAAACCGAACCTGAAAATATAATTAATATCGATTCAGAAACGTGAGTTCCCAAACGAAGTGGGTGGACGGACGTAGACAAAGTAATCTCCCTCGTCGAGGTCGAGCTCCACGGTGATCGACCTGCACACCAATGGTCGGGCTTGGGACGCGACTTCTAAGGGTACCTTGTCGCCTTTTTTCACGACAGCGAGGTCCAGTAAGACTAAAGACGACTTGGGGATGCTCCGAAAGGCGCGCTCGTTGAGCTGGGAGAGGACGAGTATTGCCTTGGAGCGACTAGGGATTGTAACATCAACTGGATGAGGAGACAATATGAATGGGGGCTCAGATATTTGGGATAAGTTGAGGACGTACATGTAAGGCCTCCGTACGACCACGCCGTTGGCTGCTTGGTTAGCCGAACGTGGACCCACTGGGAAGAGAGGATCCATGTGTCGTCAAACAGATATGTTCGCTCAACCATGGTAAAACAATGCAGAAACTCATCATCTACCATGTAATGCTCAATTTCACTGGTCGTTCTAAAATTGGGCGAACACTTACAGTCCATCACGAACTGGCCGTCATTTCCAAAGGTGTGTTGCAGCTCTGGAAGGATTTTCAGCCATTCGGCTGTCCACTCCTTCGATCCATCCGACCAGGCACCAGTCCATTCGCCGTGTCCCCATGGGTTGCGAAGTACAACGAACCTCTTTCCCAGGCACTCGACTGCCCGTAGCACAGAGTAGGCGTGGCCACCATGCAGCCCGTTGACGGTCTTGTTCTTTTCACCCGCGTCGTCCGGGAGAGATGGGAGTGGGTCGAAGGAGCATGCGAAGAGGCGATCTTGGTTGGCCTTGAGGAGCTCTTCCCTCCAGAACCGGTCCCCGTCGAGGATATCCTTCGTGATGAACGCCTTCGCAACTCCCCTAGTAGGCCCCGCAGTCGATGAGTCAGCGAAGGGGGAGAAGTGAAGACACGCACCCTGTGAGGTCCTCCACTGCTTCTCGCGTCCACCCTCCTTCAATGTGAGAGAAGTTGCCGTAGAACTTAGCATATGCCTTCTCGATGAGGGGCACCCAGGTTTCTTGCTGCGAGCCGGCCTTGGCGTAGAGCAGAGATGATCCGTGCTTTCGGGAAACCCTGTGGTACTGATCCTTGTCCCCGTGGTACAACGCTTGCGTGGTGTCGTCGAGCTCCTCGAACTTCGGTACATTAGTGAAGAGCATACTATGGGCCCTCTGAGTACATTTTGAGTAGATGACTTTCCAAATGACTGGACTCACTCATCAACGATAATACTGGTCCAGCCCCTGTCTCCATGGAAGATAAACCCATAGATGCCCACCCATTCGTCTCTCTACCAGAGGATAGCTTGAGACAAGGCCTGGCATTTGAACAGAGTGGAAACATGCTCACAGCAACGCAGATTTTCTCGATGAGGTTCGGGACGCACGATACCGTCGCCAGCGCGGACAAGAACCAGCAGTCTCCCAACTCCCCCTGCTTGATTGCATTCGAGTTGGCGGCACCTCCGAGTGGGAAGAAATGGGGGTCGTCGAAGATTTCAGTGACACGTTGAACGTCCTTTCCTGGCCCCTGAGAAACCTCGCTCCCAGGGAACCCGTGAAGACAGAGCTTCTCGTCGAACTCGATGTCGAACTCCAAATCTCTGCGGAACCTGATCTCAGCTTCCCCTCCAACGAATCAGGGCTGATCAGGATAACACCCACCTGAACTTCTTGTTCCGTGCTCTACACTCCTTCGCGATTCGCTGAACCTTCTCTGTACACTCCTCGATTGCCAACTTCAGCTCCTTCGTTACGAAGAGTCCTACCGGCTTCGACGGTGCCGCTTGAAGCACCTTCGTTCTTGGTCGAGGCCTGAAGCGTCCTGAGCGATTCCGCTTCAGTTTCGGCATTGTTGTGTTGTTGGGAGGGAAGAAGGAAGACACAGCCCATTCTTTTGCTAACAAGCGCCCACGGGACCACCGTCCAACGTCCGAAATTCGAAGCCTTGTTGTGTATGTGACAGCATCACCGCCCACTTAAGCGCTCAGCGCCCATGCCTTCTTTCGGAAGGCATTGTCCCGAGGCGCCTCCTCATGGAGGTTCCTTTCAAGCTGGCTGCCTCTGGGCGACAGCCCTGGCAAAAATAGATCTGATGTTCTCTCTTTGTCAGAGTGTGAACGTCAAACGGGCACGTCATCGAGGCGAGATTGGGCGCTTAAATCTTGAAACAAAGAGGGGTTGTCTGATTAGAAGGCATGTGCGTAAGATACCGAGGGAGAGTAATTTGCGAATGAGTCACTGATGGGGGGTATAGAGAATGTATACGGAAAGAGAGCAGTCTAAAGAAGGAGGTGAGGGACGGTCAAACGCCAAGAATCTGAAACAACTGGAACCCGAAACGGCTGCGCCGGGAGGAGGACTGCGAAAGGACCTCTAACTAGAAAACAATGGCCCTCTGGGCAGTCCTGGACACTGCCAGTAGCCAATCGGACGAGGCGGATCAAATCAATGGCCTGGTATACATTCTACGCTAAAACCCAAACACTATTCTACGCTAAAACCCAAACACTACAAAAGTGACGGGATAAGGTTTGGACCAAGGGAGCCGATTCAGTGGGCTCAAGGGAAAGAACGCTTCCACCATGCACTGACCACCTTCCCAGACCTCCTATCAACTGGGGCATAATACTCGACCCACACCCCTCCTGGTCTGAAAGTGTTCATGTACCATTTATCGCCTGCAACTTGCACCACGCCTGGCATGATACCGTTTTTGCACTTCTCGGTCACACGCCGTCCCAATTGCCAGGAGATGATGGGAGACACCGGCGAACCGACAGGGCACACTTGAAAAGATACTCTAGCGATCCATCTATCGTCGCTCCTCCTCGATGCCCACTGGCAGGCTCCTTTTTCAACCCCAGACAGGACCGTCGCGTGGATGGAGTGCAGATAGGAGCAGTCGGCGTGCACATCGAACCCTCGACTGATCCACTTTCGGTTCTGTCCCGGTTTGTGAATGAGTGTGAACTCGGGATGGAGATTTGATAATCCTGTGGGCCAGAACGCATAAGTACCCAATACCATGATTTAAGAAAGATACGGTTACCTACCGGAATAATTTTCGGTGAGGGCCGAATAGAGGCAGACGACGTCGTGGCCGCTCACGTAGTTCATAACAAATGAAGCGTGGAAGAATAGGAGCGGCACCAAGGGCGATTCTGCGATCGATTCGCAGAGAGTGATGACCTTGCCTGTAATCGTGTGATGAAAAAGGTATATCTTGCGGACCCCGCGGTTCACGTCGAATTTGCTGAAGGGCGTTCGCTCGGCTCCGACTTTCTTCACGGGGAGAGGCACCCGTCGAATATCAGGATTTTCTAGAAAATATTGGGCGACAGTTTTGGCGGTTCCTTTGGGGCAGTACATGTTGAGGTCTGTCGGGTTGCAACTACCAGGCACGGCGATTTTGAGCGCTGCAGATCCAGAAAGGATCGTCCCTGTCTCAGACATCATACTCAAACAGGTGTCTGGGTCCAACGAAAAGCATCGCAACGTGTGATGCACCCTGCCTTTAAGGTGAAGCTTGATCACTCCATCCATTAAAGGGAGTTTCGAGAGCGTCCTGAGACTGGACAGGGGAAGTAAAGGTAGTATCTCCTCCTGGATGTCGACAGGGAGCGGTTCGTGTAGACGGTCTTAGGTTCGTAAGACGTAGCAAGGAAAGAGACAAATGCAGGTGCGAAATTAGCGAGGTTTCCACGGCAAGACAAATGCCCTTGGCTTACTGTAGAGAAAATACATTGTGCAGCCGGGTGAGGAAGGTGAGACGCGGGGTAATGTTTAGCACGCAGAAACAGTCAGAATACAGACGTTAACGGCCATCCGTGGGTCGTAGCCGTAAGCATGTCTACAAATTTTCTGGCTGGAGCGCGCCCCCGATCATTGAGGGACTATGCAGAAGTGGTTGCTTGGGCGTCAATCAGCGCATGAACGACAGGTCGTGAAAGAACGCGACGAAGTCTATCAGAGGAACTCCAACTCAGGTATTTTCGATTCAGAATCTCGAGCACTCCTTACTGATCATCGTCTGGACTGTAACGACCACGCCTTCTATAATTATGCAAACCCTGCTTGAAGTACTGAAAAGGGGAGGTGACCGTATTTTACACGAGAGTTTACTGACACAGGAAGTATAAAGCTAGTTGAACCGCTACGGTGCGATAAGTTACTGGGGGAACGATCGCTTCCAATTTGCGCTGTCGATTGCGCCGGTAGCTTTATCAATAGGCGCATAGTACCTGACCCACTCCACCGCAGCCTTGTACAGACACATCTTGAACCAGTCCTCGTGAACCAGATGAACACT
This sequence comes from Ephemerocybe angulata, assembly GCA_013368325.1. Lineage (NCBI taxonomy): Eukaryota > Fungi > Basidiomycota > Agaricomycetes > Agaricales > Psathyrellaceae > Ephemerocybe > Ephemerocybe angulata. The sequence continues at coordinate 322,637 of JAACJK010000067.1, forward strand.
AGTCTTGTGGTGCATGACCTCCTTCCTCCCTCGGTATCGATGTCCCAATCGCCATGCCAAGGTCGGACCTAATTTCACCCTCGTTCCGGTCCGGAAATTCATTCTCTCCGTCCATTGGTCGTTGGTCTGCCGGTATGCCCACTGGCACATCCCTCGTCGTACATTAGGAGAGACACTTGGGTGGTCCTGGTGCCATTCCTCACAATCGTCGCATATCTCCATGCCCAACTGCTTCCAGCGGTTCAGAACGTCGGGCTTGTGAATCTTCTCAAATTCCTGCGAATAATTGAGAAGGCCTGCAAACACCAGCGTGTCAGGTACCCCTGAAAGACGCAGATAGACGATACGAAGACGACTTACCGGCACAGCGATAGGTGAGCTCTGGGTAGAAGGCTGTCGCGCCGCTTCCAGACACGTAGTTCATCAAGAGGGTCGTATGAAAGAATAGGATTGGCGCCAAAGTGGAAGTCGAGATCGATTCGGAGAGCGTCACAACTTTAGAGGAGGGAACGTGGACGAAGCGGTAGATACGCTTGATTCCGTTGTTAACTTCGAACTTGCTGAAGGGTGTACGCTCAGTCATAAGCGCTTTGAGTGGGGAAGGCGTTTCGACGAAGCCCTTAGTACCGAGGATGAGCTTGATAGCCCCGTGAGCGGCACCTGCCGCGCAGTACAGGTTCAAGTCGCGAGGCTCGCATGATCCAGGAGCCACTATGGCCAACGCCGCCGACCCAGATATAATGGTACCCGTGGAAAACATCATATCCAACGATTTCTGGCCATCCAAGCCGTACGACACGAAGAGCCTAATTATGCGGGCCTTCAAGTGAGTCTTCATGTCGTCGTTGAGCCTGGGGATGGCGCGCAAGGCGTTCAAATCGCGGAGGGGAAGAAGGCGGATAATGCGTTCTTGCAGCTCCACCGGAAGGGGGTAACAGCTCAAATTGGCTAGGGAGGTACAATTAGTAGAGGTCTAAACACAGTTAAATCACTCACCTCGGAGGAACAGCAACATGAAGGAGAAAAAGGGAAGAGGCAGATGCTGACATACCTCTAAGGATAGCACACACCTTATATACAATCGAAAGTTCAGCATAATCCGACTCGATATTGGCACCTAGCTACTCTACACATCCGGAAGAAGCAAAGATAGGTAGGGAGGTCAGGTAGCATCAAGTGGGAAGGTAACAACCATAGCTAGCTTCGAATCTGGAACGTATATACCTTACGAGCACTATTCCCCATCAATTCCGTTCAATCTCCGATCGGGTCCGCGACCTTGATGAGATCACTGCTTCCTCTTGACGTTACGAGTCGCCCTCTTCTCAGGGCTAGTAGCAGGGGCCTGGCGCTTGCCGGCTTTGCCAATCTTCGGTTTGAGAGGGGCCTTCCCTGCCCCTTTGGAAGTACCCTGCCGGCTTTGACCTGCCTTTCCATCGACGCGACTTCCGCCTCGTGGCCTTGTAGATACTCTGACGTATTCCAATGGGTGATCACCTTCAACTTCGTGATCTGAAACGACCGGACTTCCTCGGAAGGAGCTGAGAGGGCTACCGTCGACGGGAGTGATTGAGACCCAAGAGAGACTCCTACGCTCTCGACGGTCAGTGTGTACTGGCGAACTACCATTCGGGTCGTAAGTTGACGATCCGGACACATCCTCCTCGATCTCCGACAAATGCTCGCTGTGGCTAGGGGATTGGTCGCCCTTGGGTTTAATCTCCTTCTCTTCGCGCTTTTCTTCCCGCTTTTCGACGACAGGGGAGCTAACTTTGCTATTTTCGGGCGTCTTAGCTTCGGCAGAGGAAGGACCTTAGGAACACGAAAGGTGAGCTCGTCGATACGCAACCCCTAGAACTTCCTAACCTTACCTGTCACCGGTTTGAGCTTTTCTCCCTCCTTGGGAAGGTCCAGTCTCCCGCGGTCTTCCGCGTCACCCACCTTACCCAGAACTTGAGCGGATATCTGTCCCATGCGGATGGCCTGAATCGGCGAGAACGACATTTGCCAATAGGTTCCGGCGGCGCTGAAGGTCACTTTGAACGTCATCACCACCAGGTCTCCAGGAACGAGCTTAGGGTTGGTCGACTTCTCAATACTAATGAGAACGTCGTTCTTCCTCCGATGCATGAACCTCGCCAAATTTGGGTTGGGAACCCAGGATGGATTGTGGGGGACGCAAGCGTTCTCGACCCAAGGGTGAACATCGTACCCGACAACGTATTTGTCGTCGGTTACATTGAAACCGGTTCGCTTTTGGAACAAAGGGGAAGAGACAGTGAACCTGGTCTGAGTCGCCACAGCGTAAGGCGAGTTCCATGGATTCCTGGACTTGTTTTCAGTCGAAAAATCCCCTTTAGTCTTTCCCCACTCTTCGAGAAACTGATGCAAATGGTGCTGTGAGTCGCCATCCCACCTTTTTCGGTAGACGTCATAACTTACCGACAGATGCTCATGGAGTGTAGGATCTACCCTGGTGTCGAACGTCAAGGATACTTGAGCAGCGAGACTGGGCTCCATTTTCCTGGGTCTGTCGTGAGCGGAATTCGTACACCCGCAACTACCTACTTACCTCATTTGACCCTTAAACTCCATAGGCGGATTCTCTCCGTCGGGGCAAAAGTTTCCAGTATCCAAGGGGGTCGCGTACAGAATTACGAAGGCGTGCGTACATATCACCACTTCGTCTCGAACTCGATCCCAAAGCTGACCTGAATGAGCAGGAGGTACGAGCGTCTGACGCCTTTGAGCTCACCATAAAACTACTGGTGAACTGAGTTGAACGTTTCAACGTGTATTTCTTGCTGCCAGATTTCAAAGCATCCATGATGTCTAACAACGGAACCTCCTTCTGGGAATATCGCATTCGTTTCAACTTCTCGAAATCCTTAAGGGACGTAGCCATCTTTAGAGAATGGGCGTGTATCGAACGGGGACTGAGGGAAAAGGAAAGGGGAGAACGCAGCCCTTTTTATAGGCGGGACGTTTGCGGAGTTGAAATGGAGAAGAGAGAAGCACCATACTCAGTACGCTTCAAAGAGATGGTATAGGTTGGGACCTGAGGTACACGGGTATGGTCTTCAGGATGACCTGAAGACGACCATACTGTCCGAGGGCCACTAGACCGGTGCAAAGGTAGAGGATGTAAGTAGGTCTCGGAAGATAAGAAGGTGAGCATCCGAGCTGATGGTAGAGAGGCATAGAACGAATGGTGTGGACCTACCACTGCGACATTCTAGATGTAATGGACCAAGCCACAAGGTCCTCAGGTCGCCATATACCTCTGGCACAAGACGTGACACAAGGTCTGGATCGTATACAGTTACAAAAGGTAAGAAGGAGACGCGCGAAAACAAACGTTGGAACCTTGCCTGAGGCGGTCGAGCACAATAAAGCTATGTACCACCCGATGCGGCACAACCAAAGAGGACATGACAAAGGTCGATGGCGTTTAAATAGCCGTGTGTTGAACTGACGCTGTATTCTAGTCTCTCATCACAGCCCGTAGGCCGTCGTCCGCACCGGCAAGTCGATGTCATCCATCAGCAGCCTCGAACGATTTCTGGCTACCTCACGGACTTCCCTTCACTTAAAAGTCTTCGATCGTTTGTCAGCCGCGGACGTCGTAAGACTATCAAAGACTTCTACACTCATCCGTGACGCCCTGAAGATATACAAAGAGAGAAAGTGGAACATCGACGAATTCTTGGCGTGCTGGTTCGAGGACGGTCAATCATTCCGAGCCACAATGGCTCTCGCCGGGGCTGTTATAAGCGGATCCCAAGCTCTTCGATTTATGGACCGTCTAGGACCCGCCCCGCGGTCGGATTTAGACGTAGTGACACGAGTGGGAGGAGTGCTTGCGTTAGCCCGCTATATCGAATCGGAAGGGTACAAACGTGTAGAGCGGCCAGCCCAGCCAGGAGACAAATACCCTCTGATTACCGACGTGTTATCCATGACATCCTCAAGTCGATTCTGTTCTGGAGGAGGAAGGGACGGAATTGTAGAAATTTTCGATTTTGAACGCCCCACCTGGGGAGTGCTGAATCAATTCACGCCGACTCTGAAGGTTCAAATAATAGCCGTAACCCAGAATCCAGTACACCATTTGATATACACTTACCACTCCAGTAAGAATTGGTTTTCGGTCTTATTGCAAATTGGCTAACCTCTGGTTCCTCGTCCAACCTACAGCTCTGGTGATGAACTACCTATCACACAAGGAGGCTGTATCTATATTCCCCCGAGCCACGTTCCTCGAAAAGACTGCCTACCCATCGTCCAGGCCGAATCTGGGCCCCGAATGGGATCCAGCCTGGAAGATCAAATACGAACGCCGAGGCTATCGAGTAGTAACAGATAACTCTGCGCCAAGTCTGGTGTTAGGGGAAAGGCACTCGAAAGATGGTCAATGTTGGATTATTCCCTTCTCAAGTGAGCATGCTTGTCCCACTTAACAGTCGAGTCTGCGCTTATGCACGAGGCGTATAGAAAGCCAACGCGCCGTAACGGCGCGAGAAGAGGCTCGCAGTCAGTACAAGGAGGGATCAGACGCGAAAGAGGCTTTCGAACTCAGTTTACTTCACGAGAAGGGCAAGGGGGACAAGGTTCGGTATCGACTGGGTGTATTTGAGCCTGAAGTCTGGGGTTACCTGTATCCATGGTACATTCTTCAGTGAGGTCGATCGTCAGTTCATATCAGCTATAAGTCAGAGACTGACGTCTCAGGAGAGACGTGTGTAGATACAGATATATTACGGTTAGAATTACGCTGTCGTCATATATATAAATACAGAAGATACTCTTATTCTGTGTAGAGAGCAGATCGACCGTGAATAAAATTAAAATACTAGACATGGAATGGTTATGACAATTAAGAGGAGTGGAAGGATGGGGAGACAAGTATTAGCAGATGATGTATGACGTCAGAAAGGTATTGAGCGTGCCAGAAATATGAATCACGGTGGGCGGACTAACCCGTTGAAGACACCGTCCCTCCTCTACCAGCCCGATTACGATGGTCGGCGGACGGTGACGGGTCCGGCACTGAGAGAACGACAGGAGGGGTGCACAGGCACGACGAAGGATGACCATGTCGCGAAGGACTGAAGCCCATGGTATATGTTATAATCATCCGCGAGAAAGGTGCCACCGTAGGAAGCACAGTGTTGACCGCGTACAATAGGAACGAGCTGTTGAGGTTGAGAGATAAGGATTGTTCAACCATCGTATCTAAGAGCCGTTAAGACTCAGTAGGGAACTGCACATCCCAATAAATCGACGCACCTCTGAGAGCTACCATTGAGACTCCTTCAACAAGTTTGGGTGGCACCTTGCAGCGAGTGACCCGTTGGTATCGTGGTCCGTAACAGCTGATCTTGGTTCGTGCGGCGGACAGTACCCTTCCGGTCCTTTTGTCGATAAGTCTGAAGTCGCAATCGCAATTGAATAGCCACGGCGCAAAAATGTCGATTACTCCGCCGGCAAAAGGGCTCCCGTCGATCGACGCACGGAAGAGGGACAAGATAGACGGTGGGGTCGGAGGGGACGGGCCCGGAAGACACAGCGTTGGGCACCCGGGTTCCTGAGAGTCAAGGACCAGCTCGAAGGCACTTCCTCCGGCGGAAGGGCAGACCAGGTAGCCCACGTTACACACTGAGGGGATGAAACTGGGGTTGCGCCCACCTGCCACTTCCTGAGGAAGCCCCAGATGCAGTATGAGCCCAGGATCTAATTGAGAGGACGAATCGCGGGACGTAGCGATGTGGAGACCGGTAGGAGGAAACATGGGGGGTGCTTTGGACAATCGATGTATCCTTCCAGTGACGGTTTTGCGGCTGTCGTCTTCGCCATACTTGAGCACGAGGTACATCCACACGAAGGACGTTCTCATATCCTCGTGCCCCCCGCCACACTTCACGCCCCATCGTGCCGGATCCCTAGCGGCTAGTATTCGCTTAGACGCCTGATACGCACACATGCCTAGTAGGGGAAGGAGGGAATCGTCAACGCAGACCATGCAGAGGAACGGTATGTGACTCACCTTCTGCTGTTCTATCCAGGATCTGTGAACATGCTATCGCCTTCATTATCGGTGTGGATCCTAGATTGGACGTAAACCACTAGTTGAGAAGGCGTCAAATCAGACCAGCACACCTAATCCGCGCAGATGGGAGGGTTTTCGCAGCCCGGGTCTCTATGGTCCGAAAGAAGGTTTGGGGTAATTTGTTCGAGATCCACAAGCAGCTTTCTGACGAACCATGTCTAGAAAAATTCCCAGAGGGACGCGTTGGAAGTCAACTACTCGCACCAGCCGCCTGTGGCGGCTATCAGATACAATCACCTCCCCCCTCCTCTTGGAGTTAAGAAGACGGACTCTCTCTGTTTACAGAATGTCAGCTACTTGGCCTATTTCCTTCCTCCATACCTCCCACACCCTCACCCTCTTCCCTTCGTCATCTCCCGCTTCCCAATCCACAAGGACTGCGGACCACGCTGTGCGTTCGATAGATCGCCACGGCGAGTGAAGACTAGTTGGATAAGGGAAGATGGCAAGAGAAACTGACCGACGGGGTTGTTAGGGACGAGGGTGAACGATTACTCGCCACAGGGTGCGGATTGTAGGACCAGCACAAACCCCAAGTGGCAAGTGGAGGGACACCTTGCAGTTGAGAAGATGCACTGGCGTGCGCGATCACCAAGGGCCCAGCAAATAATGGTGCAGACCGAGAGAGACCCGCTGAACGACATGCTGACCATGATACCCTAGGTAGTCGCAACACAAACATCAGGAGCAACCAGAATCTGGACCAACGGAACCGCCGAGACGGAAGGATAGGAATAGAGGTGCCACAGAAGGGACGGCGACAGCTAAGACCATCACCAACTCAGAGGGCTAGTTCGCCCCCACATCACCGACTCAGAGGGCTAGTTCGCCCCCACTAAAGCAATTCCAGGCAGACGGGTCCATCGTGGAGAAGAAACTACACCCGAAATAAGGTCAGACGTTACCAGGAGGGGTCGCCCAAGTTCCGCATCCTGGAACCACTACCGATAGGGCGGGAAAATGCCCAAAACTCGAGAGTCGTAAACCAACGAAGGTGATGGTGTCGGGTATAGTTGAGTAAGGTTTGATGATCTTGAGTTGAAGCAAGCGACCTGAGGATAACATCTTCAGCGTGGTCTTTCGCGCCCATTGTTCAGAGCAAGCACAGTCGTCGCACCTTCCCCCTCCTGCGAAGCGTTGGAAAAATCAACCGTCGACGAAGAAACCTACCTATGAATCGATCTCCCTCAAGCGTGAAGCTTGATTTCAACATTATGCTGGCCGCAAGGAGGTGTGCCCTATGCGCATGTCACACCGACCTGTATGACGAGGAGTTGCAGCATATCAGTATGCTGATAACAAATAACAGTCTGCCGACATACACGCAGATACTCCCCACACCCCACCCCCACAGTTGGGTACCTTGAGACCTGCTTGGAACAAAGATCCTTGGTTGATCTTAGCCCCGAGCCAAGCTGGTCGAGATCCGGGAGCATTCAAGGAATCGTGGCCCTCGATCGCGGCAACATATCGCCTTCTATAAGAGGTCCAAGAACGGACTTCCTAAGGAGGTGAACACGTAGACCTCGCATTACAACGCGGCCAACCAGACGGGGAGTTTCTTCCAGGGTGCCCTCATCACATACAGGTTCGAGGGGATCAAGAGTAGTACGGGTTGCAATTGCACAACAGAAGACTGACCATCTTCATCCTCGAGACCTCTGTGGAGCTATTCCTGTCGCCAAGTCTTGTATTGTTGCCTTGAGAGGACGGGTAGTAGTGACCAAACCAAATCACAGGACATAGCCGGAAGACTTGACTACCCTGTTCATTCCTCGAATCGATTCCAAGCGGCGACCTACGAACTGTAAGAACTGTGAGATAGGAGGAGGTATACTAGACTACGAACGAAGAACAGATAGGGATAATCCTGCTGTTCGCAAATATGGCACTAGACACGGGGTAGACACAAAGCTTAGACAATGGCTCCGCGAGCAGGCCAGGCCGGGCCCGTTGAAACTGACCCGAAATCGGTCCGGGCCGAATCAGCATTCCTAGAGCGCTCTTACGATGGCCATCATCTTTCTTCTAACCACAATCATATCTTCCCGCTGCCGCAGTGCCGCTGCCTGCCCTTGCACATTCGCCCAACAACTCCACCACTGCTCCCTGCCGTCGCGCAACACAAGCCATGAGTCTCGCACCAAACCCAGCGTTGGTACTGGGTGAACTAGTCACAGAGGGGTGGTCGCATGTGCCGAACTGAGGTCAGTGAGTAGAATCTCTCCACAGACAGGCGGTGGACTCACCTTTGTGTGGTTCGTTCCCGTAGTAGATGACTCTCTACCAACCACGACCGTGCCTGCTGAACTTAAAAAGAGTCAGACGTGCTCAGCCCGTGCGCAATGGATATCAGCCCAGCCCATCGAATAAAAGAAGGATCGATGCCACAGGCCTAGTCACGACTACGCTACGCACGATCGCTCGCGCTCACGCCTACGCACAGTCTAGGAACGGCCTTATGGTTAGTTTGGCCAGCCCATTTGAATTCATCTCCTTCCTTGGTACACATCAATCGCATCCGCACCCATTGCAAATGGACCCCAACCCAGAACGTGTAGAATTACGAGCATGGCGATAGAGGGCGCAGAGGGTGGTGGTGGACTGTGCGGAGATTCGAAACGATTGAGGTCAGTCAGTATACTCTCTTGTAAAGCAAGTTCTGGACTCATGCGCGTTCAGCGCTCGATGAACGGCCCACTCCACTTGCAGCTTTGCCGTCTATTTCAAGACCGTTGTTTCACTCAAGCTCATCGACTTGCGTAGCTGTTCAACGACGCGCCTCTCGTCCCATTAGCATCGACACGCCCCAGTCGCCAATCGCCTACGCACGAGCACAAGACTCGGCCATCGCAGCCGACCACTAGAAATGGGACACGCACAGGCGCGCGCAACGCACAAGGCGGCGACCACCCCGGCGCATCGAGGGTGGCATGCGTGTTGGCATGTGCGCCAACCTGTCGTGAAATTATTGTTGGTAGCCCGACTCGAATGTATCTAACACTGAAACCTTGCAACAGCCGCTTCGATTTGCGCAGATCGACTAGCTCGGTTTCCTCAAGTATGAACATTGAACACCAACACGTAGACTTGCTGGCCCATTGAATATGCCTTTACGCAGACCTACTCATCATATTGTTCCAAATGCCTGGGGCACAGGGGAAGAAGTTCGGCGAGCTCGTTGCCTGTGCAGAGATGATCGAGAACATGAAGCGTGTCGCCTCTTCAGACCAGGAGCTCACCGTTGAGGAGCGCAACTTGCTCTCTGTTGTCTACAAGAACGTGATCGGTGCCCGCCGCGCATCGTGAAATGAAACGAGGCCCAGGTTCAGATAATCAAGGGCTACAGAGAGAAGATCGAGCGCGAGCTCGCCAAGATCTGTGAGGACATCCTTGACGTCCTTGACAAGCACCTCATTCTACCGCCGCCTCTGGCGAATTGAAGGTCTTCTACCCAAGTTGAAGATGTGCGTTTTCCCTCTCTTCCCATGATCATGTGCCGGTGCTAATCGTACAATCAGGATCGGTTGACTACCAATACCTCGCCGAGTTCGCTACTGGCGACAAGCGCCAGGGCTCCACCGACAAGTCCCTCGCCGCCTACAAGGCCGCCTCCGACGCTGTTATGACCGAGCTCGCCCACACACCCCACCCGTCTCGGCCTCGTGCTCAACTCTCCGTCTTCTAACTACGAAATCCTCAACAGACCCGACCGTACTTGCTACCTCGCCAAACAGGCCTTCGACAAGCAGGCCTTCGACGGCGCCATCGCCGAGCTCGGCACCCTCTCAGAAGAGAGCTACAAGGACTCCACCTTGATCATGCAGCTCCTCCGCGACAACCTTACGCTATGGACCTCTGACATGCAGGATTCTGCTGACAAGCCCGGCCACGCCAAAGACGAGGCCGGTGACGCACCCGCGGACGAGTAACTGCATAATTAATATCCATCATGTCTCTCTGTATCGGAACGTGATCGGTGCCCGCCGCGCATCGTGAAATGAAACGAGGCCCCAGGTTCAGATAATCAAGGGCTACAGAGAGAAGATTGAGCGCGAGCTCGCCAAGATCTGTGAGGACATCCTTGACGTCCTGACAAGCACCTCATTCTACCGCCGCCTCTGGCGATTGAAGGTCTTCTACCACAAGTTGAAGATGTGCGTTTTCCCTCTCTTCCCATGATCATGTGCCGGTGCTAATCGTACAATCAGGATCGGTGACTACCAATACCTCGCCGAGTTCGCTACTGGCGACAAGCGCCAGGGCTCCACCGACAAGTCCCTCGCCGCCTACAAGGCCGCCTCCGACGCTGTTATGACCGAGCTCGCCCACACACCCCACCCGTCTCGGCCTCGGTGCTCAACTTCTCCGTCTTCTACTACGAAATCTCAACAGACCCGACCGTACTTGCTACCTCGCCAAACAGGCCTTCGACAAGCAGGCCTTCGACGGCGCCATCGCCGAGCTCGGCACCCTCTCAGAAGAGAGCTACAAGGACTCCACCTTGATCATGCAGCTCCTCCGCGACAACCTTACGCTATGGACCTCTGACATGCAGGATTCTGCTGACAGCCCGGCCACGCCAAAGACGAGGCCGGTGACGCACCCGCGGACGAGTAACTGCATAATTAATATCCATCATGTCTCTCTGTATCGCATGTCATTTTTCATCCTTGCATTTTACTGGCATTCCTGTTCGACAAAGTAATAGCGTATTACCTTTCTTCTTGAATCAACCTTCAATATCAGATTCGCAACGGCTGATCAGACCATCCGGTTGAAGCAACAACACTCCTCTTTGTGCTATTGTACCTAGACGGCCGCCGCCAAGAACCCACTGTAGCAGTACAAATTGAACCCGCGCCGCGGCGTTCCTTATCACCGATAGAAGAGATAGACGCCATGGGACGTAGTATTAGTAGATTAGACGCCTTGATAGATAGAGGATTTAGATTAGATAGAGATCACATCAGTGGCAGTACGAGCTGCTCGGTGCAGGCTATGAGCAAAGAGCACGCCTGTTTGCCAAAAGCGCAGCAAGGAGTCCACGAGGGTCTGAATACGGGATCATCTGATCGAAGTTCGGCTCGTTGGGTCCTGGAATGGTGCAATTAGATACACATTCTCCACTCGATAGCGCAGATGGATTGGTAGGTTCATACACACCATGTAAGTCCTCCAACACTTACATGCTTTCCCCGCTGCCAGTGTTCTTTGTCCCCAAGGCTTGAGCCAATCCACGTTCAGCGTGAATGCCAGTCGAAGCTCCCCGGCGGGGCGGCCATAAATGGCTTCCCATCGTGCTCCAGAAGCCCTTTCAAAGAAGAGCCCGAAGCATATCCTTGACTGTCACAGCCCCTTGTGCCTAAACCTCGTGAACTCTCATATCGACTAGGCGCCTAACAGTTCCACCGCATGGGTATATTACGTAAGCGCTCGTGTTTCTTGCTGCACACGTAAGCTTGGCGCTTCTGCTTTCCCTGCATACACTTTACACGACAACTTCGGCTTGTGTTCTGTTCTGTTTCCTCTTCAACATCATGCACTCTGGGCGTGAATACTAAGAGAAGGCACTGCTGTACCACCGTCGAAACTGATGGAGTATACACTCCGTAATCACTCGACGCCATTTTACTGCTCGGCTGCACTCAAGATAAGAATTCAGTTGACGTTCTCGCGAGTCAGATAAGTATTGAGGCTACATTACTACATTCAGTCTACAGGCTATCGACTGCGCTACAAGCAAATAGGATTTGTGATGGACCCAGGTCTGTCCGCTCGCTGCCTTTCAGGTCCTCTGAACACCCCGGAAGGAAGCGAGATAGGGAAGGGCGCGTTACTCGTCTTGATTCGGAGGTGTCGGACCCCAACGGAAAGGCCGCCTTGCCATGCTTGAGAAAGGAGCTCCCCCTGAAAATACAGACGCCTCTCGTTAGCACAGGTCATTCACACGCTGCGGGCAGTGTGTAGGAAACGGGCGTGATATCAACTACGTACCAAATGGTGGGGCAAGGTTTATGCAAGTACAATCGTACGTCCTGTGCGCGACACAAGAAAGGAGCCCGCTCCAGCGCGAACCGAATAATAGTCGACTGTTCTATATCCCACACGGTCCTATAGGCGGATCGAACAGAAGACGGTACTTTGGCCATCGTTTGGATAGAGCCTGGAAGAACCATAGAAGGAGGGGTCAACAGATGGCAAGAAAAAGAATCCAATCTGCACGAACCTCTATGCTCGACGATACGGTCTCGGACTTCATCGTCCCATAGGTTCGATCGTTCAAGAGCCCCCATAAAACGCCGGGGTATATTTACGAACAGCCCCGACGGCCCGTTGAGGACGGCTATGAGGCTTGAACGCAAAGTTAGACTGTGCTGGACTGAGTAGTCACTAAAGTCGATATGCGTAC
>JAACJK010000139.1:0-20595 GCA_013368325.1 Ephemerocybe angulata
ATCGATTCGCAGAGAGTGATGACCTTGCCTGTAATCGTGTGATGAAAAAGGTATATCTTGCGGACCCCGCGGTTCACGTCGAATTTGCTGAAGGGCGTTCGCTCGGCTCCGACTTTCTTCACGGGGAGAGGCACCCGTCGAATATCAGGATTTTCTAAAATATTGGGCGACAGTTTTGGCGGTTCCTTTGGGGCAGTACATGTTGAGGTCTGTCGGGTTGCAACTACCAGGCACGGCGATTTTGAGCGCTGCAGATCCAGAAAGGATCGTCCCTGTCTCAGACATCATACTCAAACAGGTGTCTGGGTCCAACGAAAAGCATCGCAACGTGTGATGCACCCTGCCTTTAAGGTGAAGCTTGATCACTCCATCCATTAAAGGGAGTTTCGAGAGCGTCCTGAGACTGGACAGGGGAAGTAAAGGTAGTATCTCCTCCTGGATGTCGACAGGGAGGTTCGTGTAGACGGTCTTAGGTTCGTAAGACGTAGCAAGGAAAGAGACAAATGCAGGTGCGAAATTAGCGAGGTTTCCACGGCAAGACAAATGCCCTTGGCTTACTGTAGAGAAAATACATTGTGCAGCCGGGTGAGGAAGGTGAGACGGGGGTAATGTTTAGCACGCAGAAACAGTCAGAATACAGACGTTAACGGCCATCCGTGGGTCGTAGCCGTAAGCATGTCTACAAATTTTCTGGCTGGAGCGCGCCCCGATCATTGAGGGACTATGCAGAAGTGGTTGCTTGGGCGTCAATCAGCGCATGAACGACAGGTCGTGAAAGAACGCGACGAAGTCTATCAGAGAACTCCAACTCAGGTATTTTCGATTCAGAATCTCGAGCACTCCTTACTGATCATCGTCTGGACTGTAACGACCACGCCTTCTATAATTATGCAAACCTGCTTGAAGTACTGAAAAGGGGAGGTGACCGTATTTTACACGAGAGTTTACTGACACAGGAAGTATAAAGCTAGTTGAACCGCTACGGTGCGATAAGTTACTGGGGAACGATCGCTTCCAATTTGCGCTGTCGATTGCGCCGGTAGCTTTATCAATAGGCGCATAGTACCTGACCCACTCCACCGCAGCCTTGTACAGACACATCTTGAACCAGTCCTCGTGAACCAGATGAACACTAGTCTTGTGGTGCATGACCTCCTTCCTCCCTCGGTATCGATGTCCCAATCGCCATGCCAAGGTCGGACCTAATTTCACCCTCGTTCCGGTCCGGAAATTCATTCTCTCCGTCCATGGTCGTTGGTCTGCCGGTATGCCCACTGGCACATCCCTCGTCGTACATTAGGAGAGACACTTGGGTGGTCCTGGTGCCATTCCTCACAATCGTCGCATATCTCCATGCCCAACTGCCAGCGGTTCAGAACGTCGGGCTTGTGAATCTTCTCAAATTCCTGCGAATAATTGAGAAGGCCTGCAAACACCAGCGTGTCAGGTACCCCTGAAAGACGCAGATAGACGATACGAAACGACTTACCGGCACAGCGATAGGTGAGCTCTGGGTAGAAGGCTGTCGCGCCGCTTCCAGACACGTAGTTCATCAAGAGGGTCGTATGAAAGAATAGGATTGCGCCAAAGTGGAAGTCGAGATCGATTCGGAGAGCGTCACAACTTTAGAGGAGGGAACGTGGACGAAGCGGTAGATACGCTTGATTCCGTTGTTAACTTCGAACTTGCTGAAGGGTGTACGCTCAGTCATAAGCGCTTTGAGTGGGGGAAGGCGTTTCGACGAAGCCCTTAGTACCGAGGATGAGCTTGATAGCCCCGTGAGCGGCACCTGCCGCGCAGTACAGGTTCAAGTCGCGAGGCTCGCATGATCCAGGAGCCACTATGGCCAACGCCGCCGACCCAGATATAATGGTACCCGTGGAAAACATCATATCCAACGATTTCTGGCCATCCAAGCCGTACGACACGAAGAGCCTAATTATGCGGGCCTTCAAGTGAGTCTTCATGTCGTCGTTGAGCCTGGGGATGGCGCGCAAGGCGTTCAAATCGCGGAGGGGAAGAAGGCGGATAATGCGTTCTTGCAGCTCCACCGGAAGGGGGTAACAGCTCAAATTGGCTAGGGAGGTACAATTAGTAGAGGTCTAAACACAGTTAAATCACTCACCTCGGAGGAACAGCAACATGAAGGAGAAAAAGGGAAGAGGCAGATGCTGACATACCTCTAAGGATAGCACACACCTTATATACAATCGAAAGTTCAGCATAATCCGACTCGATATTGGCACCTAGCTACTCTACACATCCGGAAGAAGCAAAGATAGGTAGGGAGGTCAGGTAGCATCAAGTGGGAAGGTAACAACCATAGCTAGCTTCGAATCTGGAACGTATATACCTTACGAGCACTATTCCCCATCAATTCCGTTCAATCTCCGATCGGGTCCGCGACCTTGATGAGATCACTGCTTCCTCTTGACGTTACGAGTCGCCCTCTTCTCAGGGCTAGTAGCAGGGGCCTGGCGCTTGCCGGCTTTGCCAATCTTCGGTTTGAGAGGGGCCTTCCCTGCCCCTTTGGAAGTACCCTGCCGGCTTTGACCTGCCTTTCCATCGACGCGACTTCCGCCTCGTGGCCTTGTAGATACTCTGACGTATTCCAATGGGTGATCACCTTCAACTTCGTGATCTGAAACGACCGGACTTCCTCGGAAGGAGCTGAGAGGGCTACCGTCGACGGGAGTGATTGAGACCCAAGAGAGACTCCTACGCTCTCGACGGTCAGTGTGTACTGGCGAACTACCATTCGGGTCGTAAGTTGACGATCCGGACACATCCTCCTCGATCTCGACAAATGCTCGCTGTGGCTAGGGGATTGGTCGCCCTTGGGTTTAATCTCCTTCTCTTCGCGCTTTTCTTCCCGCTTTTCGACGACAGGGGAGCTAACTTTGCTATTTTCGGGGCGTCTTAGCTTCGGCAGAGGAAGGACCTTAGGAACACGAAAGGTGAGCTCGTCGATACGCAACCCCTAGAACTTCCTAACCTTACCTGTCACCGGTTTGAGCTTTTCTCCCTCCTTGGGAAGGTCCAGTCTCCCGCGGTCTTCCGCGTCACCCACCTTACCCAGAACTTGAGCGGATATCTGTCCCATGCGGATGGCCTGAATCGGCGAGAACGACATTTGCCAATAGGTTCCGGCGGCGCTGAAGGTCACTTTGAACGTCATCACCACCAGGTCTCCAGGAACGAGCTTAGGGTTGGTCGACTTCTCAATACTAATGAGAACGTCGTTCTTCCTCCGATGCATGAACCTCGCCAAATTTGGGTTGGGAACCCAGGATGGATTGTGGGGGACGCAAGCGTTCTCGACCCAAGGGTGAACATCGTACCCGACAACGTATTTGTCGTCGGTTACATTGAAACCGGTTCGCTTTTGGAACAAAGGGGAAGAGACAGTGAACCTGGTCTGAGTCGCCACAGCGTAAGGCGAGTTCCATGGATTCCTGGACTTGTTTTCAGTCGAAAAATCCCCTTTAGTCTTTCCCCACTCTTCGAGAAACTGATGCAAATGGTGCTGTGAGTCGCCATCCCACCTTTTTCGGTAGACGTCATAACTTACCGACAGATGCTCATGGAGTGTAGGATCTACCCTGGTGTCGAACGTCAAGGATACTTGAGCAGCGAGACTGGGCTCCATTTTCCTGGGTCTGTCGTGAGCGGAATTCGTACACCCGCAACTACCTACTTACCTCATTTGACCCTTAAACTCCATAGGCGGATTCTCTCCGTCGGGGCAAAAGTTTCCAGTATCCAAGGGGGTCGCGTACAGAATTACGAAGGCGTGCGTACATATCACCACTTCGTCTCGAACTCGATCCCAAAGCTGACCTGAATGAGCAGGAGGTACGAGCGTCTGACGCCTTTGAGCTCACCATAAAACTACTGGTGAACTGAGTTGAACGTTTCAACGTGTATTTCTTGCTGCCAGATTTCAAAGCATCCATGATGTCTAACAACGGAACCTCCTTCTGGGAATATCGCATTCGTTTCAACTTCTCGAAATCCTTAAGGGACGTAGCCATCTTTAGAGAATGGGCGTGTATCGAACGGGGACTGAGGGAAAAGGAAAGGGGAGAACGCAGCCCTTTTTATAGGCGGGACGTTTGCGGAGTTGAAATGGAGAAGAGAGAAGCACCATACTCAGTACGCTTCAAAGAGATGGTATAGGTTGGGACCTGAGGTACACGGGTATGGTCTTCAGGATGACCTGAAGACGACCATACTGTCCGAGGGCCACTAGACCGGTGCAAAGGTAGAGGATGTAAGTAGGTCTCGGAAGATAAGAAGGTGAGCATCCGAGCTGATGGTAGAGAGGCATAGAACGAATGGTGTGGACCTACCACTGCGACATTCTAGATGTAATGGACCAAGCCACAAGGTCCTCAGGTCGCCATATACCTCTGGCACAAGACGTGACACAAGGTCTGGATCGTATACAGTTACAAAAGGTAAGAAGGAGACGCGCGAAAACAAACGTTGGAACCTTGCCTGAGGCGGTCGAGCACAATAAAGCTATGTACCACCCGATGCGGCACAACCAAAGAGGACATGACAAAGGTCGATGGCGTTTAAATAGCCGTGTGTTGAACTGACGCTGTATTCTAGTCTCTCATCACAGCCCGTAGGCCGTCGTCCGCACCGGCAAGTCGATGTCATCCATCAGCAGCCTCGAACGATTTCTGGCTACCTCACGGACTTCCCTTCACTTAAAAGTCTTCGATCGTTTGTCAGCCGCGGACGTCGTAAGACTATCAAAGACTTCTACACTCATCCGTGACGCCCTGAAGATATACAAAGAGAGAAAGTGGAACATCGACGAATTCTTGGCGTGCTGGTTCGAGGACGGTCAATCATTCCGAGCCACAATGGCTCTCGCCGGGGCTGTTATAAGCGGATCCCAAGCTCTTCGATTTATGGACCGTCTAGGACCCGCCCCGCGGTCGGATTTAGACGTAGTGACACGAGTGGGAGGAGTGCTTGCGTTAGCCCGCTATATCGAATCGGAAGGGTACAAACGTGTAGAGCGGCCAGCCCAGCCAGGAGACAAATACCCTCTGATTACCGACGTGTTATCCATGACATCCTCAAGTCGATTCTGTTCTGGAGGAGGAAGGGACGGAATTGTAGAAATTTTCGATTTTGAACGCCCCACCTGGGGAGTGCTGAATCAATTCACGCCGACTCTGAAGGTTCAAATAATAGCCGTAACCCAGAATCCAGTACACCATTTGATATACACTTACCACTCCAGTAAGAATTGGTTTTCGGTCTTATTGCAAATTGGCTAACCTCTGGTTCCTCGTCCAACCTACAGCTCTGGTGATGAACTACCTATCACACAAGGAGGCTGTATCTATATTCCCCCGAGCCACGTTCCTCGAAAAGACTGCCTACCCATCGTCCAGGCCGAATCTGGGCCCCGAATGGGATCCAGCCTGGAAGATCAAATACGAACGCCGAGGCTATCGAGTAGTAACAGATAACTCTGCGCCAAGTCTGGTGTTAGGGGAAAGGCACTCGAAAGATGGTCAATGTTGGATTATTCCCTTCTCAAGTGAGCATGCTTGTCCCACTTAACAGTCGAGTCTGCGCTTATGCACGAGGCGTATAGAAAGCCAACGCGCCGTAACGGCGCGAGAAGAGGCTCGCAGTCAGTACAAGGAGGGATCAGACGCGAAAGAGGCTTTCGAACTCAGTTTACTTCACGAGAAGGGCAAGGGGGACAAGGTTCGGTATCGACTGGGTGTATTTGAGCCTGAAGTCTGGGGTTACCTGTATCCATGGTACATTCTTCAGTGAGGTCGATCGTCAGTTCATATCAGCTATAAGTCAGAGACTGACGTCTCAGGAGAGACGTGTGTAGATACAGATATATTACGGTTAGAATTACGCTGTCGTCATATATATAAATACAGAAGATACTCTTATTCTGTGTAGAGAGCAGATCGACCGTGAATAAAATTAAAATACTAGACATGGAATGGTTATGACAATTAAGAGGAGTGGAAGGATGGGGAGACAAGTATTAGCAGATGATGTATGACGTCAGAAAGGTATTGAGCGTGCCAGAAATATGAATCACGGTGGGCGGACTAACCCGTTGAAGACACCGTCCCTCCTCTACCAGCCCGATTACGATGGTCGGCGGACGGTGACGGGTCCGGCACTGAGAGAACGACAGGAGGGGTGCACAGGCACGACGAAGGATGACCATGTCGCGAAGGACTGAAGCCCATGGTATATGTTATAATCATCCGCGAGAAAGGTGCCACCGTAGGAAGCACAGTGTTGACCGCGTACAATAGGAACGAGCTGTTGAGGTTGAGAGATAAGGATTGTTCAACCATCGTATCTAAGAGCCGTTAAGACTCAGTAGGGAACTGCACATCCCAATAAATCGACGCACCTCTGAGAGCTACCATTGAGACTCCTTCAACAAGTTTGGGTGGCACCTTGCAGCGAGTGACCCGTTGGTATCGTGGTCCGTAACAGCTGATCTTGGTTCGTGCGGCGGACAGTACCCTTCCGGTCCTTTTGTCGATAAGTCTGAAGTCGCAATCGCAATTGAATAGCCACGGCGCAAAAATGTCGATTACTCCGCCGGCAAAAGGGCTCCCGTCGATCGACGCACGGAAGAGGGACAAGATAGACGGTGGGGTCGGAGGGGACGGGCCCGGAAGACACAGCGTTGGGCACCCGGGTTCCTGAGAGTCAAGGACCAGCTCGAAGGCACTTCCTCCGGCGGAAGGGCAGACCAGGTAGCCCACGTTACACACTGAGGGGATGAAACTGGGGTTGCGCCCACCTGCCACTTCCTGAGGAAGCCCCAGATGCAGTATGAGCCCAGGATCTAATTGAGAGGACGAATCGCGGGACGTAGCGATGTGGAGACCGGTAGGAGGAAACATGGGGGGTGCTTTGGACAATCGATGTATCCTTCCAGTGACGGTTTTGCGGCTGTCGTCTTCGCCATACTTGAGCACGAGGTACATCCACACGAAGGACGTTCTCATATCCTCGTGCCCCCCGCCACACTTCACGCCCCATCGTGCCGGATCCCTAGCGGCTAGTATTCGCTTAGACGCCTGATACGCACACATGCCTAGTAGGGGAAGGAGGGAATCGTCAACGCAGACCATGCAGAGGAACGGTATGTGACTCACCTTCTGCTGTTCTATCCAGGATCTGTGAACATGCTATCGCCTTCATTATCGGTGTGGATCCTAGATTGGACGTAAACCACTAGTTGAGAAGGCGTCAAATCAGACCAGCACACCTAATCCGCGCAGATGGGAGGGTTTTCGCAGCCCGGGTCTCTATGGTCCGAAAGAAGGTTTGGGGTAATTTGTTCGAGATCCACAAGCAGCTTTCTGACGAACCATGTCTAGAAAAATTCCCAGAGGGACGCGTTGGAAGTCAACTACTCGCACCAGCCGCCTGTGGCGGCTATCAGATACAATCACCTCCCCCCTCCTCTTGGAGTTAAGAAGACGGACTCTCTCTGTTTACAGAATGTCAGCTACTTGGCCTATTTCCTTCCTCCATACCTCCCCACACCCTCACCCTCTTCCCTTCGTCATCTCCCGCTTCCCAATCCACAAGGACTGCGGACCACGCTGTGCGTTCGATAGATCGCCACGGCGAGTGAAGACTAGTTGGATAAGGGAAGATGGCAAGAGAAACTGACCGACGGGGTTGTTAGGGACGAGGGTGAACGATTACTCGCCACAGGGTGCGGATTGTAGGACCAGCACAAACCCCAAGTGGCAAGTGGAGGGACACCTTGCAGTTGAGAAGATGCACTGGCGTGCGCGATCACCAAGGGCCCAGCAAATAATGGTGCAGACCGAGAGAGACCCGCTGAACGACATGCTGACCATGATACCCTAGGTAGTCGCAACACAAACATCAGGAGCAACCAGAATCTGGACCAACGGAACCGCCGAGACGGAAGGATAGGAATAGAGGTGCCACAGAAGGGACGGCGACAGCTAAGACCATCACCAACTCAGAGGGCTAGTTCGCCCCCACATCACCGACTCAGAGGGCTAGTTCGCCCCCACTAAAGCAATTCCAGGCAGACGGGTCCATCGTGGAGAAGAAACTACACCCGAAATAAGGTCAGACGTTACCAGGAGGGGTCGCCCAAGTTCCGCATCCTGGAACCACTACCGATAGGGCGGGAAAATGCCCAAAACTCGAGAGTCGTAAACCAACGAAGGTGATGGTGTCGGGTATAGTTGAGTAAGGTTTGATGATCTTGAGTTGAAGCAAGCGACCTGAGGATAACATCTTCAGCGTGGTCTTTCGCGCCCCATTGTTCAGAGCAAGCACAGTCGTCGCACCTTCCCCCCTCCTGCGAAGCGTTGGAAAAATCAACCGTCGACGAAGAAACCTACCTATGAATCGATCTCCCTCAAGCGTGAAGCTTGATTTCAACATTATGCTGGCCGCAAGGAGGTGTGCCCTATGCGCATGTCACACCGACCTGTATGACGAGGAGTTGCAGCATATCAGTATGCTGATAACAAATAACAGTCTGCCGACATACACGCAGATACTCCCCACACCCCACCCCCACAGTTGGGTACCTTGAGACCTGCTTGGAACAAAGATCCTTGGTTGATCTTAGCCCCGAGCCAAAGCTGGTCGAGATCCGGGAGCATTCAAGGAATCGTGGCCCCTCGATCGCGGCAACATATCGCCTTCTATAAGAGGTCCAAGAACGGACTTCCTAAGGAGGTGAACACGTAGACCTCGCATTACAACGCGGCCAACCAGACGGGGAGTTTCTTCCAGGGTGCCCTCATCACATACAGGTTCGAGGGGATCAAGAGTAGTACGGGTTGCAATTGCACAACAGAAGACTGACCATCTTCATCCTCGAGACCTCTGTGGAGCTATTCCTGTCGCCAAGTCTTGTATTGTTGCCTTGAGAGGACGGGTAGTAGTGACCAAACCAAATCACAGGACATAGCCGGAAGACCTTGACTACCCTGTTCATTCCTCGAATCGATTCCAAGCGGCGACCTACGAACTGTAAGAACTGTGAGATAGGAGGAGGTATACTAGACTACGAACGAAGAACAGATAGGGATAATCCTGCTGTTCGCAAATATGGCACTAGACACGGGGTAGACACAAAGCTTAGACAATGGCTCCGCGAGCAGGCCAGGCCGGGCCCGTTGAAACTGACCCGAAATCGGTCCGGGCCGAATCAGCATTCCTAGAGCGCTCTTACGATGGCCATCATCTTTCTTCTAACCACAATCATATCTTCCCGCTGCCGCAGTGCCGCTGCCTGCCCTTGCACATTCGCCCAACAACTCCACCACTGCTCCCTGCCGTCGCGCAACACAAGCCATGAGTCTCGCACCAAACCCAGCGTTGGTACTGGGTGAACTAGTCACAGAGGGTGGTCGCATGTGCCGAACTGAGGTCAGTGAGTAGAATCTCTCCTACAGACAGGCGGTGGACTCACCTTTGTGTGGTTCGTTCCCGTAGTAGATGACTCTCTACCAACCACGACCGTGCCTGCTGAACTTAAAAAGAGTCAGACGTGCTCAGCCCGTGCGCAATGGATATCAGCCCAGCCCATCGAATAAAAGAAGGATCGATGCACAGGCCTAGTCACGACTACGCTACGCACGATCGCTCGCGCTCACGCCTACGCACAGTCTAGGAACGGCCTTATGGTTAGTTTGGCCAGCCCATTTGAATTTCATCTCCTTCCTTTGGTACACATCAATCGCATCCGCACCCATTGCAAATGGACCCCAACCCAGACGTGTAGAATTACGAGCATGGCGATAGAGGGCGCAGAGGGTGGTGGTGGACTGTGCGGAGATTCGAAACGATTGAGGTCAGTCAGTATACTCTCTTGTAAAGCAAGTTCTGGACTCATGCGCGTTCAGCGCTCGATGAACGGCCCACTCCACTTGCAGCTTTGCCGTCTATTTCAAGACCGTTGTTTCACTCAAGCTCATCGACTTGCGTAGCTGTTCAACGACGCGCCTCTCGTCCCATTAGCATCGACACGCCCCAGTCGCCAATCGCCTACGCACGAGCACAAGACTCGGCCATCGCAGCCGACCACTAGAAATGGGACACGCACAGGCGCGCGCAACGCACAAGGCGGCGACCACCCCGGCGCATCGAGGGTGGCATGCGTGTTGGCATGTGCGCCAACCTGTCGTGAAATTATTGTTGGTAGCCCGACTCGAATGTATCTAACACTGAAACCTTGCAACAGCCGCTTCGATTTGCGCAGATCGACTAGCTCGGTTTCCTCAAGTATGAACATTGAACACCAACACGTAGACTTGCTGGCCCATTGAATATGCCTTTACGCAGACCTACTCATCATATTGTTCCAAATGCCTGGGGCACAGGGGAAGAAGTTCGGCGAGCTCGTTGCCTGTGCAGAGATGATCGAGAACATGAAGCGTGTCGCCTCTTCAGACCAGGAGCTCACCGTTGAGGAGCGCAACTTGCTCTCTGTTGTCTACAAGAACGTGATCGGTGCCCGCCGCGCATCGTGAAATGAAACGAGGCCCAGGTTCAGATAATCAAGGGCTACAGAGAGAAGATCGAGCGCGAGCTCGCCAAGATCTGTGAGGACATCCTTGACGTCCTTGACAAGCACCTCATTCTACCGCCGCCTCTGGCGAATTGAAGGTCTTCTACCACAAGTTGAAGATGTGCGTTTTCCCTCTCTTCCCATGATCATGTGCCGGTGCTAATCGTACAATCAGGATCGGTGACTACCAATACCTCGCCGAGTTCGCTACTGGCGACAAGCGCCAGGGCTCCACCGACAAGTCCCTCGCCGCCTACAAGGCCGCCTCCGACGCTGTTATGACCGAGCTCGCCCACACACCCCACCCGTCTCGGCCTCGTGCTCAACTTCTCCGTCTTCTACTACGAAATCCTCAACAGACCCGACCGTACTTGCTACCTCGCCAAACAGGCCTTCGACAAGCAGGCCTTCGACGGCGCCATCGCCGAGCTCGGCACCCTCTCAGAAGAGAGCTACAAGGACTCCACCTTGATCATGCAGCTCCTCCGCGACAACCTTACGCTATGGACCTCTGACATGCAGGATTCTGCTGACAAGCCCGGCCACGCCAAAGACGAGGCCGGTGACGCACCCGCGGACGAGTAACTGCATAATTAATATCCATCATGTCTCTCTGTATCGGAACGTGATCGGTGCCCGCCGCGCATCGTGAAATGAAACGAGGCCCAGGTTCAGATAATCAAGGGCTACAGAGAGAAGATTGAGCGCGAGCTCGCCAAGATCTGTGAGGACATCCTTGACGTCCTTGACAAGCACCTCATTCTACCGCCGCCTCTGGCGAATTGAAGGTCTTCTACCACAAGTTGAAGATGTGCGTTTTCCCTCTCTTCCCATGATCATGTGCCGGTGCTAATCGTACAATCAGGATCGGTGACTACCAATACCTCGCCGAGTTCGCTACTGGCGACAAGCGCCAGGGCTCCACCGACAAGTCCCTCGCCGCCTACAAGGCCGCCTCCGACGCTGTTATGACCGAGCTCGCCCACACACCCCACCCGTCTCGGCCTCGTGCTCAACTTCTCCGTCTTCTACTACGAAATCCTCAACAGACCCGACCGTACTTGCTACCTCGCCAAACAGGCCTTCGACAAGCAGGCCTTCGACGGCGCCATCGCCGAGCTCGGCACCCTCTCAGAAGAGAGCTACAAGGACTCCACCTTGATCATGCAGCTCCTCCGCGACAACCTTACGCTATGGACCTCTGACATGCAGGATTCTGCTGACAAGCCCGGCCACGCCAAAGACGAGGCCGGTGACGCACCCGCGGACGAGTAACTGCATAATTAATATCCATCATGTCTCTCTGTATCGCATGTCATTTTTCATCCTTGCATTTTACTGGCATTCCTGTTCGACAAAGTAATAGCGTATTACCTTTCTTCTTGAATCAACCTTCAATATCAGATTCGCAACGGCTGATCAGACCATCCGGTTGAAGCAACAACACTCCTCTTTGTGCTATTGTACCTAGACGGCCGCCGCCAAGAACCCACTGTAGCAGTACAAATTGAACCCGCGCCGCGTGGCGTTCCTTATCACCGATAGAAGAGATAGACGCCATGGGACGTAGTATTAGTAGATTAGACGCCTTGATAGATAGAGGATTTAGATTAGATAGAGATCACATCAGTGGCAGTACGAGCTGCTCGGTGCAGGCTGTATGAGCAAAGAGCACGCCTGTTTGCCAAAAGCGCAGCAAGGAGTCCACGAGGGGTCTGAATACGGGATTCATCTGATCGAAGTTCGGCTCGTTGGGTCCTGGAATGGTGCCAATTAGATACACATTCTCCACTCGATAGCGCAGATGGATTGGTAGGTTCATACACACCATGTAAGTCCCTCCAACACTTACATGCTTTCCCGCTGCCAGTGTTCTTTGTCCC
Organism: Ephemerocybe angulata; assembly: GCA_013368325.1. NCBI lineage: Eukaryota > Fungi > Basidiomycota > Agaricomycetes > Agaricales > Psathyrellaceae > Ephemerocybe > Ephemerocybe angulata. Next base: position 12,475 of record JAACJK010000139.1, read on the forward strand.
CAAGGCTTGAGCCAATCCACGTTCAGCGTGAATGCCAGTCGAAGCTCCCCGGCGGGGCGGCCATAAATGGCTTCCCATCGTGCTCCAGAAGCCCTTTCAAAGAAGAGCCCCGAAGCATATCCTTGACTGTCACAGCCCCTTGTGCCTATAACCTCGTGAACTCTCATATCGACTAGGCGCCTAACAGTTCCACCGCATGGGTATATTACGTAAGCGCTCGTGTTTCTTGCTGCACACGTAAGCTTGGGCGCTTCTGCTTTCCCTGCATACACTTTTACACGACAAACTTCGGCTTGTGTTCTGTTCTGTTTCCTCTTCAACATCATGCACTCTGGGCGTGAATACTAAGAGAAGGCACTGCTGTACCACCGTCGAAACTGATGGAGTATACACTCCGTAATCACTCGACGCCATTTTACTGCTCGGCTGCACTCAAGATAAGAATTCAGTTGACGTTCTCGCGGAGTCAGATAAGTATTGAGGCTACATTACTACATTCAGTCTACAGGCTATCGACTGCGCTACAAGCAAATAGGATTTGTGATGGACCCAGGTCTGTCCGCTCGCTGCCTTTCAGGTCCTCTGAACACCCCGGAAGGAAGCGAGATAGGGAAGGGCGCGTTACTCGTCTTGATTCGGAGGTGTCGGACCCCAACGGAAAGGCCGCCTTGCCATGCTTGAGAAAGGAGCTCCCCCTGAAAAATACAGACGCCTCTCGTTAGCACAGGTCATTCACACGCTGCGGGCAGTGTGTAGGAAACGGGCGTGATATCAACTACGTACCAAAATGGTGGGGCAAGGTTTATGCAAGTACAATCGTACGTCCTGTGCGCGACACAAGAAAGGAGCCCGCTCCAGCGCGAACCGAATAATAGTCGACTGTTCTATATCCCACACGGTCCTATAGGCGGATCGAACAGAAGACGGTACTTTGGCCATCGTTTGGATAGAGCCTGGAAGAACCATAGAAGGAGGGGTCAACAGATGGCAAGAAAAAGAATCCAATCTGCACGAACCTCTATGCTCGACGATACGGTCTCGGACTTCATCGTCCCATAGGTTCGATCGTTCAAGAGCCCCCATAAAACGCCGGGGTATATTTACGAACAGCCCCGACGGCCCGTTGAGGACGGCTATGAGGCTTGAACGCAAAGTTAGACTGTGCTGGACTGAGTAGTCACTAAAGTCGATATGCGTACCTCCTGAAAGGCTCAGAGGATTCGGAGCAGCCTGTTATTATAGACGTCATGGGGTCGGAATCGTAAACCGTAACATCGCAATTGCGGAGACCTTCTGTAGTCACTCTGGCTCGAAGAGCCCCCCAGTCGTAACGGTTGGAAAGCTCGCGTAGAGACCATATATGATCTTGGACGAGCCTGGTACTGGTTTCAGAGTTAGGATTCAGAGGCGCAGAGATCGGACCCCGAGTCTTTAACAGCGCACAGCTCTGGTCGAGAGCGATGTATTGAACCAGCTCCGCGATGGCAACGTTCAATTCTCGAGCCACGCTGGAGTCATATGAATGCCCCAGGGCAACCATTAAATCCGCGAACCCGTTAGTTCCAACCCTAATAGCCGTAGGTTTCCCTTCGAAAACACCATCCGGTGGCAGAGGTCGAGAGGTGCGATCCACGACACCGTTCAACGCGTCGACTGCCTTGCGAGTAACTCGACTTAGCTCTTGAAAGTCCATAGCACCTTCCGCCGTGACGAAGGAGGGGAGAATCAGGGTGAGCATGCTACCAGCGCCTAACGCTTGGAGGTAGGCCGCTAGTATGTGTTCCTTGCCATCGAAGGATGTCGAGTCGCTCACGGTCGCGCCGCAGTTTCCCCTAGCTTGAAAGAACCGGTCAATTTTCATCAGGTAAATTCGGGGAAACGGAATGGTACCGTAGATCGCGTCTTTGTATAAAATGAAAGGTCCGCCTGTTGCGATTATAGTGTCCAGTATGTTGTTCCATAACTTACGCGCGCCTATCTGCCTGGAACCGTGACCGCCAGTTTCCACTCGAGTGTATTCGGCCTCGAACGCAGACCCGTGCAACGATTCGAGTTGTGGTGCGCGGGAGGGACAGACGAGGGTCCAGGGTTGATCGGCATGGACTCGATGAAGGCTGGTAAGCGATAGAGGTAAGTACTGACGTCTGCCAACACAACTAATATTTAACGAGAAGACCGGAGCATCGCATGCCACTCACAATAAGTCGTTTATCAGGAACCCAAACTCCAGGCGAGGGCCATCTCTAAACACTTTCGATCTCTTCCTGATCAATTTCAAGAGCCCTTCAATGTCAGTGTGCCATGGTTCAACGAAAACCGATATCGCCCCGGACGGCCTATTCATTGAAGTACCCAATGCTTGGAGCATCGCCTCGAGAGCGCTTATAGCAAGGGGGACCCCAGCTTGGACAGTACCATCGACCACGGATCTAGAGAGAGTGAGAAACACCGATATCTTTCAACTTCAAACTCACCCTCTACAAGCCAAGCTTTGAACCCCAATGCCTACGTCAGCGCCATCTCTGACCAACCTAACCGCCTTTTCTATTGAAGGCAGCACATTCGCGGTTTCCATTCGGAGTGCGTAACACGAGGTTAATACGGGTTTCGATGTTCCACTTCCTGTAAGGATTCCGTACGAGGGAAACATTTTTTGAGTCGCCATAAGAAGGTAAGTGGCTTCCACCTCCTCTAAGTTGTCGGCGTGCATATAGAGAGCTGCTCTAAGCAACATGTGCTGAGGGCGTTCGAGAAGCCTTTCCGCATCATGCAGAAGACAAGAGAATCGCAAAGCACAAAGCGCCCGGCTAGAGTAGCAGTATGAATCACGATGTGTCGGAGTGTCGGAAACTGAAATAACAAACGTACAAGTTCAAGCGGCGATCCTCTTCGTGCCGGATCATTGCACACAACGCCGGTTCGTGTCTCTCGACCGTCGACATGAAATCAGCCGATATTGCTCCCGCCGAGTGAGCTGCCCTCATCGCATCCCCAAATCCAGTGGGCGTTGCCTTATATATGACGCTCCTTTCGAGGGCCGAACTCAACAGCGCGTAGTCGGTGCCCAGTGTCTCCAGAGACCCGGCGATCTCTGCTAAAACCGACTGGCGGACAATCAGTACGTGACACCCTTCAATACTCATCGAAACGCGTACATCTATGTTACAAGAATCCACAGATGGGCTACAGACAGCCAGCGCCATGGACGCAATCCTGCGGACCACACCTTGCAGTTACAATTAAGACCTAGAGAGAGGAAAGCTACCTACCTGGTCGTAATCCTGCTGTCAAGTACCGGCAAGGACTCGTCCTCAAAGATCTGAGCCGTGGAAGGCTGTGAGGAGGAGCTCGGATAGAAGTACCCTTAACGTACCCGCCGCAACCGCCTAGCCACCTAACCACGACTATTAGCCATCGGAACCGAGTCGGACAAAGTGATACGAAGAACCAGACCTTCTTCGAATCGTACTCCTCTATAGAACTAAAAGGTTTGTCAGAGCATGGCCCGCACAACTGATCATGGCAGCTTAACCTACCCGTCTGCACAGGCGTGGACAGTGCGTCAGTGAGAAATGCTCTGAAGCAGCACTAAGAACTACTCACTGCGTTTTGACACAAAGCAGTCGTAGCCTTCCTCAGGATAGGGAAACATTGATAAGGATGCAGGAATCTCTACGCGGTCAGGTCCATTTTATACCAATCGGCCCTAGTCACAAAGCTAACATCGGCACGTCGTAGATCGTCCTATCTGGTACTTACCTCAAACGTAAGTATGATAGGTGTAACCCTAGCTACAGCAGCATACGAGAAGGAAGGCTCACTGATATAGGGTGCTCACCTAACAAACATGGCGAGGGGTAGTTCATCTACGCAGCTCTCCCGTCCGCACTCCTGCAGAGTAGGTGGCATGGTGCTAATCGTGGGTTGGAAGCTTACCCCTATTAGATGCAGCTATACCCTGTCCATGTACAGCCTCGGTAGAGGTCACACCGTGACGGCGGGAGAGACCTATAAGTAGGTGCGTCGAGACCTGGTTCGCCTTTCGCCTTCGTCAGAACGACAATGAACAGCCCGACCCACCCATCGTGGGTTATGGGTCATCTCGAGAGGTTCTTACTCTCGGCACCAGACGGAGCGGTCGCACGACTCCTCGCGAACATGGATGTATGGGAGATACCAATTCTGGGGAAGATAAACACTCGCCTTCGCTGCTGGTTCCACGGATACAGTCGAAGAACTTGGAACTTCGAGGAGTTCCTGAGACTTTACTTCCGTAGACCAGCTACTCTGCTGGCTATGGTCGACGGGAAGAACGCCATGATTTATGGCGGAGCGGTGTTACGATTTTTCCTCAGATGCAGCACGGCAAACTGCCCGATAGACATTTGTACGACATTATCCAGGTACCACCAGTTCACCAGATTTCTTCAAGACGACGGATTCCGACTGTGTCGAAGCCAAGCTGCTCCGTGGTCCGGCGTGGGAGAGACTATAGGATCACTCCTCCAGAGAGTGGGCGCCACCCACGAAACATGGGCTCTCACTGCAGACAACAGTTGGGCGGCCGAAGATCACATCGGATACAAGTTCCAGTACAAGAGGAAACACCTAGGGATGCGCATCACCGTCAACTTGCACTTGATAAGGTGCGAACCCTACAGGCACGTACTTGGCGGCCCGATAAGTAAGTCAATGGTTTATTCGCCCAACGGATAATGAACGCTCACTGTAATACGCACCTCACCCATTCAACCGTCCCTACATGTATCACCTACTAGCACCACTGACGTGCTCCATGACTGGTCACGAAGCCGTCGCACCATTCGCCCGATCCACCTTTCGACTTGGTTTGGCCTTCACCCTGAGAAACTTGCATCTATTGGAGCCCCTCCTTGGGGAGCATTATGTGGTGCAAGGATCTTTAACCGACATCGAATTCGAGGTGATTCGAGGACCGCCGAGCGCCTTTCACACATACTTTTCTGCTGAGACGGGAGCTCGTCACCTGGGAGACCAGTACAGCTGGGTAATACCCAGATCGAGCCAAGGTACGTCCCATCCGCCGGACTAGCATAGCAGCCAGACGACTCGCGCGCTAGATTGATAACCCAATGCACAGAACCAATGTCCCCAGTTGTGCGGATGCACGGACCGTCCTTTGAAGTGCTAGATTGGAATATGATAAAGGACGACAAAGGAACATACATGAGCATCGGGGAACCTTTTGTGTGGAGGTGAGTACAGTAATTGAGGCTGACCGATAAGCGTAATAACACAGAAACAGTTCTAGGTACTACTATGCAAATCGACGGGAAGACTCAGGGACCGACGCCGAGGCCGAGAACGGCGATGCTAACTAAGCCTGAGCCTATGCGACAGCGAAGGTTCCACCTCTCCCTTTAGCTCAAGCAGGGTACTTACCTTGACCACGTGTACATACTGTTCATTACGGACCTACGGTCAGATATAAAGAGCGGTTGAAACGCGGGCACCCTTAGTAGCGCCCCCCACCGTCCTCCGTGATTTCGCCCTGCAAACACTATGCATACGACTCTTTGGCACAACATGCCTGGCTTCTTAGAGGTAAGGCTAGTACTACAGCAATCGAACGAACTGACACCGATCTACACTCTCTCGTGCTGCATCTCGTCAGCATCCGAAAGGTCAAGGTGCTGCGTTTTCAGCGAGGGCGGTACGTTCCTCTCTCGACGCCGACTAGGCGACTGAACGCTAATCTAGCTACGACGGTCTGGCCGTATTAGATCAGACACGAGCGGTGCACGTCTCCTCGACTCGCTGTGACCGCGAAACTGCCTATATGTGGAAAGTGCCCGCGTACACCACGAAGGAAAAGGGCGTAAAGTCGGAATACGTCGACCTAGAAAGCACCCATTTTCCCAACGGCAGCGTCAGTGTGCTGGTATCCACCTATCTAGGCCGAAAGTGGCCCATGCCCTTCGTCTACAGGGTCTACTTAGACCCGGGTAACGCCGGACCTCCTCCTCTGAACGCAGCCGCCGCAAAGGTCTCCAGCGACCTTGGCTCGGCAACATCGTAATTGTTCGGTATTCTAGAAGCAATAAGAATCGTAGATTGTTCTACGGAAACATTTCAAGGCAGGAGCACGAGTTGGTGTTCGGGGTTCTAGGCGAGTGAGTACCATTCAAGTTACAACCAACGAGCATCCCCAGACTCACGCCATGCTCGGATATTTTCGCATCTAGTCTAATTGAACGGATCTGGGACGCCGCCTATAAACAGAAGGTGTAGAATAGTAGAACATTCGCGTTCAACTACCCAACCGTCCCTCGTCTCCAGCCCTTTCTCAGCCACGTAACGACCACGTTGTATTGCACGTCTGAGTGCCGTAGACCGTCACTCCACCAAATAAAGATCGTTTCCTTAACGTCGTGTAAAGTTTACCCCTCGAAAAAGATGAAGAGCGAGGCATCGAACACAAGCCTCAGCGCTAAGACGGGCGCTTAAAGACCCAATTGGTGCCGGTCGAGCAGAATTCAAGTATAAATAAATAAATAGAAAATTCAAGTACAAGTACAACCACCTGGCTAACACGCACGAAAGTTAAATCACATAAGATACCAACATAAAATACAAGGTGAAACAGCGAAAACATGAGAGGTCTCTACCAAGCACGAGCGCTAAAACGTTATGGCGTCTAAAGCCCATTGCCAAAGCCTTGGAGGAATTCACTTCCGAACACCGAAGTTTTCTCCGATTCCGACTCTCATATCTCCTCCTATCCCGAACCCGTTCCCGCCCCAAAAATCGTCGCCGAGGTCAAAAGCGGTTCCATCGCCAAAGGCGTCGCCTGACAACGGCAGACTGCGTAAAGAGCAAACGAGCATCATGAGCACACTGATACACCTAAACGCATATCAAATTAGGCAGACGTACGTCGTGTTCCCAACGTTTTGACCCATGATGGCTGGCCAATCATGGCCGCCATAGGAAGCCAAGTCGAGCGAATCCTCTGCAGGAAAACTACAGAGATAAAACAGGGAAATATGAGGGTCTAATGTTGTATAACGCAGAGAGGAGAATATATGCTGACCTGAGAGAACCTGTGGGAAACGACGGGGAATAAAGGCTCCCAAACTGATTTAGGAATGCGAACGAGTCTTCATACATTGACCCGAGGCCCCCGTCAGTGGGTTGCGAGCTAGGGTCCGGTACGGCAGGCTCCTGAGGGCAAACAGACGAGCTGTTTCCCTGGGTAGTCTCCGCCAACGCGTCCGTGTTGCTGCTATACCGCCCAGGACGTAAGGTTAAGTACCCACTCCCCTCTTCGACCTTTCTCGTCTGCGACCTTCAGAAACCATATGCACACGTGCTGTAGCCCGTGCGCGGCCCCCGGCTGAGCCTGGAGGAGGGTGGCGAGAGGAACGGTTGGTCGGCCGGCGAGATCCGTTCGAAGGGGGCGGAGCATCCACCAATGGGAAGAGCGAACCTGAAAACGCATCACCCTTTGGAGGCTCAACGCCGACAAGCGCACCACTGATAGAAGGAAGCGACCCGGGGCGGACACACTGTAGATATGCGAGCATCAGTTACGGGGCAGACACCGTGAATGGCACAATAAGCTCCAGAACGAAAAAATAAAAAAAAAAAAAACTCGCCTGCAATCCAGCATCAGAACAAACGTGCACACCTCGGCTTTGGCGCCTCCAGGACACTATCGAGCATCGCGATTAGAAAACGCGACGAATAAACGAACAAAGGGGAGTGACTTGCCGGGACGTGCGCATTTTGGCAGTTGCTACAGCCTGTGTGACGCCAACGTAGAAAGTTCTGGCGCAGGACGGCTGTGAGCTGAGCTTCCATGGCTTGGATCTGGTCGACCTGCACGGGCTGCAGAGCGTGCAACGTGAACCTTCACGATGCACACAGGTAAGATTGTCTGATCTCTCTAGCAGGAATCCAGGAACACGCACGAACAAAGGGCTCGTACAGCCCAACCTTCATCACATCGTCGTCCGAGTCGTCACCCTTCTCCTCGTCCGAGTCGTCACCCTTCGCCTTGTCGTCCGACGAGGGCAAAGTTCCCGTCACCTTAGGCATCTCCAACTAATGTGCACACACGCGCTGGACCTTAGGATTGGC